>JBBGZY010000009.1:600000-1056508 GCA_037952925.1 Lithobates clamitans | reverse complement strand
ATCCAGAATAGAAGAACTGAGCTGGTCTAGGTCGGGTTTAAGCCTTTCCAGCCTTCTTGCTGAGCTGTGTACCGGAGCGCAGGATGTTGGGCGTTTCCTCCATGATCCGCACTAGTAGATTGTCTATGTAGTCCTCCAGCTCTCGTACCTGGTTTTCCTTCTTGGTGATGGGTCTCTTTCTGCTTCAGCACCACCTGGATGAGCTCATCGTGGGTCAGCTGGGCGAACGCAGAGGCCGGGTCCGAGGGATCGTATTTCTGATAGAAGAAACATATTGGTAAGCCAAAGATCAGACAAAAAAAAAAAAAAAGAAGACGGACATGAACAAACGATGTACACAGGAAAAAAAACTTTGGAAGTGATTTACTAAAACTAGAGTGCAAAATCTGGTGCAGCTTTGCATAGAAACCAATCAGCGTCCAGTTTTGGTCAAAGCTTAATTGAACAAGCTGAAGTTAGAAGCGGATTGGCCACCAAGTGAATCAGCCCCAGTACACAGACCCAACGTGGTTTTGTTTGGGAAATCTCTACCAGTCAATAATTGGTATTTAACAAGCACTGTAAAGGGTTCATCAGTGGATGGCCAAGGTTTGGAATCAAAAACTGGAGCCAACATAAGCCAGGACTCAATCCTAGGAGCCAGGTTGCCATGGCAACTAGAAATTGCGTCCTGGCGCCTGGGCTTTTGTCAACCCATTCACTGCCAACACTACCCAGCACGCTCCAAGCCTGGCACTGAGGCTGGGCAGATGGGTTCCCAGTAAGATTTGGGCAATTGAGTTTTATTCACTGGGTGGGTCTTAGACTGTCCCCGACCTAAAGGGGCTGGGCCGAGCTGTGAAGCCGATAGGACCCACACCCGGTCCCGCCCAGGGTGAAGGTCGGCGGCTCCCTGTCTTAGCCAGGCAGTATGGGGTCTAGCGGGCTGTCAGTGCTCCGCGGGTGATCAGTGATTGGGCAGAAGGAGGACAGAGCTTTGCTGCCATGGGCTGCAAAATAAGGACAAATACCCCTGTGCCCCCCCCCACCGCTATGTATCCCAAGCTCTGCCTGCTCATCTGTGGGTCCAGGACGGGCATAGTGGGTGCCGAGGGGAGAGGAGAGTGGACACCCATCCGCTCTTGTTGCGGACCCAGAAGTGACATGTATGGCAGTTTCCTTGGCAGGAAAGTAATGCAGTGCGATGTGCATTGTATTACATTGAGGGGAGACATTGGGGATCACTATTTGGTGCAATTGTTGGACGTTCTGTATTAGCGATATGTAGCTGAAGCAGCAGACAGTATATAGCGCTGTGTACCAGCAGCAGAATGAGAACTTAACGTCCCCCAGAACCAAATAGTAGGGCTGAGTGCTGCTCAACCATTCATGGGAAGCTTTGTATTCTATGAAAGAAAATATGAGAAAAGGGAAAAAAAGAGAAGAAGAAGAAGAAGAAGAAGGAGGAGGAGAAGAAGAAGAAGAAGAAGAAGAAGAAGAAGAAGAAGAAGAAGAAGAAGAAGAAGAAGAAGAAGAATAACAAGAATAACAAGAATAACAAGAATAACAAGAATAACAAGAAGAACAAGAATAACAAGAAGAACAAGAAGAACAAGAAGAACAAGAAGAACAAGAAGAACAAGAAGAAGAAGAAGAAGAAGAAGAAGAAGAAGAAGAAGAAGAAGAAGAAGAAGAAGAAGAAGAAGAAGAAGAAGAAGAAGAAGAAGAAGAAGAAGAAGAAGAAGAAGAAGAAGAAGAAGAAGAAGAAGCACAGACACCTGTTGTACAGTGCCAGAAAGCGATGTTCCACTGGAGCCATGTAACTGCCATAATGGACTTTCCAAAATCGAATACATCCGGATTTAATGAAAAGCACATTGATCCAGTCTGGCATTATGAAGGGAAGCCTGTTATTACATTCGCACTTCCTCCATAAAAACTTATTAGGAACAGAAAACAGAATTAATTGCCTCGCATTTGCTGCGTTTTGTTTTCTTTTTACCAACATGATGAACATTAAATCATCAATTAGGCAAAATGCTTCTGTTGCTACTGTCAGCCGGCCTCCGCCGTAATGAATATGCCGGGAAATTAAAGCCATACTTGCAGATGAGCTTCACTGGTTTGTGCAAAGATTTAATAAGAACGGGCTGTAAATATCACAGCTAAACAGTACACCAGCCCAGCACTACAGTATTTCTACTCATGCAGGTTCTATCTTGTATTAAAAGTATGGAGTTTCCCCCCCCCCCCCCAATCATACTTACCTAGGTGCCCCTGGCGCCTCTACCACTGAGATCTGAGCGTTCAAACACAGCTGATCGTTCGGTTCTCAGAGCTCCCTGAGCAGAGAGCCAGTGACAATCAGTCACCGGCTCTTTGCTCTGAAACAGCGCACCCTCCGGCTGTGGAGGGGGGGGGGAGCGGCCGGCTCAGGCTCCCAGCAGCTTGCCGAGTCAGGTGCAAGTCCGGGCATGTGGGCAGATCCCGACTTCATTGTCACGATCTCACCTGGACCGCCTCTGAAAGCAGCAGACCGTGAGCTTAAAGCAGAGTTCCACTGGTTGTTTATTAAAAGTCAGCAGCTACAAAAAGTGTATCTGCTGACTCTATACTCACCTGTCCCACGGTCCAGGGATGTGGCCGCCCGATGCCTCGCTCCTCTCCCTGGCATTGTAAATCTGGGCGCCCGCTTGTGACAGCTTGCGGCTTCACAGCCAGGCATGCACAGCGCTCTCAGTGGCCAGGCAATCTTCTGGGACCTGTAACAGGTCCCAGAAGATTCCAGGGGGGGAAGCTGGTTAATCAAAACTAGGTAACCCCCCCCCCCCCCAAAAAAAAGACACGCCAATGTCAGGGAGCGAGGGGTTACTTAAAGCGGAAGTTCCACTTTTGGGTGGATCTCAGCTTTAAGCTCGCTGTCAGCTGAAAATGGGGCACAGGAGGAGTGCAGAATGAACTACAATCCTGTCATCCACACAGCCAAACCAGCTTTCCTCCCCCCCCCCCCGTGTACTTCCCCTTTAACTCTTTGTGGACCTAGAGAGATTATTTCCCTCTCTATTTCCACTTTCAATGCGCTTTGGTTCCCTTTCTGCAAAAGCCGGATCTCATGAGAAGCAGAAGTTCATTGTAAGGGAATTTCATTGTGAACGCGGCAATTCTTGTTATTCAGATTTAGGTTGTAAAGTTCTAAGTGTAAATGGTCGGCGCTATACAAATCCTGAATAATAATAATAATAATAATAATAATAATAATAATAATAATAATAATAATAATAATATCACATGATATGCAATATATAATGAACACAGCTGCAACCAACTCCCTGAACCGAGGAGGGGGGGGGGGGGTGTAGTTGAATCTGCAGTCCATTATATGTTATCTGAATGCCTCTGACATATTACTGTACATAGTAGAACTATGAAGATCTCTTTACCTTGGAGTTAATGGAGTTCAGCGCGTTCTCATGACTCTTGATTGGTTGGGGGAAGTTGGAGATCGGTTTGCTTTGTGTTGCATTCAGCGGCTTCACTGGGTTAGTCCTGCAGAGACAGCAAATGTTCAATGAAATATACAAGTACCATTGCATAGCATTAGATTAGCTGGGGGGAGGGGGGGGGGGATGATACAGAAGGCAAAGGACATTTCCTGACCACTTTTTTTTTTTAAAGGATATGTTCACCTTTGTGAAAGGTCATGCTATTTTTTTTTTTTACACTATGAGCCTGCAAAGCATTGCACCTCCGACCCGATGGCGGCTGCAATGTCAGGTGATTTGCGCTGCCGATTTCATTGTGGCTTGTGACTAACAGAAGTAGAGATGCACCAAATGGAAATTTGAGCCGAAACCAAAAATATAGGATGTGCTTGGCCGAAAAAGACAGTTTTTAAAAAATATTTTTATATACAATTGTATTATATGCAACTTTTTAATACTATGAATTGAAATGAATATGAATTTGTCCGCTGAGCTTCCGTTGCCACGTTAAATATGTTGCTTGCTGCATCTTTGGTCAGAGAGGGAAAAAAAAAAAAAAAAAGCGCCTCCCTGTTGAAATGCATCATTAATGCACCAGTGTTACTTTTTGAGTCACATGATCCATGAAATACACACTAAGCACATTAAAATCATGGTCACATCACGTGTGTTTTCGGTGCCATCATCGCCACCTTTTTCTCTTATAAGCGAAATACCGGCAACACCATTTTTTGCCACCGAAATTTTGGTGCATCTCTAAACAGAAGTCACAATGAAGTCAGTAAAAAGTAGCACTGGAAGCTTTTCCATAGTCGACAATGGATCAAGTCCAATGAGGTGCGTGACATCTCCTGGCCTTATCTACTATTTATATATCGGACAGGTTTATACCACTCCTGGAAGACAACCGATTCTGGATTTCCAGGAGCCCAACGATCTGTGCGATCTCTGCATCCTTCAAAAGTAGAGTTGTTGCAGCTGCTATGCTGGCCCCTCCCCCTCCTCCTGCCCAATCACAGAAGTCTTGGTATGATGAAAAAAAAAAAAAATACAAAGAATTCTGCGAATGGGCAGCAGCCATAGCCGCTCTGTGTGCTTCTCTCAGATCCCGGAGTGTCTCTCCAGCACAGCAATAAACCTGTCAGATGTAAAATTACAGAAGTCCAGGAGATGTCATACACCTCATTGGACTTTACCCATAGTGTGCCTGCAATTCTTACAAAGGAGCTGAATTCCTGGAATTCAGTTTTAAAGTATAACTAAAAGGATTTAAAAAAAAAAAAAAATTAGGGTAGAGGGGAGATGGATTAGAACATCTAATTAGGTTTTTTGCTGTCTGTCCCCCGTTGGGGAGATTCGCCCTCTAGATTTGTCCTGTTTGCCATGATCATTGAAAGTAAAAGAAAAGTCCAAATTTTGGGATGTCTCCGGAAAATTAACAGAGGGGAAATCCTTCAATGGGGACACTAGCTCTGGTGATGAGGGGCTCCCCAGGAAATTCCTTTAATTTGCAGGGATTTCCTCTCAATTTGTTTGACTATGGGACAGGAAGTGAAGGGAAATCTCTCCAATGTGACAAAGATGGCAAAAAATAAAACTTGGGTAACAGGGGTTGTAATAACCCTCCCTTACTCTATTCAAAATGGGAGAAAAAAGGTTTAAGGAGAGGACCCACACTATACAGAGAGGGGGTCTTAATGAGGCAATGTGGCATCTCTCGCCCGCTCCCTCCCCCCAGCCCTTGCCCTCGCCCGCTCCCTCCCCTCTAGCCCTCGCCCGCTCCCTCCCCTCTAGCCCTTTCCCCCCCCTCCTCTAGCCCTCGCCCGCTCCCCCCCCCCTCTAGCCCTCGCCCGCTCTCCCCCCCCCTCCTCTAGCCCTCGCCCGCTCTCCCCCCCCTCCTCTAGCCCTCGCCCGCTCTCCCCCCCTCCTCTAGCCCTCGCCCGCTCTCCCCCCCCTCCTCTAGCCCTCGCCCGCTCTCCCCCCCCTCCTCTAGCCCTCGCTCGCTCTCCCCCCCCTCCTCTAGCCCTCGCCCGCTCTCCCCCCCTCCTCTAGCCCTCGCCCGCTCTCCCCCCCTCCTCTAGCCCTCGCCCGCTCTCCCCCCCCTCCTCTAGCCCTCGCCCGCTCTCCCCCCCCCTCCTCTAGCCCTCGCCCACTCTCCCCCCCCCTCCTCTAGCCCTCGCCCACTCTCCCCCCCCCTCCTCTAGCCCTCGCCCGCTCTCCCCCCCCTCCTCTAGCCCTCGCCCGCTCTCCCCCCCCCTCTAGCCCTCGCCCACTCTCCCCCCCTCTAGACCTCGCCCACTCTCCCCCCCCTCTAGACCTCGCCCACTCTCCCCCCCTCTAGACCTCGCCCACTCTCCCCCCCTCTAGACCTCGCCCACTCTCCCCCCCTCTAGACCTCGCCCACTCTCCCCCCCTCTAGACCTCGCCCACTCTCCCCCACCCCCCCTCTAGACCTCGCCCACTCCACCACCCCCACTCTAGACCTCGCCCACTCTCCCCCCACCCCCACTCTAGACCTCGCCCACTCTCGACCTCGCCCACTCTCCCCACCCCCACTCTAGACCTCGCCCACTCTCCCCCACCCCCACTCTCCCCCACCCCCACTCTAGACCTCGCCCACTCTCCCCCACCCCCACTCTAGACCTCGCCCACTCTCCCCCACCCCCACTCTAGACCTCGCCCACTCTCCCCAACCCCCACTCTAGACCTCGCCCACTCTCACCCACCCCCCTCTAGACCTCGCCCACTGCATAATTTGTAGGAGAACATAATTGACACAGGAAGAATGCATGAAAATTAAGTCCACGTGAATAAGACAGGTTTATGCAGCCAGCCAATCGTATGACTGCAAAGTAAAGGAAGTCAAATTAGCAACTCAGAAGGTAAATATTTGTTCTGTACAATACATCATTGGCTTCTGAATTCATGTGAATAGGAATTCATTAGTGAGGAGCAACGTGCCCAGAGCCGCAGTAATCAGGCCCGCTCTTTGTTCTGTCCCCTCCACACTAATGAAGTGTCAGACCCTCGCTGTGCACTTTCTATATCATACCTTCAATAGGCCTGACAAGTGTTTCTGGTTTGTCTGACATACAAATAATCAGAATGACAATGTGTAAAATGTATTTCCCAATCTGGATCTATGGAACCAGCCAATGATGTAGGTACAGCCACACGTTTATTTTAGGATTCTCCAATAAAGGAATTCAACATGAATTAAATTTTATAGATTAAACACTTTCTGCACAGACACCCATAAAATGACTGCAGAACTCGGCTTTATTATAGACAAATTATAAACAGAAGTAATGAAATGCAGAATGAGAAGTCCAGGTTAAAAATTACTGAATTAAACAGCAATTAAAAATAAACTGGAAAAGGTAAAACGAACATTTACTCGTCAGTCACCCGCTCACACCCACGTGTCACCGGCACAGAATGTCCCCGCAATGTTTACTCAAGTCCTGGAGGTGCGGGCAGTGCCAATCACCGAGTACAATGATGTTTACACTGCCGCTACCAAGTCTATACTGGAGCCGACTGCCTACTGGATTATACTGGAGCCTAAAACTGCTTTCCAGCAATATTTCCAGTTCAGCAACGCTGCACAGCACAAAGGGAAAAATACATAAAAATCCTGAAATTCAAATCAAAAAGGAGGAGAGCAACCCTTGAAATGCATACAGGCCATACAGGCAGGGGGTCTGTACACCGTCCCAGGGATTGTTTTCCATAAAAAGGAAAAACTGAACAAAAAAAAAAAAAAAAAAAAAGAAAAACAAAAAAAAAAAAACAAACAAAAACCACCATGAGATGGTATACTGGTAAAGCTTGGCATACCCAATCCAGAGTAGGCTCCATACTGGTTTCTGTCTCCATATAAAATACACCTATGATAAAAATTTAAGGCCGCTAATTTCTTTGTAGGTGGGCAAACTTACACATTCGCCCCCCCCCACAAGCTGCACTCCAAAATGTGGCACTTTCTAGATTTCATTTGTCAAAAGATGAAGTGCAAATATGTCTGCACCTGAAATCACCTTCCTTCAGACGTTTCACCACCGCTGGCTTGTTTACAAGGACAGGGAAAGTTTATCCTTGTGAGGAAGTCAGCAGGTGTGAAAGGTGGTTCAGGGTGGATGCAGTTTTCATCTTTTGACAAAACATAGAAAAGAGCCAAGTTTTGAAGTGCGGCTTATATCTACTTTGGACAGAGTGGAGAGCGGCTGCGATAAGCAGCAGCTGGATGATCTGTGTAGGTCTGGAGTGGAGCCAGAGAGCCAAAACTCATTGCCAAGTCCACCTTTTAGGTCTCGCTCACACCGGTGGGGTACCACAGCGCACACCGGGTAAAGGCCACGTTTACCTGCGTGGAGATTCACTTTCATGAATGGTAATCCCATTCATGTCAGTTAGGACTCCATGCGGGTGAATGGCCACAGACAAGTGTGCGTTCCGAGTCGTGCTCCCGCACAGATGTCAGATTGGGAGCAGCGGCTGTGTTTATATAGTTACTGCCACCCAACTGATATGAAAAAGACTACCTACAAGGGATGCGGGAACACCTGTGCATCTTCATACAGGTAATACCTAATAGATTTTTGAATATTCAAGTTGAAGACGGGTTATTGTGAACAAACTCCTCCAGTTATTCATCACACTCACACCTCATGCTCATTATTGGACTCCTTTATCAGGAGATTAGGATTCCATGTATAAAATTAAAGGAAATTACAAAATTAATTAAATGTAGCGATTGGACGATGAAAGCGACACCAAAAGATTTCTTAATCAGTAACAATGACAGCCATGTGATTCAACTTACAGAATTGACATGGGGGGAGGAGGAAGGAGCAGCGAGGAGTAGAGGAGGAGGAGAAGCGAGGAGTAGAGAGGAGTAGAGGAGGAGGAGCAGCGAGGAGTAAGAGGAGGGGAGGAGCAGCGAGGAGTAGAGGAGGAGGGAGGAGCAGCGAGGAGTAGAGGAGGAGGGAGGAGCAGCGAGGAGGAGGAGGAGGGAGGAGGAGGGAGGAGGAGGAGGGGGGGAGGGAGGAGGGAGGGAGGGAGGAAGGGAGGAGGAGAAGGGAGAGGAGGAGGAGGAGGAGGAGGAGGAGGAGGAGGGAGAGGAGGAGGAGGAGGAGGGAGGAAGGAGGAAGAGGAGAGAGAGAGGAGAGGAGAGGAGAGGAGAGGAGGAGAGGAGAGGAGAGGAGAGAGGAGAGGAGAGGAGAGGAGAGGAGAGGAGAGGAGAGGAGAGGAGAGGAGAGGAGAGGAGAGGAGAGGAGAGGAGAGGGGGGAGAGGAGAGGAGAGGAGAGGGGGGAGAGGAGAGAGAGGAGAGGAGGGGGGGGGGGGAGAGGAGAGGAGAGGAGAGAGAGGAGAGGAGGGGGGAGGGGGGGGGGGAGGAGAGGAGGGAGAAAGGCAGAGGAGGAGGAGAGGGGGAAGTCTCCTACAAAGGAGGAGATATGCTCTCCATAATACAGGAGGAAATGGAGAGCTCCCCATCGGAGATAACTGAACATCTCTGCACTGACCAGGCCAGTTTTGCTCATTCAGAAAGTCCTGTCAACACTTAAAGGGTTATGCTGACCACACACTATACGAAAAATCGGCCAAACCCATTCTCAAAAAACGAACAGGGCATGAGCGCATTCTTTGTTCGTTTTTAACATATACCTAATGCAGACAGTTCGGATGGGAAACATTACCCTTTCAATTTATAGTTTGCCAGAAAATTTCCAAACATGTCCTTAGTTTTTTCGGCTCAAAAACGTCCCAACAATTATCGATTTTGTGACCTGGCCGAACTGTCTAAATGACCAAATTTCGTCCAATTTTTGGTATGGTGTATGGCCAGCATTAGCTCACCTCTACCAAACAAACTGCCTATGCTTGTAAGGGGTGTCTGTTGATAAACTGTGCAGCTTTGACCAAAGTTGGACAATGCCTTCGCTATAGGTGTAGGCCATTTAACAACCTTGTGAAAGCTAAACAGTTTGTTTTTTTTCTCTACAGAAGCCACTTACCTGGGTAGGCAGTTTTTTTGGTAAAGGTGAACTAACCCTTTAATTTGACCTCAATAGACTGAAGAACAACAATTGGGGGCTCGTCCGGGATTATGCTCTACCATTATTGTACATCTAATACTAGGTGTACTAATTGTAAAGAAATGAAAACCGTTACTGTGGCTGTCATCTCACCTTTGTCTGGAAGACACTGCTCCACCGTTCTGCACTGTAGGGATTGGATGTGTCTCAGAGGGTGAAACCCACGCCCGCAGCAGCTTCTTTTGCCAGTACTTTCCTTATCAGAATCATCAGTGGTTAGGTTTGCTGGGGATTCTGTTGCTGGAAGGGTTAGTTTTGTCATTTGGAAGAGAAACAGAATTGGATGAAGAACTAGGGATAGGTGTTGGAAGCGGGAATCTCAGGCGGATGTTGGTGGGCTGAATCACTTATCTCCACTTCAGCTTTCACTTCACAATTTGTAACGTCAGAGGGCTTCCCCTTAAAGTCCTCCGAGGAATACAAGGATTCTTCATTGGTCCGTTTTGCAGAGCCACCCTCTCTTTGTGCTTTGATACCAGATTGTTGATCTTTAGCATCAAGCAGCTCATCATCGGAAGCCACTTCTGGAATGACGGAAAGTCTGTAATTATATTCTTCAATCAATGGACTGGCCATTTTTGGGTGGCTCCAAAATTAATATGGCTATCAAGTGAGTAGACCCAGTACGAGCAGCATGTTCTATGATGGATTCAGGCATGGATCTCTCCATAGGCTGAGGATCTGGTGTCGAAATAGTGGATTCCAAATCTGAAGATTTATTTACTTTTCCACTTCTAGGTGCCGGTTTTGGTACCACTTGCTTTTCTTCAGGTTTTTCTTTATTGGAAGTAGGCTGCACTCTTGGTGGTGGCTTTGGCACATCTTTAACAGCAGCGCTAGGCTTGTCTTTACTTTTTTCAGGTATTCTAGCTTGATCGATCTTAGCCAACACGTCTTCCTTTTGATTGCCACCATCATCCCCTCCTCCCGTGTGAAGGTTATTTTCTGGAAATAATTCAGGATCCTCTTCGACAGATAAGCTCTGGTGTACAGGAAATATACCCCTCACAAGATCTTCATCCACAACATTCTCTTCATCTTTACTGGTCGGCTTGCCCGTAATCTGCTCAAGAAGGGACTTCACATACGTTTTCTTTCCTTTGCTTTTTTCACCAAACGGGGCGACAACGTTGACCTCTTTAGGTTCTGGAGGTTTGTTTGAAGAGTTGCCAGATCTCCAAAACAAGGGCAGAGAGGCTTCTCGTTATCAGAAGAGCCGTAGATTCCTCGTTTGTGGTGTTAGTCTTCACACCTTTATCAAGGGAGTGAGGAATATAAGTACTGCTGGTTGTATTAGGAGGAGAAGTGATCTGCCCACCAGAGAAAGAAGCAGCAAAAAAATTATTATCAGATAAAGACTCAGAAGAAGGCCTGGCTTTGGTTTCAGCCTCTGAAGACACGTCCAGTCTGTAAAAGGACAAAATAAAAAGAAATTCTGCAGGTCAGTTACCCAGCAGATGCACAATATACAGGGACATTTTATTAAATCTATAACAAAGCAGTATTTAGAAGTCATGGTCACACACGGTTAACAATCTACATGCTCCATGTTTAGGGCTTATTCACAATGGCAAATCCTACTAAAAAAGGTTTCACTGAACACTGCATGGTGTCACCATTCATTTTTAAAGGCACACCAAGCGAAAAGAAAAATGCACAGATGTGATTACTTAATGTGCCGCCAAAAGTAGAGCAGGTAAAAAAATAAATAAAAATTGTGTGCCGACAGCCCATTCAAAATAAAGAGGTAGCCCTGAATCACAACAGTATGAATTCAGCCTTAAATACATTATGTTGCCATCACATACAATTTGATATGAAACCCTCTTCTCCTGCCTAACTTTAGTTAAAGTGGTTGTAAACCTCAGACATGAAATATGAACCCCCTCTATGGTGCATACTAGTCTCAGTCCAGAGCACCATCTGTCATTTGTCTGCTGCCCCCTTCCTCTGTCATCAGCAGGAGTCTGACAAGTTTTCTCTGACACCAAGAGATAAAAGGTGACAGGGGAGGGAGTGCCAGCACACAGCCTGTGATTGACAGCCTCAGCTCTGTTTCTCTTTGCAGGGGATGGTGTCCCTTCAATCAGCTCTGCAGCTTAACCACTGGGCATTTCAACCCCCTTCCTAACCAGACCAATTTTCAGCTTTCAGCGCTCTCACACTTTGAATGACAATTACTTTTGTCCTTTTTTCACACAAATCGGAGCTTTCTTTTGGTGGTATTTAATCACCACTGGGTTTTTTATTTTTTGCGCTATAAATTAATAAAGACTGAAAAGCTTTGTGTGCGGGCCAGAGTATGGGCCAGAGTATGGGCCAGAGTATGGGCCAGAGTATGGGCCAGAGTATGGGCCAGAGTATGGGCCAGAGTATGGGCCAGAGTATGGGCCAGAGTATGGGCCAGAGTATGGGCCAGAGTATGGGCCAGAGTATGGGCCAGAGTATGGGCCAGAGTATGGGCCAGAGTATGGGCCAGAGTATGGGCCAGAGTATGGGCCAGAGTATGGGCCAGAGTATGGGCCAGAGTATGGGCCAGAGTATGGGCCAGAGTATGGGCCAGAGTATGGGCCAGAGTATGGGCCAGAGTATGGGCCAGAGTATGGGCCAGAGTATGGGCCAGAGTATGGGCCAGAGTATGGGCCAGAGTATGGGCCAGAGTATGGGCCAGAGTATGGGCCAGAGTATGGGCCAGAGTATGGGCCAGAGTATGGGCCAGAGTATGGGCCAGAGTATGGGCCAGAGTATGGGCCAGAGTATGGGCCAGAGTATGGCCAGAGTATGGGCCAGAGTATGGGCCAGAGTATGGGCCAGTCAGAGTATGGGCAGAGTATGGACTACAGATCCAGCCCACGGCGATGCTGCAAACGATCTCTCCCCCTCTCACTGTACAGATCAATACAGGGGAGAGGGAGGAACCGGCGTCCTGACAGAACGCCGGTTTGTTTACAAGTGATCGTGCCGTCATTTGACGGTGTGATCACGTGGTACACAGCCGCTACCAGTGGCCATTTACCGTGATCCGCCGGGTCTTCCGGACCCAGTGGTCAGATTTTTCCGGGAGCGCGCGAGAGCAAGATTCTGGGAGGACATCGATGGACGCCCTCCCAGAATAAGCCGACCGCGCAGTAGCTGTCTTTCAGCTATGGCCCGGTCGGCAAGTGGTTAAGGCTTCGTTCACACTGCCAAGACTTGGGATTTGACTTGCGAGACCCAAGTCGCATGACATGTGAAATCCCATTTAAGTCAATGAGAGCGGTCTTAATTGGCGCTACTGAAGTTACTGACTTTAGAAAAGGTTCCTGCACTACTTCAAGGTAATTTCTAGCCGACTTGTGCCCATAGACTTTAATGGAAGTCGCCTCCAAGTTAGATCCTCATCTACATCCGAATGATTTGGATCCGACATTAAAGGAACATTACACAGGCGTTTCCTGCAGTATAGCCCCTCCCTCGCATCAAAGTTGCATCAAGTCACCAGGCAAAGTCGCACAGGAGGTCACAGCAGTGTGAACAGAGCCTAAAGAGAAACTTCACCCAAAAGGGGAAGTGCTGTTTGCATTCTCCCCTCCTCCCACTGCACCACAGTTGGGGGTGTGGGGAGCCGGTACCTGGTTTTGACAGGTACCCACTCCCAATTCATATTGATTGCTGCAGCGATCTGAGCCATAAGTTTGCCCACCCCATGTCTTCTGTGACACATCACAGGTCCCAGAAGACTATAAGACCATTCACCAGGAGCAGTGCGGCTCACGAATGTGCAGGAGGAAACCGACTGAAGCCTTAAGGCTTCACTGCCCGCTTCCCTTACTAGAGGTGCCGGCGCCTCCACCTGAAGCTGATTGAAGAATCTGCTCGTGTGAGGACACCGCTGGAACCCTGGACAGGTAAGTGTCCTTATATTAAAAGCCAGCAGCTACAGTATTTGTAACTACCTTTTAATTTTTTTTTTGGGGGGGGGGGGGGAGCCTGGAGCTCTTCTAATTTCAGCTCTCTGCCCCCTGCTTTCTGAAAGCTCAGACAAGTTTTATAAATTCTGTACTTTGAATAGCTGTAGGGGAAAGACAATTGAAAACAGCAGATATAAGGTATGTAGGAGGATTGGATTCACCTGTGTATCGCCTGAGGCCAGTCACTTGACTGGGGATATGGAGGGTTTACAACCACCAATATGAACAAAGACTGAAACACTGAGGGGGGAAAAAATAAAAATATAAAAAAGTGGTAGATATCCAAAACGGTAGCAGTTCTTTATTTATGGGGTACAAGTGACGTAAACAGGGTGTAAAAATGAATGTAGGATTCAGAAGCCACTGGGCCGTTTGAAGGAGCCAGAAGATATGATCTTGCTTCTACTGCCAAAAAAAAAGGAAGAGCAGGGAGGGGGGAGGTCACGGTGTTAAGTGATTATGTGATCACATGGAATATTATTTTTGGACATTAGTTGAAGATCCATGCTCTGCTGGTAAATATGCATGTTAACGTGTGACTGATTTTCGGGGTTTCTGATTGGCTATGGCAGCATCACCTGTCTGCTTCTCAGCCCAGATCATGTGACAGACTATTGAGATCTGTACATTGAGTAGATGGACCGGTTTCAGGGCTGAAGAATCCAGAGCATGCCGCCCCACCGTACCGCTCTGTGGGGCGTCTGTCACAGGCATGCCATAGAACAGGGAGCAGATCAGTCCCAAAAAAACAAAAACCACACAAAGGAGCTAGCACCGCCCCCCCCCCTTGTTAATTTGGGAGCAGAATCTGCCCTCATTCCTCATTCTAGAGCAGTGGTGAAGGCATTCTGCTTGTGGTTGCACCCTATGGTTATTTTTGACATGGCAGTTCAGGGTTGCAATCAGCATGAAAAATATGAACTAGGACAGAACCGTAAAAGATTTAAAAAAAAAAAAGTTTTCTTCTAACAATTATCTCCGTTGGGAGGATGGTCATCGCTCTTTTGCCCCCCTCCCCCTCTTGTAGGCCACAGGAGTGAAGTTACTTCTGTATTCCTGTCACCCATAATATTCAGCCGGTCCAGACTCTGGAGGGATCCTGACTGTCCAGATTCCCGACCAGCAAACCGCTGAGAGCCTGAGCCAGCCGCGCCCATCCCCGCCCAGCCCACCTAAGAAAGACAGCGGAGAGCCGCTGGATGAGTAATCGGCTCTCTACTCACCGAGGAACACGAGCGATCAGAGGTCTTAGACTGAGAACCGAATGATCAAAGGCCCCAATCACACCTGAGCTCAAAACACTCAACAAGCCAAACTCCATGACTTTCAATGGCCCCACGTTCACATCTGAGCGATCTGTCGCCTAAAACAAAAACGCCTGAAGCACAAGATGAGTGCACAAGATTCTTCTGGCAGATGACAAGCTTTTTTGGCCCCACAGATTTCATTAGAAACGCCTGACTTGGCATTTTGTTTCATAAATGTATTTGTTTTCCGCTCAAACAGCAGCTCTCCACCCCCAATTTCCTCCCCCCTCTCTACCCCCCCCAATCTCCTCCTGCCTCTCCACCCCCAATTCCTCCCCCCTCTCCCACCCCCAATTTCCTCCCCCTTTCTATCGGCTAAACAAAAACACCTGAAGCTGTAAAAATGCTTGCAATACGCTTCTAAAAATGCTCAAAGTATAGGTTCACCCAGAAAAAGCTGTAAGGTGAACTTACACAGGACCCCTCTCCTCGCCGACCCCCATCACCCCCCCCCCCACTGACCTGGACCGCGGCAATCTCCCATTCTAAGCCCCGGTATATCCGCGTCAGAAGTCCTGGGCTTAGAAATCCCCTGAGCTGAATCTTCAAAACGTATCTCATCAGGAGGAAAGTGTTTTGGAGCATTCTAACTGGTCAGCGCCGTCACATGGGTGGCGCCAACCAATCAGCAGCTGCATAGCCCGTCTTGTCAGCTATGGCGGAGAAGAGGCGTGGATGCAGAGGGGATTTCTAAGCCCAGGACTTATGATGCGGATATAGTGGGGAACTGGAGATTGCCGCGGTCCAGGTCAGCGAGACCGGGGGAGAGGGGGGCCATGAGGAGGTGGTCCTGTTTAAGTTCAGCTTACAGATTTTTCTCTAAAGGTTAACTTACGCTTTAACCGCTCGCCAACCAGCCACCATCATACTGCGGCAGGTCGGCGCGATCGTAGCTATACGTCGGTTCGCGGGATCGGTGCCCGCTGCACTGCGCGGGTGCCGCTGCTCGTGGACGACAGTCACGATGACCGCCAGCCACGAAAGATCGCGGGCAGAACAGGGACGTGTGTTTACAAATTCCTGTTCTGTGACGCGTGACAGATCGCAAGTTCCTAATAGCTAGGAAGCACGATCCGTCACTTCCTTTAGGTCAGTCCCCTCCCCCTACAGTTAGAAAACGCTGAGAACAGTTAACACCTTGATCGCCCCCCCTAGTGTTAACCCCCTTCCCTGCCAGTGACATTTTTACATTAATCAGTGCATTTTTATAGCACTGATCTCTGTATTAATGCCAGTGGTCCCAAAAACGTCAAGTGTCCAATGTGTCCGCCATGTCGCAATCCTGATAAAAATTGCAGATCGCCGCCAATACTAGTAAAAAAAATAAATAAAGCTATAAATCTATCCCCAGATTTGAAGACGCTATAACTTTTGCGCAAACCAATCAATATACGCTTATTACAAATTTTTTTTTAACAAAAATATGTAGAAGAATTATCAGCCTAAACTGAGAAAATGTGCTAAAAAAAAAAAAAGGATATTTATTATAGCAAAAAGTATAAAATAGTGTTTTTCAAAATTGTCGCTTTTTTGTTTATAGCGCAAAGAATAAAAACCGCAGAGGTGATCAAATACCACCAAAAGAAAACTATTTGTAGGAAAAAAAAAACACATCAATTTTGTTTGGGTACAGTGTTGCACGACTGCGCAATTGTCAGTTAAAGCGACGCAAAAAAAATGGCCTGGTCATTCAGCAGCCAAATCTTCCGGGGCTGGTAAAAAAAAAAACGCCAGAAAAAATTGCTGCGCTCAGGTGTGATTGGAGTCTTAGACAGCAGGGAATTGCTGCAACATTCGATCGATGCTGCGTTCACCTAGGCGAATAGGTAGGTCGTTTTGTTTTTTCCCCTCCAAGACCCGCACTTCTCAAACATCTCACCTTTACAAAGACAAACGTGATGTCGATGAGCAAAGACAAGACGTCATGCGCTGGGTTTGGCCGCTGTGGGGAGCCGCACCTTATACTAATATATATATATATACAGCAAAATACCAAACTATTGCCAAATATTGTTTTCATATTCTTCTTCCACAATCAGCACTAAGTTACCATCTGAACTGATTGTACTTGGCGAGATCTGCCCCGGGGGTGGGGGGAGGGGAGGGGGGGTTACATTATTAAAGGGTTAACAGAAACCAGCAGAGAGAAGTCTCGCTTCATGACTGCAGCAGTTGGGTGTGTTCTCTGGAATTGCGCCCAGTGACTTCAAACCAATGTAAATGATTAACAGCGAATAACAAACGCCCGGAGAGATAACACGGCGATCGTTCCTCGCCGCACACAGGCCTGGTAGGTGGTTATACAAATAGAGACAAAAATCGATATCCGTCCACAGACCTAGAATAACAAACACCAGCTCGGGATTGGTCACATGATCACCTGTCATATATTCAGGGATCAATACCAAATCTACGACCGAGCCAGGAAAAGCAGAAGCCAAATAAAATCGCCATTCTGAGATCGAATGAAGTCCTCTCTTTACAGAGAGCCCAACTCTACACTCCGAGAATAAAAAAAACTGTCATTTTCCCTTTTATCCCAACAGGAAGTTTTTCTACATGTGAAACTGCAAACAAAAGGTGATCTATAAATGCGTGTCGCCTTTCACAGTCAGTTTTCAAGGTGTGTAACAAAATGTGATGTCAAACGTCCCAACAAGTGTGAAAAAAAAGCAGCCAGCAATATGCAGACTTCACATTTTATGAGATTTATGTGACTGTCCACCCAATACACATCGATGAGTCTTTGTTCTCTACAATTTATATTTAAAGCGATAAAGTTTTGCTGTTTAAAAACATCATGTTACACTTCCCTGCTTTGTACAGAGCAGCCCCCCAATCCTTTTTTGGGTCCCTCTCCGGCTCTCCTGGCCCCTCCCTCCTGCCAAGTGACCCCACACCAAACCGCTCGCTATGGGGGGGCACCTGAGCCGCTGTTCTGTGTGTACATTCAGACATGGAGCTGAAGCTCAGCCCCGCCCCCTCTCCCCTCATTTGCTCAGCAGGAGCCAATTGCACTGATGCTGTCTTAGCCAATGAGGGAGAGTCCCGGACAGCCGAGGCTCTCGTGCAACATGGCTGGATCAAGATTGGGCTCAGGTAAGTATTAGGGGGGGGTGATGCACACAGAAGGTTTATCATAATGAAT
Organism: Lithobates clamitans; assembly: GCA_037952925.1. NCBI lineage: Eukaryota > Metazoa > Chordata > Amphibia > Anura > Ranidae > Lithobates > Lithobates clamitans. Next base: position 1,038,543 of record JBBGZY010000009.1, on the reverse strand, counting down.
AGATTTTAAGACACTAAAGCTCAATTTTTTTTTTTAAACATATACTTACCTCCACTGTGCAGCTCGTTTAGCACAGAGTGGCCCCGAACCGAACCTTGTCTTCTGGGGTCCCCCGGCGGCTCTCGCGGCTCCTCCCCACATTAGATAACCCCTTTAAGAGAAGCGCTCTCTCCCGAGGGGATTACCTTATAGGCGTGCTCCCAAGTCATTCATTCGCTGTCCATAGAAGCCGAATGCATGACTCAATGCACCTCCTTAGACTTTCCTGAGCCAGATCTCGATCCAGCAATGCGCACAAAGCTCTGTCCCTCCTCACCAGGGAGATTGGCTCCTGTTAATGAAATCCTATGACATGGGAGCATCGGGGGGGGGGGGGGGGATGGTGCTGAGCCCCCGCTGTCTGCTTCGATAGACACAAATAGTGAGGCTCGGGAGGAATCGGCTATCTATGGAGGAGCCAAGATCACCAGCAGGGTCTGCACTGTGTCAATGGAGGGGCACACAGAGCAGCTCGGGAGCGAGCCCAGGAGGGCCCCCAACAGAAAACGTCTTTCTATGAGGGCACTCAGCAGGGTGGAGGAGCCAGGATCACTGGCAGCATCCGATGGGGACCCCAATGTAAAGGGGGGAACAAGATAGAGCATTGCTGCTCTCTCCTGCCTCCCTCGCTCAGTCATTGGCTCCTGCCAATCACAGCCAGTGAGCAGAGAGCGGGGGTCGCGCCGCACTGTGTCAACGGGCAACACAGAGCGGCTGGGGAGCAATACCACATGAGCCCCCCCCATGGCAAACAGCTTGCTATGGAGGGTACTCAGCAGGGGGGGGTGAGGAGCCAGGAACGCCTGTGGGGGACCCCAGAAAATTAGGATCGGAGCTGTTCTGTGCAAAACAATTACACAGAGCAGGCAAGTATAGCATGTTTATTATTTAAATTTAAAAAGAGGCGGCTTAAAGATCACATTAAGGCCTCATTTACAGGTTGACACCCATTACAAGGCTGTGCTGCAAAACACGGGATACACGGCTGTTCTATGTATCCCCATTCACAATAATCTGGATGTAGTGGCTGCACATGAGTACAGGAGTATGAAGATCAACAACTTCCCAAAACCCACAAAAAAAGGCATTTTCAGAAAGGAGAGAACCTGTAGAATAAAAAAATATGGTAGTTGTACGTTTGTAAAATCTGTATTTTCAAAAAAATAGATAAAATACAAGTTTAATTTTAGTGCGCATATACACTGGATGCCTCTAAAATTATATATATTTTTGCTTTACGGGCAAATGTATTATAATAATATAAATAGTAATACAATAAAAAATCTCTATACATTTTTCAATATAATATATTATATTCGAATATAATCCCAATTTTTGCATAGGAAACGTCTTAAAAGCCGGCTCTTCAGTTTAAAAGTTAACCTTAAAGAGGAAGTAAACCGCCCCCCCCCCCTGACCTGCAATGTAAAGACATAATGTGCTAGTATGCATCACATACTAGCACATTATGTTAATCTTCCCTGCAAACGAAGCCCTTGTTGTCACCGCTGGAGGCCACATCCATCTTCACCGATCTTCCATCCTGGTATGCGACCGACTGGCCGGAGCCGCGTGACGTCACTGCAACGGCGCACGTTTAGGAGATATTTACAGTACCTTTAGATAAGCCTCATCTATAGAAACAATCGATGGAAGTTTACTTCCACTTTAATAGCCATAGAATTATTCCCCTCACGTTTGGGCTCGGTCCACATTGCTGCGTGTTGGAAAAGTTTGCAAAATTTGCACGCTTTCCCGACCCACGGAAAAATGCGCTGCTCTTTAGCAGATACACGAGTGTAACCGAGCCTGACTTCAGCAGTGGTTCTGGTAGAAAACACAAAGAACCACCATGAAAACAAAGTATATGTTCCTTCCACTCCAAGAATACTTTGAAAAAAATTCATAAATAAAAAAGAAACACCAAAAAACGCCAAGAAAAAAAAAGCACCCAAGCTAGACAAAACTATAAATTTTTACTATAGTTTATACCAACTGCAAACTAATTTCCCTGAACATATTTGCTTATTTCCACCCATGAACATGAAGTTGTACACACCTGGGTTTGACGGCGGAGGTTTTCGCACTGGGTAGAAGTTCGGGTTTCTTCTCCACCAGATCCTCCTGGAAGGGGTTCATTGAGCTCTTCTTGCTGGTCTCTTCTGCGGGTGCTTTGGGTGCTTCTCTCTTCACAGGGACAGCCGGCTGCTCGTTCTCTGCTGGTTTGGGGGTCTCCTTTCTCCCGGTAACCAACGACAACAAGGAAGACTTCTTGTTTTCCTGTTTTTTATTTTCCTTCTTTTCCTCTTTTGGGACATCGGAGATCAGCGGAGGAGTTTTTGCTCTTGGCTCCTCAGCCTGTGGGCTTTGTGTTGCTGGCTGTTCTGAAGACTTGAGGGAAGAATTCGATGTGGAAGAGGTCACCCCCTTCTCGTTACCACTGGGTGGATTTACAGTCTCCTTGGATGGTTTGAAGACAAGGTTCTCAGCTGAAGCATAAAGTGGACTTTTCCGGGAGATCTGTGGGGAGTTGGTGACGGAACTGTCCTTGGAACTGTCACTTTTGGGTTCTGAATCCTCCATGTAGACGTGATTTCCATTGATGCACAAGTTGGATCGAGTGATCGGGTCATTCTTGGATTTCAAGCCGCTGAATAGAGAAAGTCCTTCCTTCTTGTTCCCGGATGTGATCTGATTCCACTGCTTGGTGTCGGCGCTGGCCGTTCTTTTGTGAGCGATTATTGGAATGTGAGGAAATCGTCCTGAAAACGTAGAAGAATGAAGGCTTTTATATTTGTGAAAAACTGAACAGACTTAAAATTAAACTTTTTCTGATCTCTCCCATTTCTCAGATGTCTCTACAGCTTTTTTTGGTAATACTACTCTTCCAGGTCACAGGAATACATGTACCTTTGCTCTCCTGTAACAGTCAACTTCCAGCAGGCTTCTGTGACCATCAGCTGACTGGGCAGAGCCGCTCCAGACTAGGGAAGCATTACAATATTGTCTGGATCCCCCCCCCCCCGCCTTTCAGACTGCAGCTGAGCGCTGGAGCCAGCCGTTCCCACCCCATCACCAGTCCAGCAAGTGCTGCAGAGTGAGCAGAGTAATGACAGTCAACGCTCAACACCTGGAGCAGACTGAGAACTGAGCAATGAGCAGTCATGTGATCGCTTAGTTCTCAGCCTTCGAGCAGACGTTGGGACAGCTGCAGCATGGTGGCAAATTTGGAAGATTTTTTTTTTTTTTTTTAAACCCCCATATTTCTCCTTTAACTTGTTCCCAATCACGATATAGCCAAAAAACGGCTATAGCAAGGTCGTCTATTTCTGGGAAGGGCGTCCATGGACGTCATCCCAGAACCCTGCGTGCCCCCCGGGGTGCGCTCTGTGACCGATGTGTTTTTAGGACACATCTTATCACAGATTGCGGTAAAGGGCCAATTACACTGGCCCTTTACCATGTGATCAGCTGTGGCCAATCATACCGGCCCTTTACCATGTGATCAGCTGTGGCCAATCACACCGGCCCTTTACCATGTGATCAGCTGTGGCCAATCACACCGGCCCTTTACCATGTGATCAGCTGTGGCCAATCACACCAGCCCTTTACCATGTGATCAGCTGTGGCCAATCACGCCGGCCCTTTACCATGTGATCAGCTGTGGCCAATCACGCCGGCCCTTTACCATGTGATCAGCTGTGGCCAATCACACCGGCCCTTTACCATGTGATCAGCTGTGGCCAATCACAGCTGGTCACATGTAAACAGACTTGCCGGTTATCGGTAAACCTTTCCTCACACACTGTGTGAGGAAATAACAGCCGATACCCGGCAAGGCTGTCAGTACTTTTACACTAAATGTAGCCAAAAAATTTACTTAATATAATTTTATAACAAAGAAATTATTTTTTTAATCTTTGGTCTTTTTTCATTTGTTTAGCAGAAAATAAAAACCTCATTGGTGATTAAATACCACGAAAAAAAGGTTTTGTTTAAAAAAAAAATTATAAAAAATGTCATATGGGTACAGTGTTGTATGACCGCGCAATTGTGATTCAAAGTGAGCGCTGAAAGTTGGCCTGGGCAGGAAGGGGGGTGAAAGTGCCGGTATTGAAGGGGTTAAATAAATGGCACGCCAGGCACAAAAACTTTTGATCTTTTTTTGGTCTTTTGATCGCTCAAAAATGTGGCGTTCCTATACTAACAATGCAAGTAGTAAGACGCAACCAAGGGTTGCAAGAAGAATTGCTTGATTCTCCCCATTAGCACAGTGGGGGATGGGGGAATGCCTCTTGTGGAGCTATATAGCTTGCCCCATACATGGTTCGAATCTGAGCTGGTCCCTGCTGAACCGGCAAAGATTTGAGCAGTCTATGGCCGGCTTTAGACTCACAGTCAAAGGTAAAGCTATAAAAAAAAAAAAAAAAGTACAATCTGTTACAATCATCATCTTTTTACTGCAATATTTTCCTCTATGGATACGGATTATCCGGCATTATACGACCTGCAGTCAGGTGGTACATGTAGATAAAGTCCTATTAGTATCATCAATATACACCAAGTACTCACTCTCCGACACGGGGGATCCTGAAGGTCGGTTGAAGTCAGAGGAGAAGTCGCCGGGCTTCAGTACTGTCCTCTGGGAGGGGGATGGTGGAAGTGTTGGAAGGACAGACATGGACTGAGAAAGGGAGTTCTTCTTCAGTCCCGGCTTGGAGGAGAACAAAGTCTTCAGCTTGGATTTCTTCTTCTCCACCTCGGGCATCTCCGGGTCGCTCTCATCGCTGTACTGGTTCATACTGGGGACAATGGCGGAAGCCGTGTCGGGTAAACCGTCCTGCCGCTTTCCTTTTATCTTGTCCTTCAGCTTGCCGAAGGGTGAGCGGGATTTCTCCTTCATCGAGAGGTCAAACATACTGGCCGTCATGTTATTCCTCATGAACTGGACCTCCACCTCTACCTGACCACGATCCTTCTCTTTCTTCCCCGGCTTCGATTTCAGGGGATACCATCTAAGAGGGGAAGAGAAGGAATGAAGGTAAGGGAAGGCAATCACATGGTGAGCAAAAGATAAACTACTCTAACTACTACTTGTCTACCGAGGGAACTTTTCTACACAGTAAAGTCGGCCTTTTTTTCCCTATAAATTATAGTGAACCCCACAGATGTATACATTTTCTAAAAGCAGAGACCCTGGAGAATAAAATGGTGGTAGTTGCAATTTTTTTTTTTATATTTCACAATATTGGCACAGCTATTTATCAAACGCATATTTACACGAAAGTTTTAGCTAAAGCAATACACAATTTTTTTTTTTTTTAATTCCTTACACAACTTTTTTTTAATTTGCCATCACAAGGGGATCAACAAGTTACAGATCCTCTTTATGGAGATACTGGGAGTGTCAATCACAGCCAGCGAGCCAATGAGGAGAGAGGAGGGCGAGGCCAAGTCACACTATCTGATGGACACAGAGCGAGGCCTTGGGAGTGAGCGTGTACCATTGCCCCCATAGCAAGCAGCTTGATCTGAGGGCAGTTGGCAGGAGGGAGGGGGACCCAAGAAGAGGAGTTTTGGGGCTGCTCTGTGCAAAACCATTACACAGAGCAGGTAAGTATAACATGGTTTTATTTTATTTTTTATTATAGCCTTTAAAAGGAGTTTAAGTGTTTTTCACCTTAATGCATCAAGGTGAAAAACCTGTGCTGAAGCTGTCCCCCAGAGCTCCCCCTTTTTCTTACCTGAGCCCGATCGTTCCAGCTCACGCTGTGATCAAATCCAGTGACACAGGCTGAGTCCTGCCGTCTGTCAATGGACGCAGCAGGACTCAAAAGTGCGCCCGCACAGAAATCGGCTCTGCGTGGGGGTATGCGCCAAAGAGGAGCCAGGAGCGTCGCCGGGTGACCCCAGAAAAGGATCAGGGCTGCTCTGTGCAAAACCCTTGCACAGAGCAGATAAGTATAACATGTTTGTTATAAAAATATAAAAAGAAAAAACAAGAACCTTTACAATCACTTTAATGCATTCCCTGCATTTGAGTAATAAAAACCTTTTGCATACAGCTACCCCCCCCCCCCACCCTTTATAATTTACCTGAGCTCAGTGCAGTGATATGCACAAGAGCAAAGGCTCTCTCCCTCCTCACTGGCACAGAGACAGCAGTGGGAGCCATTGGATCTTGCTGCTGTCAATCACAGACAGTGAGAAGGTAGCTGGGGCGGGGCAAAGTCACAGCTCGGGGTCAAGCCCACACGAGGGCCCCCAAAGCAAGTGGTGTGCCCTTGGCAGAGGGGAGGAGCCAGGAGTGCTGGTTGGGAACCGAAGAGGTGAATCGGGGCTGCACTCTGCAAAACCATTACACAGTAGGCAAGTATAACTTAAGATTAAAAACATTTACAATGACTAAACTAAAAAGGTAAAGCCTTCTCTGTAATGAGATGAAGTTGTACAATAATGTCTACATAATTCCCAGTACTGTATAACAGTCCCATCTTACCACCTGCCCTATAGTTCCCGTTCCCCCCACAAATGCTACATTCACCCTCTATTCTCTATGGCTCTATTCTACACTCTAACCCACATCTTCAATCTCTCCCTCTTCTGGCATCTTCCCCAACTCTCTAAAACATGCACTTGTCAGCCCCATACTTAAAAAGCCCTCACTGTACCCATCCAAACTTACCAATGTACGCCCATCTCCTTACTCCCCTTTTTATCAAAACTCCTTGAAAGTCTGGGCTACAACCGACTGAGCGGCCACCTTGCTGATGACCTTCTTGATCCCCTTCAGTCTGGATTTCATCCGCAACACATCACAGAAACTGCTCTCCTAAAACTTACAAACGATCCACTAAGGGCCAAAACCAATGGACACTATACTGTACTCCTACTCTTGGACCTCTTGTCTGCCCCTTTGATGCGGTTGACCACCCCCTCAGAAAACTCCACTCCTTTGGTCTCCATGACTGTGCTCTTCGCTGGTTCTCTTCCTACTTATCCAACTGCACCTTTAGTATTACTTACAATTCTACTTCCTCCTCTCCCTTTCTCTGTTGGGTTCCCCAAAGGTTCTTGGACCTCTCCTATTTTCAATCTACACCTCCTCCCTGGGTCAGCCAATAGCCTCCCATGGCTTCCAATACCATCTCTATGTTGACATCCAAATCTATTTCTCTACCCCTCAGCCCACACCTTCAGTCTCCTCACGTAATACTAATTTACCATCAGATATCTCAGTATGGATGTCACACCACTTCCTCAAACTTAATCTATTCAAAACCGAACTTATCATTTTCCTCCCCCACGTGCCTCTTCCCCTGATCTGTCAAAAATCGATGGCACATTTATCAGCCCATCCCCACATGCCAAGGTTCTAGGTGTGGTCCTGGACTCTGAACTCTAAGCCCCACGTCCAATCACTGTCTAAATCTTGCCGCCTCAACCTCCGCAACATCTCCAAAATACGTCCCTTTCTAACCAATGACAACAAAGCTCTTAAATCACTCGCTGGTCATCTCTCGCCTCGACTACTGCAACTCCCTTCTCATTGGCTTACCTCTGCATACTCTATCCCCCCTTCAATCCATCATGAATGCTGCTGCCAGACTCATCCACCTTACCAATCACCCTGTCTCTGCTACTCCTCTGCCAATCTCTCCACTGGCTACCACTCACCCAACAAATTAAATTTAAAATACTACTTACAAAGCCATCCATAACTCTGCCCCCAATTACATCACTAGCCTAGTCACAAAATACCATCCTAATCGTTCTTCTCAAGACCTCCTACTCTCTTGCTCCCTCCTCACCTCCTCCCATGCTCACCTCCAGGACTTTCCCAGAGCCTCTCCAATCCTATGGAACTCCTTACCCCAACCTGTCCGATTATCTCCTACTCTATTAGCTTTTAAATGATCCCTGAAAACCCTTCTCTTCAGGGAAGCCTATCCTACCCACACCTAACAACTGTATTTTCATTTTCTCCATCTGATCATCCCCCACAGCTATTACCTTTTGCTTCACTTGACCCTCCCTTCTAGATTGCAAGCTCTAATGAGCAGGGCTCTCTGATTCCTCCTGTATTGAATTGTATTGTAACTGTACCGTTTGCCCTCATGTAGTAAAGTGCTGCGCAAACTGTTGGCACTATATAAATCCTGTATAATTGAATGTTTAGTCTACAACCGACTGAGCACCCACCTCATTGAGAAGAAACCTTCTTGATCCCCTTCAGTCTGGATTTCACCCACAACACGCCACAGAAACTGCCCTGCTAAAACTCAAACGACTTACTAACAGCCAAAGCCAGCGGTCATTCTGTACTCTTACACCTTTCCGCTGCCTTTGATACAGTTGACCACCCTCTCCTCAAAAAACTCAATTTGCTTGGTCTCCATGGCTGCACTCTCCATTGGTTCGAATCTTACCTATCTCACCGCACCTTCAGAGTCACTTACAACTCCACTTCCTCCTCTCCAACTCCTCTTACCGTCCCAAGGTTCTGTCCTTGGACCTCTACTATTCTCGATCTACACATCCTCCCTGGGTCAGCTGATATCCTCCTATGGCTTCCACTACCATTTATGTGCTGACGACATCCAAATCTATCTCTCTGCCCCTCAGCTCACCCCATCAGTCTCCTCACACATCACCGATTTTACTAACAGACATATCAGCCTGGATGTCAAACCACTTCCTCAAACTGAATCTAAAACCGAGCTCTTTAATATTTCCTCCCCCACCTTCCCCTGACTTCTCTGTCAAGATCAATGGGCACATCAATCAGTCCGTCACCACATGGCAGGGTGTTAGGGGTAACTTTAGACTCTGAACCACATCTCCCTCATTGGATTACCTTTACATAGACTATCCCCCCTTCAGTCCATAATGAATGCAGCTGCAAAACTCATCCACCTTACCAACCAGTGTCCTCCACTCCTCTCTGCCAATCCCTCCACTGGTCTCCATTCAGTGTCCTCCACCCCTCTCTGCCAATCCCTCCACTGGCTTCCATTCAGTGTCCTCCACCCCTCTCTGCCAATCCCTCCATTGGTCTCCATTCAGTGTCCTCCACCCCTCTCTGCCAATCCCTCCACTGGCTTCCACTCACCAAACAAATAAAATTCAAAGTACCAACAATCTACAAAGCCATAACTCTGCCCCCAGCTACATCACTAACCTGGTCCCAAAATACCAACCAAGCCGCTCTCTAGTCACCTCCTATGCTCGCCTCCAGGATTTCTCCAGAGCCTCTCCCATCATTGGGAACTCCCTACCCCAATCTGTCCCCTAATCTAGCCATCTTTAGACGATCCCTGAAAACCCTTCTCTTTAAAAAGACGCCTATCCTGCTTCTAATACACTGCTTTACTTTCTCCATCAACTCATCCCCCACAGCTATTACCTTTTGTATCAATTGACCCTCCCTTCTTAGATTGTAAGCTCTAATGAGCAGGGCCCTCCGATTCCTCTTCTACCAAATTGTAATGTAACTAAGGTCTGCCTTCATTTTGTAAAGCGCTGCAAACTGCTGGCGCTATGTAAATCCTGTATAATAATAATAATCCTGACAGGTTTACATTAGAACATTCCAACCTCTAGCAGGTCTATAATTTGCAGCCAATTTTACAGGTCACTTCTCTGACCTTCGTGCCGAAATGTCAACAGAGAGCGATGTCATAGTTTCAGTGTTTGCAGAAAGACACGCCGGGCCGTTCATGGTGCAGATTCAGGTTCACCCTTGAAAAAGGACGAATGAACTGAGAGGAACAAACAAACACCACAAGGGCAGAAGAGTCGGTATACGCTGCGCGCACCTGTGCAGGTTCACAGGAAAAACATTCTAGGCCGGGCAGGTTTACATAAAACGTAATGCTACCGAAGTGCGGGTGCCATAATATTTAACCATATTAGTCTTCAATAATTCCTGTGTCACCCCTGGATCCCAAGTCCATCATCAGAACCTCACTCCATTATTTATTGGTCAAATAGTAGAACTTCAGTTGAGCAGTAAAGGTTCTGCCGTTTGAATACCAGAACCAGACATCCAGAATCGGGACTTGGACAAAAGTTGAGGTGCCACAGAACCAGCCAAAGCCAAGAGGCTCAATAGGACACTGAAGACCATTTTGTATGTAGAGCTTCTATAAATGGAGGAAGGAGACAGAAAGGGTAGAAACCCCCCCACAGTGGAAGCCATTCTTCTAAAGCTTCACACAATGCGTGATAAATTCTTCAGGTTAGGTTGTAAGCAAACTGCAAAATAATGTAAATCACGGAATGTGGGATCTTCCCCGCTAGAAAACCTGCAGAGTGAGCAAGCCCCTCCCCCACCAACCACAACACCCAGACTGGAGGAGGTTTAGGAATGAAAATTAAAGAGGGGGTAAACCCTGATGAGTTTACTTCCTCCGTTTCCCTGCAAAGGTGAAGAATAATGGGCTACTATGCATTGCATAGTAGCCCATTGTGTGTCACTTACCTGATACAGGAGCCTGCGGTGTCACCGCTGTCCCTTCTCCTACGAAGCATCCATCTTTCCGGGTATCATGGCTCCGGCGCTGTGATTGGCCAGAGCTCAGTGCGCTGTTGTCTACGGCGCATGCTCTGTAGACATCGGTGCCTGTCTTTTGGAATATCTCCTAAACCATGTAGGTTTAGGAGATATTTCTTGCACCTACAGGTTGGCCTTAATCTAGGCTTACCTGTAGGTAAAAGTGGTCTGTAAGGGTTTACAACCACTTTAAATGGCAAAGCAGCTACGGCAGGAAATGTGCCGAGGCGTAAAGGACTTTGCCAACCTCCCTACAGAAAAAAAAAAAAAGTGTCAATACATCAGAGAAAGGGGGATCACAACTCACTTTTCACTCTGGCAACTTTCGGATCTGGCCATAAGATTTCAGACCCCGGGTTGTACTTGAGCCCAAACTTTTTTTATATATAATGACTGTGCCAAAGGACACCGTTTTGTACCAGACAATGGGGTTCATTTACTAAAACTGGCAAGTGCAAAAATCTGGTGCAGCTGTAGATGGCAGCCAATCGGCTTCTAACTTCAACTTGTTCAGTGAAGCTTTGACAACAAAACCTTGAAGCTGATTGGTTCATATGCAGAGCTGCACCACATTTTGCACTCTTCAGTTTTAGTAAATCTTCCCCGGTGTGTTAAAAGTAGTGAGGCCAAAGCTATTGTGGCTGTCCAGTACTTCTACGAATCACAGGAGTGCACTTCGTTCTGCCCTCCTGTGACCCGTTTTCAGCCAACAGCGGGGTAAAGTGTCTGCCAACCCTCTCCTCCAATCCCTACACCGACCACCAACCCTCTCCTCCAATCCCTACACCGACCACCAACCCTCTCCTCCAATCCCTACACCGACCACCAACCCTCTCCTCCAATCCCTACACCGACCACCAACCCTCTCCTCCAATCCCTACACCGACCACCAACCCTCTCCTCCAATCCCTACACCGACCACCAACCCTCTCCTCCAATCCCTACACCGACCACCAACCCTCTCCTCCAATCCCTACACCGACCAACAACCCTCTCCTCCAATCCCTACACCGACCACCAACCCTCTCCTCCAATCCCTACACCGACCACCAACCCTCTCCTCCAATCCCTACACCGACCACCAACCCTCTCCTCCAATCCCTACACCGACCACCAACCCTCTCCTCCAATCCCTACACTGACCACCAACCCTCTCCTCCAATCCCTACACTGACCAACACTCTCCTCCAATCCCTACACTGACCACCAACCCTCTCCTCCAATCCCTACACTGACCACCAACCCTCTCCTCCAATCCCTACACTGACCAACCCTCTCCTCCAATCCCTACACTGACCACCAACCCTCTCCTCCAATCCCTACACTGGTGCCCAATCACCCAGCAAATTAAATTCAAAATACTAACATACAAAAGCTGTTCACAACTCTGCCCTGAGCTACATAACCAATCTTGTTTCCAAATCGTCCTCTCCGCTCTTCTCAAGACCTCCTACTCTCAAGCTCTCTCGTCCCCTCCTCCCATGCTCATCTCCAGGATTTCTCCAGAGCCTCTCCCATCCTCTGGAACTCGCTACCTCCACCTGTCCGGCTATCCCCTACTCTTGATACCTTCAGGCAAACCCTGAAAACTCATCTCTTCAGGGAAGCCGATCACGTCTCCAACCAATCTCCTACCTCTTCCACCAGCTCATTCCCCACAGATACAACCTTTTGTACCACCTGCCCCACCCTATTAGATTGTAAGCTCTTCTGAGCAGGGCCCTCTTAATCTGCTTGTATTATAGTATTATAACTGTATTGTCTCCCTTTTATAGGACCAGCTAGCACTGCTACTACATCTGGTCCTGTCCCTTCATCCTGGGCACCGAGCTGGGCAACTGGGGCTAGGGATAGAGCAGGTGCCTAAACCCTAAAGTGATTGAATAGTCCACTTCCTGTCCCCACTATACACAGGGGGTGTGGAGGTTTTTTTGTTTTATTATTTATTTATTTTTTTTTTTAAATACCTGCACAGCGTTGGATTAGCTAATTGGTGCACAGAATTTTGGAGTCCCCGCCCACTCTACCTCCGGAGCCCACCACTAAGTTTGCAGAGCCGGGCCAGTACAGGAGGCCGGTGTGGGTTACAAGCGTTGTGGGTGGAGATGGGGGGGCAGAGGTGAAGGAGGAGGCGGGGAGGGAAATCCCGCTGACAGCAGAAATGTCATCGGTTGTTAAAGTGATTGTAAAGGCAGAAGGTGCATTCCACACATTAAGATAAGAAGCCTTCTGTGTGCAGCATGCACACTTACCTGAGGTCCCTTTGTCCAGTGATGTTGTAGGAATGAGTCGGCCGTCTGGGACTGTCCTCATTGGCTGACACAGCGGCTCCACTGGCTCCCGCTGCTGTCAGTCAGCCAATTAGAATAGAAAGGGTGGTGGGGCTGGGCCACAGCTCCATGTCTGAATGGACACAGAACTGACTCGGCTTGGGGGTGCCCCCATAGCAAGCTGCTTACTGTGGGGGGGGGGGCACCCAACAGGAGGGAGGGGCCAGGATCCGGCTGCTCTGCGCAAATCCACTTTAACAGGAGCAGGCAAACAAGTTTTTTTTTGTTTTTGTTTTTTTTATAAAAAAAACGAACGCAAGACATTACAATCACTCAAGGACACGGCGGCCTGCTCCTAAACTGATAATTGCCAGTTTCTTGTATCAGAGCATTTGCACAACTACTGATACCGGTATCAGTACAACCCCAATTCTGGTCAATGGGTGGAGCAGATCATAGGATATACGGTGGTAGACATAAAGTATTTTTTCTACTGTATGAAGAATATTCGACCGAGAAAAACAAACAAAAAAACAAAAAAAAAAAAAACACACATTGGTTTTGTCGCCCATTTGCACACAATGAATGTACAACATGCAGCTTCACAAAACCAATCGCTCTGCAGATGTAAGACGATCGACACCTCTTTCTATTGTGGTGTCAAAACAAAGAAAAATGGTAAAGTACACATGGCTGAGATTGTATGAAGGTGTTATTGTGGTCATCGAGGTGTGAAATACCTGAAAAGATTTCTATATATAAAATACAAACAAATGACCAACACGGCTGATTCACCCCGATACCGGAGGAACGGCTCTCACACTTCAATAGAACGTTCTATAATGGAGTGATGCGGGTGACACGCAGGTATCGGGTCTGTAAAGGTGACACACCCAGAATGACAAACACCTGAGATCTAAAAATAAATCCAATCTCTACAATGTGCGGCCCGACCACATCATGTCACAGCGAGGAAGAACGTTCCACCGTTTTATAGAACATACAATCCGCTGTAATGACAGGAAGCTATAAAAAGTCCCAGAATAAAGATTTTCCTTTGTTTACTGACAATCTGCGAACGTTTATGTCACTCAATATAAACACAAAGCAGACGATGTGATCTTTGTTTACCCACAAACAGCGAGATAATTGGATCCGACCGAATCCATCCGTGTGAAGGAAGGAGATCTGTACTGAGGGACATGGATGATCTTCTCAAAGCGGAAATATAAAATAGACCGCAATAAATATACTACTAATTTTTTATTACCAATATTTTGAGCAGTAATAAAACTCACTATGTGGGCTTATTACAGAGAAAACTCCCCCGACCATTTCCAATCGTCTGCGACATACAATGAGCAAAGTGACATCATCCCACGCCAGCCAATCAAAACAGCTGAAGACCGCCACCCCGAACCTTTGCAGGCATTTGATTATTTGATCTATTTTACAAAATTGTTAAGTTAAAATCTATTTTCTTTGCTAAAAAAATTACTAAGAACCCCCAAAACTTAATATAAATATATATCTTTATTTCAGACACCCTAGAGCAGTGACACCCCCAGATGTTTTGGAACTACATTTCCCATGATGCTCCACTACACTGTGCATGATCATGGGAAATGTAGTTGCAAAACATCTGGAGGTGCCGAGGTTCACATCACTGCCATAGAGAATAAAATGGCGGTCGCCAATTTTTTGTCACATCATATTTGCGCAGCGGTCTTACAAGTGAAATTTTGTTTGTTGGAAAAAAACAAAAGTAGTTAGCCCAATTTTTTTTATATTGTGAAAGATAAGGTTACGCCGAGTAAATTGATACCCAACATGTCACGCTTCAAAATTGCGCCCGCTCATGGAATGGTGACAAAATTTGACCCTTAAAAATCTCCATAGGCGTCGTGTTAAAATTTCTACAGATGACCAATTTTGAGTTACAGAGGAGGTCTAATACTAGAATTATTGCTCTCGCTCCAACGATCGCGGCGATACCTCAAATGTGTGGTTTGAACACCGTTTTCATATGCGGGCTCTTCTGCACGCGAGCTCAGTGGGGCGTTTACATTCTCTCTTCATTTTACACTGTCCTTTAAAAAAAGAAGTCCCAAAATATCCACTAAAGTACACACGTGTCCCCTCTACACCTCAACCATTTGCCAACACCCGGGGCGTGTACCTCGTCACATGGCACCGACACCAGGTGACCCGGAGAAACCTGAAATCCCCATTATGTAACTCTGACACAGGAAGAAATCTATTCATAGATCCGAGTTGGGAAGAATCAGAACCTCAGTCAGATTTGCTCCACCATCCAAGTCCTTTGGACGGCTTTAGAATGTTTTATTGTCTGTATCCTACTGGGGGAGATTTCACACCTCTCACTGATGTTGGACAAGAAGGCCTGGCTTGCAGTCTCCGGTCTAATTTATCCCAAAGGTGTTCTATGGGGTTGAGGTCAGGACTCTGTGCAGGCCAGTCAAGTTCCTCCACCTCACTCATCCATGTCTTTATGGACCTTGCTTTGTGCACTGGTGGGCAGTCATGTTGGAACAGGAAGGGGCCGTCCCCAAACTCTTCCCACAAAGTTGGGAGCATGAAATTGTACAAAATGTCTTGGTATGCTGATGCCTTAAGAGTTCCCTTCACTGGAACTAAGGGGCCAAACCCAACCCCTGAAAAACAACCCCACACCACAATCCCCCCTCCCCCCCCACACCATAATCCCCCCTCCCCCCAAACCCTAATCCCCCCTCCACCAAATGATTTGGACCAGTGCCTAAAGCAAGGTCTATAAAGACATGGATGAAGTTTGGGGTGAAGGAACTTGACTGGCCTGCACAGAGTCCTGACCTCAACCTGATAGAACACCTTTGAGATGAATTAGAGCGGAGACTGAGCCAGGCCTTCTCGTCCAACATCAGTACCTGCCCCCACAAATGCTCTTCTGGAAGAATGGTCAAACATTGCCATAGACACCCTCCTAAACCTTGTAGACGGCCTTCCCAGAAGAGTTGAAGCTGTTATATCTGCAAAGGGCGGAGCCAACTCAATATTGAACCCTACGGACTAAGACTGGGATGTCATTAAACTTCATGTGTGTGTAAAGGCAGGCGTCCCAATACTTTTGGTAATAGTGTATTATAATAAAGAGAAATTCCTCCATTCCTGTACACTCTTCATACTGAGCTACACAGAGCAGCTGAACACAAAGTCCCACCACCTGAAATGCGCTGACTGGCTGTTCTTCATGTCCCGTCTGTACAGAACCATCCAGAGGACGACCTTCATGAACAGGTCTATGCCAACCGCAGGGGGGGGAGGGGGGGTTATGAAGGACAATGAGAATGTTGTTCATCCGAGATCTGGAAATCAGCTTCACTACATATAAAAACATCAAGGGGGGGGAGGGGAGATATCCCAGGAAAGGTGCGGCTGCTTTATGGAAGAGCTCAGGATCTACAGAGCTGCAGCACCAATGGAGCCCCTCCCCCCACTCTATATGGACACCAACGCAACTTTTATGAAAATTGGGCTTATTCGTGAATGGGGGAACCACACGGCGTACAGTACGGCGCAAATGTTTTACGTAGATGTGAAAAAATGCTGTAAAATTGCTTCTTCCGGCCGACGTGCCGCATAAACGTGGCCTCAGCAGGTGGGCTTTTACATCGAGCGGTCACAGGTTTGCATCGCTCCCGGCACAGTACAAGGAAAAAAGTACAAGAAAATAAAGTACAAGAAAATAAAGTACAAGAAAATAAAGTACAAGAAAAAAAAGTACAAGAAAAAAAAGTACAAGAAAAAAAAGTACAAGATCGCTCAGGCTGTAGATCAGCAAATCCTTGCAGGTACCGGCCTCGGCTCACCACCAACGGCAATCAAAGAAAAAAGGACCGGCGGCACAACAAAGGGATAAATTCTGTAGAAAATGTTCTTAGTCACCAGGCCAGAGGAAATCCAGGAGCGTGTGTTGACGCGTTTCACACGGGTAACTCGAGCTTATTCACAGTAACCGGAGAGCTCCTGATTCATACTTGCGATTGGGAGCTTCCTGATCATGTGACCAATCACAGCCGTCACATGATCGGAATGCTCGTCTCCTGGCATTTATATCCTGTTAAAGGGCCAGGGGGCAGGAAGGGGTTAGGAATGCCTTCAGAAATTGAAGTGTTACTTTGTTTTATTCATTGATAAAATAAAGTAAATGAATAGAAATCCAATCAATATTTGGGGTGCTGTACCCGCGCCCCTCTTCTGGGTAGACTTGCACACAGTTGAGGGAACTCGGCATGTAGGTTGTTCTGTATACATCTTGGAGAACAAAGCACAGATCTTCAGAGGATGTCGGCTGCCTCCAATCCTGTCTCTTCAGGTCATCCCAGACAGTATCCATGATGGGGAGATCAGGGCTCTATGGGGGCCAAACCATCACTTCCAGGACTCCTTGTTTTTTACACTGAAGAAAGTTCTCATTACATTGGCTGGATGTTTGGCCCCAGATTTATTCTGCAGCGGGGCAACCACCCCAATCACAAGCCTGCCTGATGGAATGGCATGATGAAGAAGTATCTGCCTACATTTCTCAGCATTGGAGGACACCGTTGATTCTGACCAAATCAACTACATTTGCAGAAATGCAGCTGCAAACTTGCAAGGAACCTCCACCATGCTTCACAGTTGGCGGCAGATACTCATTGTACTGCTCTCTAGCCCTTCCTACCTCTTGCTACAGTTAAATTTGCAAATGCATTTCACACTGACTTAGTAGCCAAGAGCACCAGCTGCCATTTTTCTGCCTCCCAGTTCCTACATTTTCCTGCATAGTTGAGTCGCTTAACTTTGTTTCCATGTAGGAGGCTTTTTTTTGGCAACCATTACTATGGAGACCACTTCTGTCTGGAAAAGTCTGGCTAGATGGGGGTACAGGGGACCCCACTGGCTTCCTCCAGACAGTACATGGGGGGTCCCCACTGGCTTCCTCCAGACAGTAAATAGGATGGGGGAGGGACCAGGGTCCCACTGGCTTCCTAGAGACAGTAAATAGGGGGGACCAGGGTCCCACTGGCTTCCTCCAGATAGTACATGGGGATCCTCACTGGCTTCCTCCAGATATTAAATGGGGGGGGGACCAGGGTCCCACTGGCTTCCTAGAGACAGTAAATAGGGGGGACCAGGGTCCCACTGGCTTCCTCCAGATAGTACATGGGGATCCTCACTGGCTTCCTCCAGATATTAAATGGGGGGGGACCAGGGTCCCACTGGCTTCCTAGAGACAGTAAATAGGGGGGACCAGGGTCCCACTGGCTTCCTCCAGATAGTACATGGGGATCCTCACTGGCTTCCTCCAGATATTAAATGGGGGGGGGGGGACCAGGGTCCCACTGGCTTCCTAGAGACAGTAAATAGGGGGGACCAGGGTCCCACTGGCTTCCTCCAGATAGTACATGGGGATCCTCACTGGCTTCCTCCAGATATTAAATGGGGGGGGGGGACCAGGGTCCCACTGGCTTCCTAGAGACAGTAAATAGGGGGGACCAGGGTCCCACTGGCTTCCTCCAGATAGTACATGGGGATCCTCACTGGCTTCCTCCAGATATTAAATGGGGGGGGGACCAGGGTCCCACTGGCTTCCTAGAGACAGTAAATAGGGGGGACCAGGGTCCCACTGGCTTCCTCCAGATAGTACATGGGGATCCTCACTGGCTTCCTCCAGATATTAAATGGGGGGGGGGGGAGGACCAGGGTCCCACTGGCTTCCTAGAGACAGTAAATAGGGGGGACCAGGGTCCCACTGGCTTCCTCCAGATAGTACATGGGGATCCTCACTGGCTTCCTCCAGATATTAAATGGGGGGGGGGGGGGGGGGGACCAGGGTCCCACTGGCTTCCTAGAGACAGTAAATTGGGGGGGGGGGGACCAGGGTCCCACTGGCTTCCTCCAGTGAATGGGGGGGGGAACCAGGGTCCCACTGGCTTCCTCCAGTGAATGGGGGGGGGGGGAACCAGGGTCCCACTGGCTTCCTAGAGACAGTAAATGGGGGGGGGGGACCAGGGTCCCACTGGCTTCCTCCAGATAGTACATGGGGATCCTCACTGGCTTCCTCCAGATATTAAATGTGGGGGGGGGGGACCAGGGTCCCACTGGCTTCCTAGAGACAGTAAATTGGGGGGGGGGAACCAGGGTCCCACTGGCTTCCTCCAGTGAATGGGGGGGGGGGGGAACCAGGGTCCCACTGGCTTCCTCCAGTGAATGGGGGGGGGGAACCAGGGTCCCACTGGCTTCCTCCAGTGAATGGGGGGGGGGGAACCAGGGTCCCACTGGCTTCCTCCAGTGAATGGGGGGGGGGGACCAGGGTCCCACTGGCTTCCTAGAGACAGTAAATGGGGGGGGGGGGACCAGGGTCCCACTGGCTTCCTCCAGACTGTAAATGGGGGGGGGGGACTAGGGTCCCACTGGCTTCCTCCAGACAGTAGTTTCCTCCAGTGTTCTCCAGACCATAGGATGGGGGTCCCACTGGTTTTCTTCAGACTCCTCCATACCATAA
Source organism: Lithobates clamitans (assembly GCA_037952925.1). Lineage (NCBI taxonomy): Eukaryota > Metazoa > Chordata > Amphibia > Anura > Ranidae > Lithobates > Lithobates clamitans. Next base: position 1,019,132 of record JBBGZY010000009.1, on the reverse strand, counting down.
ATGGGGGTACCTGAGTTCCACCAGTTTTGTGCATGCTACATGAATTATCTGCCCTTACTCAAGATTGTGGCTAGAAATACTGGGGGGGATTTTAGAACCACTCCTCTACACAGAAGTCCCGATTGGGAGGGGGAATTTTTTATTTTTGGGGAAGTTATATGATGGAAAGTCCTCACCTCTGTATGTATTACCACAGGCAGAAGGTTTAGCACGGGTAAACTCAGCTATATTTTGGGTTGTACAGCAAATGGTTGGAATGTCCGGGGGAGGGATCTACAAGTTGAACAGTGAAGTTCAGCGAGTCAAACATGCGATAAGCCTCAATGTTACTGGAAACCAGCTGCAGAATTTCCAGAACTTCAACACAATGTACAAAGAGCAATGAAAACCGGGCCAGGTGAAGCCAGAAGTAAAACATTCACAACAAACATGTGCAGGAAATGTTTTAGAATCCTTTGTTCAGGTAATTTTCCTCCATCTATTTCCTGATTGGCAGGCGGAAGTTCTATGTAAATATTAGGTGTCTGAGATTTATGAGTCCATTATCAGAACTCGCGCTGTGATTGGAGAACCTCCTACAGATCAGCGAATCCAATGTAGAGGATTTTGGTGGCATTCTATACAAAGGCTGGACAGGGACGGCTTGAATGTTACCCCCATTCCTGATAAACTGCCCAACAGTCATGGAACTGCAACACCCAGCATGACAAGTTAAAGCGGAGCTGCACCCAAAAAAGGGGAAGCTCTGCTTGTCTGACTCCTCCCACCTACGCTGCCACATTTGGCACCTTTTGCGGGGGGGGGGGCAAAGTGAGCAGAAAGTTCAGTCTCCTCCTTCCCCCGTAGCCGGCCCAATAAGAGCGCAGCGCACTTCACACATGTGCACTAGGGAGCAGATTGAAAAAAAAAAAATTGGTTTTGGTGACGACATCCAATATTATAAGTAACACTGAATGACAGAACGGCAGTCTGCCTTGTTTACATAGGCACACCTCTGCTCTGCTTGTGTCCCAAATGATAGGCGGGTCCCGGCGCACATACAGCCGAACCCACTGCTTGGCTCCCATTGTGTCCAATCACAGCAGGAGCGAGACCACAGACCCAAAAGTGCAGAATCACTTCCTAGGTACAGGATCCTGTGCAGGAGAGCCGCCTTATATACACAGTATACGGGCGGGAAGAAAACAAACATCATGGCTATTTTTACTCTATTCTAAAGGCTGTTTTTTATTGTTGAACATGTGACCAGCAGCAGAGGACTAGAAGCTCCTCCTACTTCCCTGCAGACAGGCTGGGAGAGAGCCGGGTCACGTGACAGCTGGCTATGGGCAGAGAGCCGGGTCACGTGACAGCTGGCTATGGGCAGAGAGCCGGGTCACGTGACAGCTGGCTATGGGCAGAGAGCCGGGTCACGTGACAGCTGGCTATGGGCAGAGAGCCGGGTCACGTGACAGCTGGCTATGGGCAGAGAGCCGGGTCACGTGACAGCTGGCTATGGGCAGAGAGCCGGGTCACGTGACAGCTGGCTATGGGCAGAGAGCCGGGTCACGTGACAGCTGGCTATGGGCAGAGAGCCGGGTCACGTGACAGCTGGCTATGGGCAGAGAGCCGGGTCACGTGACAGCTGGCTATGGGCAGAGAGCCGGGTCACGTGACAGCTGGCTATGGGCAGAGAGCCGGGTCACGTGACAGCTGGCTATGGGCAGAGAGCCGGGTCACGTGACAGCTGGCTATGGGCAGAGAGCCGGGTCACGTGACAGCTGGCTATGGGCAGAGCGCCGGGTCACGTGACAGCTGGCTATGGGCAGAGCGCCGGGTCACGTGACAGCTGTCTATGGGCAGAGCGCCGGGTCACGTGACAGCTGGCTATGGGCAGAGCGCCGGGTCACATGACAGCTGGCTATGGGCAGAGCGCCGGGTCACGTGACAGCTGGCTATGGGCAGAGCGCCGGGTCACGTGACAGCTGGCTATGGGCAGAGCGCCGGGTCACGTGACAGCTGGCTATGGGCAGAGCGCCGGGTCACGTGACAGCTGGCTATGGGCAGAGAGCCGGGTCACGTGACAGCTGGCTATGGGCAGAGAGCCGGGTCACGTGACAGCTGGCTATGGGCAGAGAGCCGGGTCACGTGACAGCTGGCTATGGGCAGAGAGCCGGGTCACGTGACAGCTGGCTATGGGCAGAGAGCCGGGGTCACGTGACAGCTGGCTATGGGCAGAGAGCCGGGGTCACGTGACAGCCGGCTATGGGCAGAGAGTCGGGTCACGTGACAGCTGGCTATGGGCAGAGAGCGGGTCACGTGACAGCTGGCTATGGGCTGAGAGCCGGGTCATGTGACAGCTGGCTATGGGCTGAGAGCCGGGTCATGTGACAGCTGGCTATTGACAAGGAAAAAAAGACTTGAGGGTTTTTTTTTTTTTTAATTACCATTACAGCTCCATCAGCCCCATACAGAGACTGAAGGGAGAATGTAGAGATCACAGCGTGTGGTTAGTATCACTTTAATGCAAGGAATACAAATTTCTGTAAATAGAGAACAGAAACCTTCACACCCCGATACAAGAAAGAGCCGGTGATTGTCATTTCTATTCAATGTTTGCTGATCCTTTAAACAAAGCTAAACAAAAACCTATGAGAGAGAAGGTGACAGAGAAAGGTGTCAGCCATGTATGGAGTCCAGTCTGCCCTTTTATATAAAACAAAGGGGGGAAAACTTAGAGACGGTTTGCATACAATGCAGAGAATGGAGAAGACGATCTCCATAATGAAGGATTGTATGATGAGGTCAGACCCGGAGGAATGCCGTCCAACCTGCTGCCGGCACAACAGGAGAACATTCAGTTGTGTAACCGGAACAGTCATCCTCGCAGATACCCTCCCCCCCCCCCCGCTCACCCCACCCCCGTCACCGCCGATAATTATAGATCAACAAATAGCAACATACAATGCAAACTATATATAACCTGTACACACCTGGAAACACGCAGATCAGACGAAAGAACATGCGATTTTTAGGGTTCAGCTGACCATTTGTTGCACCGGGGAAATGGATACAAATCTTTTGAAGGTTATCGCCAATTTCATGGGGAAAAAAATAAAAATAAAAATAAGTCATTGTGATTAAAAATTCCCTTTCCTTTTCAATCTGCAGCTGCTGTAAAAATGCCATATGGCTACCTGGGAGGTGTTCTGTACACAGAGCGCCCCCCAAAAATGTATTAATGAATTTAAAATATATTTATATTATATTATTTTGTTTTATTATATTATATATTTTTATATTATATGATTTTTTATTATTGGATTTATAGAACGCCAGTTTGTGCCAATATGGCCACCTGGAGGCGCTCTGTACACAGATGGTATACAGGACGTCCCCCAGAAATTTAATCTCCTGTTTGTGTGATTGGCTCGCTGATTTTCCCAGAAGTCTGCACTAAGATACAAGTCAGATTTTGGGCATCCCCTGCAACAAAAGTCTTTTTTGGCGAGATACTCCCTTTAGATGTGATTTTTCACTCTGGGATGTAGAACCTGCCACTTCCCTCAGAGCCCTGCAAGTGCAGCAGCTTATGGACAATTATAAAGTTACTCACATTCACATGGACAAAGATAGCCATTTCTTCAGAACAAAAGGTCGGAATCTGCTACAAAGTTTGTTATAATCCCTCCAATGTACAGAGATCACCCAGAGGGGGAGGGGTTTTCTCAAAAGCAGAGTTATTCTTTAAGTCAGCCATAGGCTGATCAGACACGCCGGAAGGAAGATCAACCCCCCCCCCCCCCCGTGCAATGTTCTGAGACATGTGTCAGGTCCCAGAAGATTGCTCGGCCAATCACAGCATGCGCAGTGTGCACCTGGCTGGGAACCCACAGCCGGGCGCCCACAGTCAGAATGTTCGTGCCGTGGAGGAGGGGGGGGGGGGTGAGGCTTCGTACGCCACCGCATCGCTGGACCGTGGGACATGATTATTAAAAGTCAGCTACACTTTTCGTAGCTGCTGACATATATGGGTGGAACTCGGCTTTGAAGCGGAGCTATACGAAAGAGGGGAGGCTCTGCTTATTTGCTTCCCCTCTCCATTGTCTCACTTGCCACCTTTGGCGGGGGAGGGGGAGCAGGTACCTGGTTTCCACGGTAAACTCATTCAGAAGTTTGCCCCCCCCCTCCTCCTGACAGCAGGCCATTCACAAAGTGAAGTGTGCTTTGCGCATGCGCGGCGTGCTTTGCGCATGTGCGGCGTGCTGTTTTCCTTAGTGGAGGTGGTGGCAGCACCAGACGATTAAAAAAAAAAAAAAAAAAAAAGGCTCGGGGTGAGGACATAGCGGGTTCCCTGGACAGGCACATCGCAGGTGCATTTTGCGTTCTCATTACACCTCTTTAAACCATTCGAAGTCTTCTCCATAAAATGCACAGATGTGAACGACATCCATAGGAAACCATATTAAATGGACTTTCCGCAAAACTGAAAATGCAGTAAAAATAATGCATCAGTGTGAACCAGGCCTAAAAGTCTACAGGATTTGTTAGAGGAGCTCCAGAAAAAAAAAATAACTAAATAAAGTCAGTCAGCAGCTACAAATCCCAAAATCCCATGATTTGTAGCTGCTGACTTGCATTTTTGAAGCCTGGAGCTCCTCTAACACCCCCCACAGCGGTTCACATGAATGGGGTGCGATTTTGATGTGGAAACCACAATCAGTGTGAACAGGGCCTAAAAGTGGAACTAAACCGCACCCCCCTTCCCCTCCAACTTACAGGAATTTGTTTTTACGACAGCTAAAGTTCAATCTAAAATGTTCAAAATCAGCGACTGAGGATGGAAGAGTTGCCATTTCTTATCTGAATTAAATCGGACCTGTCATTGTGCTCCTCAGTCAGGAAGAATCTGTCAATGGGGGGGGGGGGCGGAGGACATTCCACCAGATGTAAACACGGTGCCCACAGAGGAAGAAAAATGTCATTAATCAGGCAGGAAATGAGAAGCCGCCGCACGAGTGTCTGCAAACATCTAAATATAGACATTTCTATAAATGTCACCTCCGATATAAATACCGGGTACAACAGTCACAGCAAAGACTCTTCTGTATTCCCGCACTACAAATATCCAATTCTACCGGATCAGACATCAATGTCCAGGAGGTGACGCCCCCCCTCCCCTTCAAAGATACCCAGACAGAAACTGGCCCCCCCACTCCTCTCAGTCTACGGCCAGCTTGGGATCCATTGTAAGGGATCTTTGTAACTGGATTATATTGTCTGACCCTAAACAGGAGGCCTTTTCAGAGCAGATTAGAGCAAAGCTAATTATGGAACAGTCTGCTGAAAGTGGTAAAAAGCAGCTCCCCCCCCCCCCCTTCAAATCACCTACTTCTCTACTTCTAGGGATGTACAATTTACCTGGGGGGGGGGGGGGTTAGGGAATTAAAGTAGTACAGCCTAAGCTCTTTGGCTGGGCTTCTCTGGGTCACAGGAGTGTAATAGGGCTGGGGAAAGAAATCGATTTTGAGCGAGTTGAGGTCAAATCGATCCAAATTTTCAGCAAATAAATCTTTTTCTTCACCAGGACCAGCATGGATACCACGCCTGTCCTGAGGAGCTGCAGACAGGGGTTTTTAAGCAAGGCCACAGCTTTGGCCTAGTCCATGGCTGGACACCGCGGGGGGGGGGGGGGGGAATTGGTACCCAGTTTTGACAGGTACCCGCTCCCACTTGGCAAACTCAGCCCGAGTTTGGCCCCATTCTCCTTCCTCTCCCTCCCATGTCCTACACCTAGAAGCGAGATTTGTATTTATAGACGGGAAAAGCCAAAGTCTCCAGGTTCTCCAGCTGTGACCTCCATACTTGCTCTCTCCTTACCATAAAGCTGAGAACAGAACCCCCCCCCCCCTTCCCTTTATAAGGGTCCCAACAGATGAGGGAGCTCCAGAAAAAAAATCATATCACTCTCCCTACTCTCAAGCTCTCGTCTCCTCCTCCCATACTCTTCTCCAGGATTTCTCCAGAGCCTCTCCCATCCTCTGGAACTCGCTACCTCCACCTGTCCGGCTATCCCCTACTCTTCTACCTTCAGGCGATCCCTGAAAACTCATCTCTTCAGGGAAAGCCGATCACGTCTCCAACTAATCTCCTCCCACTTCCATCAGCTCATTCCCCACAGATACAACCTTTTGTACCACCTGCCCCACCCTATTAGATTGTAAGCTCTTCTGAGCAGGGCCCTCTTAACCCTCTTTTATTTTATATTATAACTGTATTGTCTCCCTTTTATATTGTAAAGTGCTGCGTAAACTGTTGGCGCTATATAAATCCTGTATAATAACATTATTATTATTAATACTGGAAACGAATTGCAGAAAATGCCAGGATGTAGAAAGTGGTGATAAAGCCGCTGACAATATCTGCAGAGCTCTTTATAGAACATTGGTTGAGGTTCTCATTTCCTTCTGCACGTCCTCAGACCACATCTCATACAACCGTGACAAACCACAGCTCTAGCTGGTCATGAGGGAGCGATCACCGAGCCGCCACGAGTCCGACTACAAAGAGGTGTAAACACCAGAGGATTCCTTCATCACAGAATTCAGGATCTCTACATTGTGGGCTCACTTCTGACTACTGCCACCCCCCTTGTTGTGCGACTTTAAGACTATCCAATGCGACTTGTAACTTTAAAGCAACAGAGTTTGTGACCAAGTCACATCAAAGTAGTGCAGGAACCTTTTTTGTGAAGACGCTGCGACCCGAGTTGCATAAATTGGAAGAGGTCCCATTGAAATAAATGTAGTCGCATGACAAGTGGAGTGTGTGTGTCACAGGTCACATGACAAGTCACACTGTTGTGAACTGAGCCTTAGAAGACAAAAAAAAGTTAGATGGTTGTTTATTGGCTCAAATTTATTCACCAACAATTATTTTCTGCAGTGAGAACCGAATATAAAACGAAGATTGGTCAACGTCATCAACACAACCGACTCTACAATCCCAACACGCGCCCCGACAGTAATGCCCCTCCCTGCAATAAATGTCACCTCCCAGCCCCCTCCATCTCTGGATCAAACACGATGGTCATGTGATGCCACGGCCCCGAGTCCTCTTCTGTTTACAGGGTCCCCACTTTGGGTGTCCATGGCACTGCTGGTGTTTTGTCAGATTAGGCAACCCGTCAGAATTTGTAACAGAAGTGACATTGTCGCCATCTTGCTACACCCCACACTCCTCCACAGTAAGGATACAGTGAGAAGGCGGCATGCGAACATCTCATTACACCCACCAGCGTTGTGCATTTTACACTTTTAACAGTGAACTCAGTTTATATAGTGAAATTCAGTATTTTGAAATCCCTCAGGCTGTTTTGATGTTGATTTTTCAAAGCAGTGGTGTTCTGTCAGATCAGCAAACCTGTGAGATCAGCATCATTGCCACTGCTTTTAAAATTCAACATCTAAACAGTCCGACGGATTTTTAAATACTGCATTTCACTAAATAAACTTTGTTTACTGTTGAAAATAAGTGTGAAATGAAAAACTCCGGTGGGTGTACCAAGATGTCCACTTGACGCCTTCTCACTGTATCCTTACTGTGGAGGAGTGCGGGGTGTAGCAAGATGGCGGTGATGGAACGTCACTTCCGCTACAAATTCTGATGGGTTGCCTAATCTGACGAAATACCTGAATGATCTTCGGTTTACTTTCTGCAAGTGTCCATGTCAGTGCCTGAATCTTTACTTTCTGCAAGGGTCCTCCTTTTGGTGTCCATGTCAGTGCCTGCATGACATGGACACATCCCATAAAATGTCTAGTAGCAAGGTTCTCTCAGGATCTAGAAGACTGACATCAGAGAGACCGTAGGGTACTGGTGATCTCCAGTCTATCACAAGGTAGAAAACAGCGGCGAGTTGTATGAAGTGGTGGGGTAGGGGGAAGATTTTAGGAAGTACATCTGACTTCATGAGGCAAAGGGATAAAAAAAAGCCTTGTATGACGGGTTTGAGGCTCAGACTGGGGCTTTGAAGAACATAAATACAGAACTAATCTTTCGTTTCGGGCAGAGTGATTGTTGTTGTTGGTGACTATTGTTGCCATTAGTTACAAATGTACAAAAGGTTACATTCTGAAAAGTAATGGGTGACGGCACTCCAGGATATTAATAAGAAATCTTCTGTTTAATCCATCACACAGGGTAGAACAGGAAGAGATCCTACAGGTTTCGCACCCACAGGCACTTAATCAGAGGTTGATTGATAAGATTGAGAACCTGCGGGCATGGAATGAGCAAAAGACCTTCCTGTTGTACCGATCAAAGAAGTCTCATTGATATGCTGGAGTGCCAGGAATCTAGGGGTGGGGGTTGGGAGGGTGCACAACCTCATCAATACATCAATGGTCCATTTGGTCTACTTAAAGGAGAAGGTTCTGCCGATCCTCCTCCTCCCTCCGTATTAAAGCTTTTTCCAGGGAGCCGGTACTGGTTTATGACAGCTACCCAATCCCACTCCTGCTTTCCTTGCCAGAGCGAGAGGTCACCCCATACCCCCAACTTTGACTGCGGGACCATTTAGAAAGCACAGAGCATCTCACACACATTCAGGGGAAATGGCTGTGACGGTCATAGACTGCTTCCCACAGTCAAGATGGCGGTGCCAAGAAACCAAAAGTGACCAGGGTGATGAGAGCGTTGGGTCCCCCGGACTGGAGAGCGTCTGCAGTATTTGTAGCTGCTGACCTCATTTCTATCAAAAAGACCAGCGCTCCCCTTAAAGAGGACCCCTACTCCACTCCACGTTTCTAGTGGTTCCAGTGTTGACCTGCTGTGCTCCACACCAGCTCCTGAGCCACCATTAGTGGGCATCTGCTGTCTTTTTATGGTTCTTGCAACCACCCCCCTCCTTCCCAATCAATGACACCCCTGAAATCTGAGCGTTGACACCCCCCCCCCCAGATGATGCACATAGCGTTTCTGTAGGTTGCCCCCAAAGCTTCCCGAGATGCAGGATCCCACTATCCATGAAGGTTGTTGGCCGTCAGGGGTCATCATATTCACCTCGGCCAAAAAAGGCGGAAGCGCTGGCCGGGCCACAAGAAAAAACAGCAATTAAAAACAATCTGCGATAATGTGAGGGGAGGGCAACGTTATCAAAGTACAAAAGTTCCAAATAACCTGCTAAAGGTTACATCACCGATGCCAGGAGCCCATCCCCCACCTATTAGAGGAAACTTGCAACCTTCAAGAAACGTTATCCGATTCAGAGTCAGCCCCGGCCTGGCCATTCCATGGAGGAGAGTCACCCCCCACGTGACTTCTCAGGAGCTCTGCAGGTTCCCCGGGAGATGTATATTCATTGTACTCAGCGACACAAAGACAGCCCAGCGATTATCAACCAGCATTTCAGGAACTGGAGTTTTATAAAACACACTGATAGCTGGCCGTGTAAATTCAGAGAATTCGTTCTGCTACTAAAGAACATCCAACCATGGGGGGGGCACACAGCAGCCATAACCTAGGACCCCCCCCCAATATTGATTACTACCCATCATAGGAACGCATGCTGAGTGACCAATCAGTAATGACGATTTCTAGGATCGGAAGGAGATCCGAGAAGAAATACAGAATTACCCGAGAAGGAAAATATTTACTGCAAAAGTGAAAGCTGAAGAAAATCTTCAAACTGAAGTGAACAAAAAAACAAAACAAACTAAAGGGATGAAAAATACTAAATCCAGAGAGTTACAAAAACGATACAATTTAATTTTCCCGACATCTTCTACAAGAATCACCCAGTTCTGTCCTTTTATTCACAACGTCCAAATTTTCAGGACAATCTTTTGGGGGGTTTGACCCCCCCCCCTTCAACTACCAGTACTGCTTGACAAAAAGGGGGGCGCACACCCCAAAAAGTGTCCTGAAAATTTGGATGTTAGTGCAAATAAAAGTATCACAGATAGGACAGGATTTGTAACGAGTTCACCAATACAGCTCCAATCACCTCCACACCCGGGACCCCTCTATTAGATCGGTAGACACCCCCCACCCCCATATTAGATGGGGAGAGATACCGGGGACCCCTCTATATTAGAAGAAAGCCTGCCCCCCCATAATTCAAGAGACCCAGGACCCCCTAAATTAGATTGTAAGAGACTGCCCCCCAATATTCAATCAGGAAACTCACAGGGACCCCCCCGTTTTATATTGGGAGAGATCAGAAGACATCCCTCATCCACAGGAGACACTCAGGGCCCCCCAACATTAGATCCCCAGAGACACCGGGGGCCCCCCCCAACATTAGATCCCCAGAGACACCGGGGGCCCCCCCCAACATTAGATCCCCAGAGACACCGGGGGCCCCCCCCCCAACAGATCCCCAGAGACACCGGGGTCCCCCCCCAACAGATCCCCAGAGACACCGGGGTCCCCCCCCCAACAGATCCCCAGAGACACCGGGGTCCCCCCCCAACAGATCCCCAGAGACACCGGGGTCCCCCCCCCCAACAGATCCCCAGAGACACCGGGGTCCCCCCCCCAACAGATCCCCAGAGACACCGGGTTCCCCCCCCCCAACAGATCCCCAGAGTCACCAAGGGTCCCCCCAACAGATCCCCAGAGTCGCCAAGGGTCCCCCCCAACAGATCCCCAGAGTCGCCAAGGGTCCCCCCCAACATTAGATCCCCAGAGACACCGGGGTTCCCCCCCCCCCCAACAGATCCCCAGAGACACCGGGGTCCCCCCCAACAGATCCCCAGAGACACCGGGGTCCCCCCCAACAGATCCCCAGAGACACCGGGGTCCCCCCAACAGATCCCCAGAGACACCGGGGTCCCCCCCAACAGATCCCCAGAGACACCGGGGTCCCCCCCAACAGATCCCCAGAGACACCGGGGTCTCCCCCAACAGATCCCCAGAGACACCGGGGTCCCCCCCAACAGATCCCCAGAGACACCGGGGTCCCCCCCAACAGATCCCCAGAGACACCGGGGTCCCCCCCAACAGATCCCCAGAGACACCGGGTTCCCCCCCCCCAACAGATCCCCAGAGTCGCCAAGGGTCCCCCCAACAGATCCCCAGAGTCGCCAAGGGTCCCCCCCAACAGATCCCCAGAGTCGCCAAGGGTCCCCCCCAACATTAGATCCCCAGAGACACCGGGGTTCCCCCCCCCCAACAGATCCCCAGAGACACCGGGGTCCCCCCCAACAGATCCCCAGAGACACCGGGGTCCCCCCCAACAGATCCCCAGAGACACCGGGGTCCCCCCCAACAGATCCCCAGAGACACCGGGGTCCCCCCCAACAGATCCCCAGAGACACCGGGGTCTCCCCCAACAGATCCCCAGAGACACCGGGGTCCCCCCCAACAGATCCCCAGAGACACCGGGGTCCCCCCCAACAGATCCCCAGAGACACCGGGGTCCCCCCCAACAGATCCCCAGAGACACCGGGGTCCCCCCCAACAGATCCCCAGAGACACCGGGGTCCCCCCCAACAGATCCCCAGAGACACCGGGGTCCCCCCCAACAGATCCCCAGAGACACCAAGGGTCCCCCCCAACAGATCCCCAGAGTCACCAAGGGTCCCCCCCAACAGATCCCCAGAGTCACCAAGGGTCCCCCCCAACAGATCCCCAGAGTCACCAAGGGTCCCCCCCAACATTAGATCCCCAGAAACACCGGGGTTCCCCCCCCAACATTAGATCCCCAGAGACACCGGGGTTCCCCCCCCAACATTAGATCCCCAGAGACACCGGGGTTCCCCCGCCAACATTAGATCCCCAGACACCCCGAGGGTCCCCTCCAACATTAGATCCCCAGAGACACCGGGATCCCCCCAATATAAGATCAGGAGAGGTACGCCCCCTCCCAGTACTCTCCGATTCCCCTCCTGTCCCGGTACTCACTGGACCTTCCTCCAGTCCCCCTCCCCCGGTAATCCCTTTTCCCGGCTCCCCTCCCCCTCCTGTCCCGGTACTCACTGGACCTTCCTCCGGTCCCCCTCCCCCCGGTTCTCCTCTCCCCAGTACTCACTGGACCTTCTTCCGGTTCCCCTCCCCCCGGTATTCTCCGGTTCTCTTCCCCCTCTCCCGGTACTCACTGGACCTTCTTCCGGTTCCCCTCCCCCCGGTATTCTCCGGTTCTCTTCCCCCTCTCCCGGTACTCACTGGACCTTCCTCCGGTCCCCCTCCCCTGGTATTCCCGGTCCCCCTCCGGTACTTACTGGACCTTCCTCCGGTTCCCCTCCCCCTCTCTCCCGGTACTTACTGGACCTTCCTCCGGTTCCCCTCCCCCTCTCTCCCGGTACTCACTGGACCTTCTTCCGGTTCCCCTCCCCCCGGTATTCTCCGGTTCTCTTCCCCCCCCTCTCCCGGTACTCACTAGACCTTCCTCCGCTCCCCCCCCCGGTACTCTCCGGTTCCCCTCCTCTCCCGGTACTCACTGGACCTTCCCCCGGTATTCCCCTCCCCCGGTACTCACTGGACCTTCCTCCGGTTCCCCTCCCCTTTCCTGGTATTCCCGGTCCCCCTCCACCTCCGGTACTCACTGGACCTTCTCCCGGTATTCCCCTCCCCCCCTCTCCCGGTACTCACTGGACCTTCTCCCGGTATTCCCCTCCCCCCCTCTCCCGGTACTCCCTGGTTCCCCTCTCCCGGTACTCACTGGACCTTCTCCCGGTTCCCCTCCCCCCCTCTCCCGGTATTCCCCTCCCCCTCTCCCGGTACTCACTGGACCTTCTCCCGGTATTCCCCTCCCCCTCTCCCGGTACTCACTGGACCTTCTCCCGGTTCCCCTCCCCCCTCTCCCGGTACTCCCTGGTTCCCCTCTCCCGGTACTCCCTGGTTCCCCTCTCCCGGTACTCCCTGGTTCCCCTCTCCCGGTACTCCCTGGTTCCCCTCTCCCGGTTCCCCCCCCCCTCTCCCGGTACTCCCTGGTTCCCCTCTCCCGGTTCCCCCCCCCCCTCTCCCGGTATTCCCCTCTCCCAGTACTCACTGGACCTTCTCCCGGTTCCCCTCCCCCCCTCTCCCGGTACTCCCTGGTTCCCCTCTCCCGGTACTCACTGGACCTTCTCCCGGTTCCCCTCCCCCCCTCTCCCGGTACTCCCTGGTTTCCCTCCCCCCTCTCCCGGTACTCCCTGGTTCCCCTCTCCCGGTACTCCCTGGTTCCCCTCTCCCGGTACTCCCTGGTTCCCCTCTCCCGGTTCCCCCCCCCCTCTCCCGGTATTCCCCTCTCCCAGTACTCACTGGACCTTCTCCCGGTTCCCCTCCCCCCCTCTCCCGGTACTCCCTGGTTCCCCTCTCCCGGTACTCACTGGACCTTCTCCCGGTTCCCCTCCCCCCCTCTCCCGGTACTCCCTGGTTCCCCCCCCCCTCTCCCGGTACTCCCTGGTTCCCCTCTCCCGGTTCCCCCCCCCCTCTCCCGGTATTCCCCTCTCCCAGTACTCACTGGACCTTCTCCCGGTTCCCCTCCCCCCCTCTCCCGGTACTCCCTGGTTCCCCTCTCCCGGTACTCACTGGACCTTCTCCCGGTTCCCCTCCCCCCCTCTCCCGGTACTCCCTGGTTCCCCCCCCCCTCTCCCGGTACTCCCTGGTTCCCCTCTCCCGGTTCCCCCCCCCCTCTCCCGGTATTCCCCTCTCCCAGTACTCACTGGACCTTCTCCCGGTTCCCCTCCCCCCCTCTCCCGGTACTCCCTGGTTCCCCTCTCCCGGTACTCACTGGACCTTCTCCCGGTTCCCCTCCCCCGGTATTCCCCTGCCCCTCTCCCGGTACTCACTGGACCTTCCTCCGGTATTCCCCTCCCCCTCTCCCGGTACTCACTGGACCTTCCTCCGGTATTCCCCTCCCCCTCTCCCGGTACTCACTGGACCTTCCTCCGGTTCCGGGTCTGGTGAAGCTCCCACAGGTTGAGGTCTATCTGCCCGAGGAATTTGTCCATCCCGACCAGGGCCCGGTGCATGACGATGACTCGGACGGTGCAGCGCTCCTGGTTGTCGTTGTGGAGGAGGGGAACCTCGAAGGTGGCCTCTTCCTTCCATACCGGAGCGGCGCTCTTCTCCGCCACCGAGGTGGAGTACTTCTCCTTCCCCAGCTGGATGATGGAATAGGCGTCATTGGTGCCGGCCTTCCCCTTCCCTCTCAGGCCTTTGGCTTGGAGGACGGTGACCTGGACGTGTGTGGGGAACCAAGTCTGAGCCTGCTGGGCGAGAGACATGACACCGGAGATCTGTGAGAGGACTGCGGGCGGGGAGGGGACTTATATCAACTCCGGGGAGGGGGCGGGGATACGGCTATGTCTCCTCCCACCCCACACAGGTGGGACTGCCCCGCTACAGACACGGCACCTGTCACCTAGCAACGCCACCCGTACTCACTGAGCACGTGATCGGAACGCCAGCCAATCCTGAGTAGGATGCTAAGAGGTGTTGTCTCACCGGTGGGCGGGGAACCGCTCCTGTACACGCCCACCCGGCGGCAAGGATTACCTGCTCTAGGCATGCCACTTACTGTCACCTAGCAACGCCGTCCGCGCTCAATGGGCACGTGACCAGTACGCCAGCCAATCCTGGGAAAGGGATGCTGAGGCGCGCTGCAAAAAACACCTTGTCAGCAAACAAAACTTTATTGACAGACACCAAAAAAAAAAAAAAACATAAACAACAAATATTACAGCTTAGCTTACCAGTCCAATAGAGTTATGAAAAATGAACTAATAATAAATAAAATGATCATGAACAATATGAATAATAATATGAATTCCAAATGATGTTCTTGTTGAATCGTGTTTGTTGACATTTTTCTTCAATACAAAAAACCCTCATAACACATTGGACAAAAGAGCGTTAAAGAGGAAGGAAACCCTGATGGGTTGTACTTCCTCTTTTGCTCCCCGCAAGGCCTGCAAATGAAAAGCATAATGTATACTAGCCCATTATACGACACTTACCTGCAAACGAAGCCCGCGCTGTCCCCTGTGCAGTCCGCGTCCATCTTCGCCCCTCTTCCTTCCGGGGCCACGGACTCCGTGACTGGCCGGAGTAGAGTGACGTCACTCCCGTGGGAGCCGTCAGTCACGGCACATGATGGGGGAAAAAACAGAATGGTGGTCCGTATCTTCACAGCGCGTGCGCCGATGATGACATTGGCGCACTACAAGTGAAATATCTCCTAAACGGCACATGTTTAGGAGATATTTCTACTACCTATAGGTGAGCTTTATTCTAGGTCTACCTATAGATAAAAGTCAACAAAAAGGTTTTACAACCACTTTAAAGGGTTAGTTCTCCTTTTGGCCTGGTTCCCAATTACTCGTTTTTTTTTGGTACTTTTTCATATCTCCCAACTGTCCCTGATTTGGAGGGACTGTCCCTGATTTGGAGCAATGTCCCTCTGTCCCTCTTTCCCCCTCATTTGTCCCTCATTCTGGTCTGATCCATATAGTTGTATATAAAATGCACTATTTATCTATCAAAAAGTGTTTCCCCAGCGCTAAACCTTTCATCCAATTTCTAAATTGCTGCATTTGTAAATTCCAAAAGCCAATATAACAGGAATAGTAGTGGTAAAAAAAAAAGCACTTGTGGGTTTAACCAATCTTGTTTTTTTGTACAATTCTCGTTTTTAAGGGGGCGTGGCAGGGGGCGTGTCCTATGCCTGCATACTTTTGCTGATAGGTGTCCCGCGTTCTAATCTCAAAAAGTTGGGAGGTGTGGGTACAGTGGATATAAAAAGTCTACACATTCCTGTTAAAATGTTGGGTTTCTGCGATGTAAAAAAATGAGTTAAAGTGGTGTTCCGGCCGAATTGATACTTTTTAAATAAAAATACCCCTATAATACACAAGCTTAATGTATTCTAGTAAAGTTAGTCTGTAAATTAAGGTCTGTTTTGTTAGTTTATAGCAGTAGTTTGAGGCGCGTTTAAAAAATGTTTTATTTTTTCTTATTTATTTTACCTTTTATTTTTTATTTTTACATTGTTCTTTAAAAAAAAAAATGGTGTCACTTTTATTCCTATTACAAGGAATGTAAACATCCCTTGTAATAGAAAAAAAGCATGACAGGTCCTCTTAAATATGAGATCTGGGGGGTCAAAAAGACGTCACATCTCATATTTACACTAAAATGCAATAAAAAGAAAAAAACATTGTCATTTAAAAAAATTTAAAAAAAAAAAAGTCCCTTTAAGAGCTATGGGCGGAAGTGATGTTTTGACGTCGCTTCCGCCCTGCAATGGTATGGAGACGGGTGGGGGCCATCTTCCACCTCACTCGTCTTAATACCAAGCCAGGAGAAGGGTCCAATCACCTTTGCCAAGTGGCAGAGGGTTCCGGAGTGCGGCGGGAGGGGGGGGCCTGTCCTGCCGCCAATCGCCGATAAAAGTGATCTTGCGCCGAATCAGCCGCAGAGACCACTATTATCGGAAACCGAACCGCCGGCCGAAGAAGAGGATACCGGGGTTATGGTAGCTAGCTGCTGCCATAACAACGATATTCCTCTTCAAAGTAGGGACATATATCGGCGTGCGGCGGTCCAGAAGTGGTTAATGTGACCTATAAACTGTACAACTCAGTTGGACAACAAACTGAAATCTTTTAGGCGGAGGGAAGTAAAAATAAAAAACTAAAATAATATGGATGCATAAGTGTGCACACCCCTTACACTAATACTTTGTTGAAGCCCGTTTTGATTTTATTGCAGCACTCAGTCTTTTTGGGGATGAGTCTATCAGCATGGCACATCTTGACTTGCCAATATTTGCCCCGCTCTTCTGTGCAAAAACATTCCAAATCTGTCAGATTGCGAGGGCATCTCCTCTGCACAGCCCTCTTCATATCACCCCACAGATTTTCAATGGGATTCAGGTCTGGGCTCTGGCTGGGCCATCCCAAAACTTTAATCTTCTTCTGGTGACGCCATTCCTTTGTTGATTTGGATGGATGCTTTGGGTCGTTGTCCTTCTGAAAGATGAAGTTCCTCTTCATGTTCAGCTTTCTAGCAGAAGCCTGAAGGTTTTGTGCCAATGTTGAGTGGTATATTGAACTGTTCATAATCCCCTCTACCTTGACTAAGACCCCTGTCCCAGCTGAAGAAAAACAGCCCCAAAGCACGATGCTGCCACCACCATGCTTCACGGTGGGTATGGTGTTCTTTTGGTGATGTGCAGTGTGGTTTTTGTGACAAACATATCTTTTGGATCTATGGCCAAAAATTTCAACCTTGGGTTTTATCAGACCAGAACACATTTTCCCACATGATCTTGGGAGACTTCATATGTGTTTTTGCAAAATTTGTCTTTGATGTTTTTCTTCATAAGAAAAGTCTTCCGTCTTGCCACTGTACCCCATAGCCCAGACATATGAAGAATACGGGAGATTGTTGTCACCACACAGCCAGTACTTGCCAGATATTCCTGCAGCTCCTTTAATGTTGCTGTAGGCCTCTTGGCCGCCTCCCTGACCTGTTTTCTTCTCGTCTTTTGTCATCAATTTTGGAGGGACGTCCAGTTCTTGGTAAGGTCACTGTTCTGCCATATCTTCTCCACTTGATGATGACGGTCTTCACTGTGTTCCATGGTACATCTAATGCCTAATGCCTGAAATTCTTTTGGACCCTTCTCCTGACTGTTACCTTCTAACAATGAGATCCCTCTGATGCTTTGGAAGCTCTCTGAGGACCGTGGCTTTTGCTTTAGGATGCGACTAAGAAAATGTCAGGAAAGACCTTGTCAGGGAAGTCATCCGCAGAATACAGCTAATGCTTGCAAGCATACGCCTGTGCGCAGGCGCCAGCAAGGGATTCACAGAACAACTACGGGTGCATCGGCGAATGCGCGATCGCGCATGCGCGCGTTCGCGCGTCCGCGTACGCCTGTCATCAGAACTGGCGCCAGACGGCCTATTTAAACACGGACTTAGTACTGGCTGGTTGCTGCTTGGTCTACAGCGTGTACCTGAATTCTTGCTACCTGTGTTGACTTCCGATCATCGTTCCGGCCTGCTACCTGACTTCTCTCCTGCCTGCTGTTTGTACCTGATCTGCCTTCCTATTGCCGAATCTGCCTGTGACCTGACTCCTCTCCTGCCTGCTGTTTGTACCTGATCTGCCTACCCGCTGCCGAACCTGCCTGTGACCCGACTTCTCTCCTGCCTGCTGTTTGCACCTGATCTGCCTACCTGCTGCCGAACCTGCCTGTGACCTGACCTCTCTCCTGCCTGCTGTTGTACCTGATCTGCCTAGCCGTTGCCTATTCGGTCTGTGACCTGACCACGTTCCTGCCAGCCGAGTCATCTGATCTGTCTCTCTGCTGCCGAGACCTGCCAGTGATCCAACGACTCTCCTGTGTGCTTCTAGTCAAGTCCAGCCGTCCACCTGTGTGTTCCGGCAACTTCCTGCTCAGACTTCGGGACTTCCATAGGCACTCTTACTCCACCGTGCTCCAGCGCCAGCTGTTCCACTACCAGCGGCCCTTGAGCCGGAGTTGTACGGGAGGCCTTCCTCTACACGTCAGGCTCGCCATCAGGTACGTGACAGTACCAAGCAGCCACCAGCCAGTACTAAGTCCGTGTTTAAATAGGCCGTCTGGCGCCAGTTCTGATGACAGGCGTGCGCGGGCGCGCGCGGACGCGAGATCGCACGGGCGCTCGCGGACGCGAGATCGCACGGGCGCGCGCGGACGCGAGATCGTGCATGCGCGATCGCGCATTCGCCGATGCGCCCGTAGTTGTTCTGTGAATCCTTTGCTGGCGCCTGCGCACAGGCGTATGCTTGCAAGCATTAGCTGTATTCTGCGGATGACTTCCCTGACAGACCTACTAGAACAGCTGAACTTTTATTTGGGGTTTATCAGAGGCACTTTAAATGATGGCCGGTGTATACTGACTCCTATTTAACATAAGTTTAAATGTGATTGCTTAATTCTGAACATCTACATCGCCAGTTATAAGAGGGTGTGTATACTTATGCAACCACATTATTTTATTTTATTTTTTAAATTTTACTCCCCCACCACTCCTAAAAGATTTCAGTTTGTTGTTCAACAGAGTTGTACAGTTTATGGGTCACATTAAAGGTGGGAAAAGTTCTGAAATGATTTATCTTTGTCTCATTTTTTTACATCACAGAAACCTGACAATTTAACAGGGGTGTGTAGACTTTTTATAGCCACTGTATGCTTTTTGCACAAATGCACTACACTCCATTAACATGGTTTCCTATGGGACACGTTCACATCTGTGCTTTTTTCAGCCGCTGCATTTTTGCCACCAGCGCTATAGCTGAACGATGGCTACAGCGCGGGCTCACATTGCCGGGAGAGGATCTATGGATGTCCTCTCCTGAATGCGCTGCACGTGTGCCCTCTGCAGTGTGCATCAACAGGGATCTTTGATTTCTGTGTCCTTAGGACACAGCTGATCACAGCTCATGGCAAAGAACCAATCACAGCTGATCACAGACTGGGTGCTGCCAATCTGTACCCATCAGTGCTGCCCATCAATGCCACCTATCAGTGCCACCTATCAGCGCCCATCTATGCCACCTATCAGTGCCACATATCAGTGCCCATCAGTGCCACCTATCAGTGCCCATTGAAGCCACCCATCAGTGCCCCCTATCAGTGCCCATCAGTGTCACCTATCAGTGCCCCTCAAAGCCACCTACCAGTAACGCCTATCAGTGCCCATCAGTGCCACCTATCAGTGCCCATCAAAGCCACCTATTAGTGCCTATAAGTGCCCATAAATGCTGCCTATCAGTGCCCACCAGTGCCATATACCAGTGCTGCCTATCAGTGCCCATCAATGCTGCCTCATCAGTGCTGCCTATCAGTGCCCATCAGTGCCACCTATCAGTGCCCATCAATGCCGCCTCATCAGTGCCCATCAGTGCAGCCAGGGCAGGACTTAGGGTGGTGGAGGCCCCTGGGCTTGAGTCTCTTTTCCGGCCCTAACTTCTATACATTACCGTATTTATTGGCGTATAACACGCACCCCAAGTTTAGGAGAGAATTTTAAGGAAAAAAACTTTTAGGAGGGAAGTTTAAGGAAAAAAACTTACATTTAAATGCCCATCAATGCAGCCTTGTCAGTGTCCATCTGCAGCCTTGTCCATCCATCTGCAGCAGAGTTTTGTGTATCTCGGCGGCTCTCGGGTCCTCTCAGCGGCTCTCGGGTCCTCTCGCAGTCCCGAGCGGAGCCGAAAGTAGCCCAGTGTTTGGGTACAGCATCACACAACTGCGCAATTGTCAGTTAAATCGACGCAGTGCCGCATTGCAAAAAAAAATGATTGAAGTGCAATATTTCTATTATTACATTGTTATATAAAATAAAATAGTTCAACTCACCATAAGCATAATCAGTCGGAGCCTGAGCGTGTCACTTGCCAACGTCACCTGCCTTCAGATGTGGATTGTCACTTGCCACACATTGCGGATTGTCACTTGCCACGTCACTTGCCAGCGGATGCAGGGTGTCACTTGTCAGCTGATGCAGGGTGTCACTTGCCACGTCACCTGCCACCAGGTCGAAGGGGGCCCCGTCAGGTAGGATGTATGGGGGCCCCATGATTTCTAACATTCAGGGGCAAATTCAGGGGGGCGGCAAACTCCCGCCCACTAGCAAGCCCATTTTGCCGGCACCGCTGCTTATTTCACGGGGACCGATCGGGCTTGTGTACTCCCACTTCCTGGTAGCGGTGGAACGCACGTTAGGGCAGACGTGATGTAATCAGCCGGAAATGATGCAAGACATGGGAAGAAACGTGGCCATCATTTCCGGCTGATGACATCATGTCTGCCCTATCGTGCGTTCCACCGCTACCAGGAAGTGGGAGTACACAAACCCGATCGGTCCCTGTGAAATAAGCAGCGGTGCCGACGAAACGGGCTGGCTAGCGGGCGGGAGTTTGCTGTGGATCCGGCCCTGCCCGCGGGACCCCCTATTGGGCAGGGTCCATGGGCTTGAGCCCAGTCAAGCCCAATGGTAAGTCCGGCCTGAGTGCAGCCTATCAGTGCCCATCAATGCCACCTCATCAGTGCCCATCAGTGCTGCCTCAGTGCCATATATCAGTGCCTCCTCATAGTGCTTCCTCAGTGCCCATCAGTGCAGCCTATCAGTGCCACCTCATGAGCGCACATCAGTGAAGGAGAAAAATTACCTGCTTGCAAAATGAAAACTATGAAAAACATTTTGATTTTTTTTTTCAAAATTTTCGGTCTTTTTATGTTTGTTTAGCAGAAAATAAAAATCCCAGAGGTGATCAAATACCACCAAAAAAAGCTCTATTTGTGTGAAAAAAATTATAAACATTTCATTTGGGTACAGTGTTACATGACCGCGCAATTGTCATTCAAAGTGTGACAGCGCTGAAAGCTAAAAATTGGTCTGGGCAGGACGTGGGTGAAAGTGCCCGGTATTGAAGGGGTTACATTTAAAGCGGTAGTAAACCCGCTTGGTGATTTTTTACCAACAGGTAAGCCTATAATAAGACCCATAATAAGACTCACCTGTAGGTAAAATGAATACCCCCTAAACGTTCACCGTTTAGGAGATATTACCACTGGATGCAGCCAGTCCTGTCACCGGCGTATGGGCTCTGAAGGTCCGGCATAGTTTGCCGGACCTTCAGAGCTTTGTGCCGGAACCGAGAGGCTCCCGCTTGCATGCGCAGGAGTGACGTCATGGCGGCTCCGGGCAATCACATAGCCGAAGCGCGCGAACCCGGTAGACAGACCGGGGGAAGATGTCAGCCCTCTCAGCGGTGACCGGGCGTCGCAGGAGGGCTTCTTTCTAAGGTAAGTATTCCATACTATGCGATGCATACTAGCACATTATACAATTGTCTTACAGGTGTTTTTTTGTTTTTGTTTTGTTTTTTACCAGGCGCGGTTTACAACCACTTTAATCAGAAGTAATTTAGACGCAGAGTACATGGGTGACATTTGGCTTACATTATTATGTTTCCATCTTTTTGTAAAACACAGGAAAACATTAAACACATAAAACACCTCATCTATAATAATTATAACAATTTAAAATATGTGGAGCCACCCAAACACTCCCGTACAGAGCGCGGCACGTGCTGAATAGCAGGTATCCATGTTTTTAACGCTCTGCTTTTTTATTGACATCATTCACTCTTACCAAATGGATATAACAATGCACTGCTATCTGTATAATTATTATTATTATTATACAGGATTTATATAGCGCCAACAGTTTACACAGCACTTTACAATGTAGAGGGGGGGGGGGGGGCAGCACGATTACAGTACAGTTCAATACAGAAGGGACAGGAGGGCCCGGCTCGTAGAGCTTACATTCTGGGGGGTGGTACAAAAGGTAATAGATGCGGGGAATGATTTGATGGGGGTGGCTCAGGGACAGTTGTTAGGTAGATGTGGGATAGGCTTCCCTGAATAAGTGAGTTTTCAGGGATCTCCTAAAGGTGGACAGGGTAGGGGCTGATCAGATATACCGGGGCAGGGAGTTCCAGAGGATGGGAGAGGCTCTGGAGAAGTCCTGAAGGTGAGCATGAGAGGAGGTAACAAGGGAGCTAGAAAGCAGGAAGTCCTGGGAGGAGCAGAGGGGGCGATTTGGGCGATATCTGCAGATGAGGTTGGTGATGTAGATGGGGGCGATGTTGTGGATGGCTTTGTATGTTGTGGTTAGCATTTTGAATTTTATACGGTGGGGTAGGGGAAGCCAGTGAAGGGATTGGCAGAGAGGAGCAGCAGTCACGGATCGATTAGTGAGGTGTATTAGTCTAGCAGCAGCATTCATAATAGACTGAAGGGGGAGGAGCCTGCATAAGGGTCGGCCATTAAGGAGAGAGTTGCCGTAGTAAAGGTGGGAAATAATCAAGGAGTGAATAAGTTGCTTTGTGGTGTCGTTAGTCAGGAAGGGTGGAATTCTGGAGATGTTGCGGAGGTTAAGGCGACAGGATTTAGCCAGTGATTGGATGTGGGGGCTGAAGGAGAGGTCAGAGTCAAGGATTACACCCAGGACCCTGGCATGTGTGGAAGGACCAATGGTTGTGCTGTTGATATTAATGGTAAAGTCATGGGGGGGGGGGGGGGGGGGACCGGGAAGGAGGAAATATAACAAGCTCAGTTTTAGAAAGATTGAGTTTGAGGAAGTGGTGTGACATCCATACCGATATGTCATTCAGTAAGTTGGAGATCCGTGAGGAGATCCGTGAGGAGTTCAAGGGGGTGAGTTGAGGAGTAGCAGGCTGGTATTTGGGCTTTGCCCGACTTCCCAGAAGAGCACTCTGGAAATCTGCATGAATTAGATGTCTCCAGGGCTTTAAGGAAATACTTATCCGTTATTGCCCCATTTAGATCTTCGGAGAAGCTCTTTATAATCCCAACAGGGAGGTACCGGAGGAAGGAGGCCACTGCAAGAACCTTGGCAGGATGGACTGACAAACTCATACTCAGAGCGTACTGAGCGAGGTGTGGCGACCTTCCTGCAGTGGTGACTGCACACTCCGCCAGGGAGGTGGCAGCTTCATGGGCAGCTCTCTCAAATGGGTCCATGGAAACCATCTGTAGAGCTGCATCTTCTCAAAAGACTTTCCTAAGACATTGTAGAATCGACCCAGGCACCTTGTCGTCTGTAGATTTAGGGAAGGAGGACTATCCAGTCTTCTGTTATGTCTTAAAATAAATTTGGTTTTGTCAAGCAGTACCCACCACCCTATCAGCTAGTTATTTATCACTGGTATGCTGCCATGTTAGCGTCAGGAAAGCAGAAAATTGTATCAAATACTTACCGTAATTTTCCTTTCCTGACGCCAAACCATGGCGTCATATGAGCCCTCCCATGTACGTTCCGGTATGTGGCTTGTTACAAAGAATGGGGTGGAAGCTAACTAGGCCTTTATTTATGCTATTCACTGGTCCTGAGGCAGTGGTCAAGAGGCGGAGCTCTATCACTAGTATGCTGCCATGGTTTGGCGTCAGGAAAGGAAAATTGAGGTAAGTATTTGATACTATTTTCCGTTTTGCTCCCCTTCTTCAAAAAAATATGTATTAGGACCCTTTCACACTTGTACAATTGGAAAGTTGCGCGACATCGACGCAACTTAAAGCGATGCCTGTGTAATCTTGAGGTCTATAGACGTCAAGTCGCCTCAAAGTTGGACCAAAATTAGTGCAGGGACTACTTTGCAGTTGCAACAGATATGAACGGTACTCATTGGAAGTCATGGGGTACGATTTGTCATGCGACTTTGCAGTCCCAAAACGCAGGACAAGTCGCACAAATGTGAAAGGGGCCTTAGCAGAACTTTGCACCAGGGGGCCAATTCTGACACTTCTCTCCTACGTGTAAAAATCTTTTTTTTTTAGCTAGAAAATTACTTAAAATCTCCAAACATTATATTTATTTATTTTATTTTTTTTTATTTTTTTTGCAGAGGCCCTATAGAATAAAATGTTGGGTGTTGCAATTTTTTTTTTTTTTTTTGTAACACGGTATTTACACAGAAGTTTTTCAAACGTGACTTTTTGGGGAAAAAAATACCTTTTAACCACTTGCCATCCGGGCCAATTCTAACATTTCTCTCATATACATTATATAAAATTGGGAGTGGAGACAAGTCCCCTACTAGTCTCCAAAGGGCAAGGAAATGGACTATCTCTGTACCAACTGGACAGAGTACACAAAAAATAAAATTACATTTTTATTTATGCATAAGGTTAAAAGCAGGATATACAAGTATAGGTAGGAACATACCAATACCAAAACAGTATATTACATAGACATTTACAAAAAGACACAAGTCCATCAAGTCCAACCTCTGTGTGTGATTATATGTCAGTACTACATTGTATATCCCTGTATGTGGCGGTCGTTCAGGTGCTTATCTCAGTTTTTTGAAACTATCGATGCTCCCCCCCCGCTGAGACCACCGCCTGTGGAAGGGAATTCCACATCTTTGCCGCTCTTACAGTAAAGAACCCTCTATTTAAAATACAAACTACCAATACACGTGTGTCACTAATACTTAGTGTAGAGGAGACAAGAGGTATAGTGGATCCTCACAGGACATGTACTCCTCAACATGTTTTGCGGGATACTACTGCTTCATCAGGAGGATAGTATCTGGAGTGGAGTAGCAAAATGTACTCAAAAGAAAACGTAAACACAGAGAAATACAGTAACACAAGTAGTAAATGGGGAAAGGGGAAACAATGCCGCTTACCCATAGACCAACACACAGCGCCAAGGTCGAGGCGCCACAGACGTTCCCCTATGGCAGATATGGGGGACATATACAGGGGGATGGATAAATCCTCTGTAGCAAAAAGTAAATTTATATGTATAGACATAGACTTATAGAAAATAGAGCAAAAAAGAGGAAAAAGAAAGGGAGAAGAAAAGGGGGACGGGGGGAACAGGAGAGAAAGAAGGGTAAGGGGGGAGAGAAAAAAATAGGAGAAGAGGGGAAAAAGAGAGAGGGAGGGGGAAAGGCGGGGGTGGAAGAAGGGGAAGGGAGGGGGAGGAAGAGGGGGAAGGGAGGGGAGCAGGGAAGGAAAAGGAAGAGAGGGGAAAAGGGAAAATGGGGGGCGGGGGGGGGAGAGAAAGGAGGGTAAGGAGGAGAGAAAAAAAATAGGAGAAGAGGGAAAAAAAGAGAGAGAGAGAGGGGGAAAGGGGGGAAGGAAGAGGGGGAAGGGAGCAGGAAAGGGAAGGAAAAAGAAGAGAGGGGAAAAGGGAAAATGGAAGGGGGGGGAGGAAAAGAAGGGGAAAAGTATAGCCAAAAAAGGAAAGGGGGGGGGGGGCTGAAGAAGGGTGGAAATTGTTTTTAAAAAAACTACTATTTTTTTGCTAGAAAATCACTTAGAACCCCCAAACTTTATATATATATATATATATATTTTAGCAAAGGCCCTATAGAATAAAATTTTGGGTGTTGCAATTTTTTATGTCACATGGTATTTGCAAAGCATTTTTTCAAACGTGTTAAACACTTGCCATTCAGGCCAGTTCTGACATTCTCTCATATACAGTATGTAAAAATCAGTGCTTTTTTGCTAGAAAATCACTCAGAACCCCCAAACATTATATTTATATAAATATATATATATATATAAAATTTGGGGGTTCTGAGTAATTTTCTAGCAAGAAGCATTTTATTCTCTAGGGTCTCTGCTAAATATATATATATTATATATATACGTATATAAATTATTTTTAGAGAATAAAATGGTGGTCGTTGTAAGTTTTTATGTCACACGGTATTTGCGCAGCAATTTTTCAAACGCGAGTTGTTTTGAAAAATAGAACAAAAAGTTTAATGATTTAAAAAAACAACTAAAGTTAGCCCAATTTTTTTGTATAATGTAAAATGTATAATGTAAAAGGTGATGTCACGCCGAGTGAATAGATACCTAACATGTCATGCTTTAAATTATCGCTCTCACTCGGCGTAACGTATGTGTTCGCATTTGTGCAAAAAAATTTTTTTACACAGGGGCGTATGTACAGGGGTCAACATTGCGACCCGACCTCATGCTCTGACCCCCTTGCGCCCCCCCCCTGTATGTCTGGGTAGAGGAACTGATCCCTCCATGCAGCTGCCGAATATCCAACAATTCTCCTCCTTGACCCTCCTGCAGGCATGCAGCGGCTGCAGGAGGGAAATCGGTTTCTCCACATACAGCTCTCCTGCTGCCCCGGGCTACTGTATTCTTCCCTCGCCCCCCCCCCCGCATCGCTGCCAGGTGTCCCCCTCTTTCCTCCTGCTGGCTGCTGCGGGGGATCTGTCAGGATGGAGAGCAGGGGAGGGGCCACTAAATGTGTCCTTTACCTGCCCATTCCATGTCTTAATAGAGTCAGCGATTGGTACCTACAGTATTTCTGACTCTGTCCATTCACATCTGAGACATAGTAAACTGTGTTTTCTATGCCTCAGTTTTATGAATGGACAGCAAGCCTCTGTACAGAGCTATTCCTGTTCATTCAGCTGAGGCTGCAGAGGAAGGGACTGATGAATCTGTTCTCAGTCCCTTTCTCTGTCTCAAAAGTGAGACATCAGGGGTCTGTTTAGACCCCCTGATATTTCACCAAAGCCCATCCCCAAATGGGGGTCCTAGAAAATATGTAAAAATAATTAAAAAAATAAAATTATATAATTAAAGAAAGTAGTAAAAAAATAATAATAAAAAAATAAAAACAACAATTAAATTAGGCACCGGATGGGCAAGACGTAATGGAATCACATAAAGAAGGGTAGATTGAAATGAAAGGTGCAGAAGTATAAAAAATGAAATAGTAGAGTGAGATTATATTGAATTAAAATACTAAATATAATAGGACACGAAAATAGTAATTCACTCCAATCCATAAATAACCTACAATACAAAAAATTTTATATATATATATATATATATATATATATATATATATATATATATATATATATATAATTTTTTTATTTTTCTTCACGTTTTTTTGTTTTTTTATAATTGTATTGTAGGTTGTTTGACACACGTAATAGGGCGCTGTAAAGAAGAAATGTTTAGCAAAAAGTACAAATTTTATTAATTAACATCATTTCAAAGAAAAAGCTAAAACAGATGATGACTTTAAAGTACACATTAAATTGGAACATAAAGGGATGGAAGAGGCCCAAACCAACTGCCAACCAGACAGGTAGAAACCATCGCGTTTCGACATATGAAGTAAGGGTCTTCTTCAGGGAAAGAAGGGAAGGGGCTGAAAGACTTCCATAAAAATACGAACAATCTATAAGAATAATACAAAGATAATGATTATACATATAATGTTAGACAATTGTAAAGAATGTACAACAGTTTAATCAATACAAGTCCATATGTATTAATATCGAAGACTGACCTCATGTGTTTGACGCTGTAAGCACTGGAGATCAAATGCTCAAGGCAAGAAAGAGAAAACAAGAATGTCCACATAAAGAGACCAGCAAGATGTCAGGTCAGGTACAACGTCCTCCCGTGTGCCTACAGAGTGTCGCCCAGAAAGGAGGATGAGGGGCAGACAAGGGGGAAAGGGGAACGGGAAGGTGAAAAAAAAAATAAGGCGAATGTACTGGCTCAAAGACAGGAAGGATAGCCAAGAGACACTCCTTGGTGGCTAGTGTGTCATCTTTAAGCCACAATAAAGACCTAATAGCAAAAACAAAAACAGAAATGTACAGAAGTTTTAGTGACTAATCTAAATGACGAGCCAAAATAATGATGATAATGATAATAATTATTCCAAAGGAGAAAATGTATATTGGGCCATGGAGTGAATAACATACCTATCAATGTTGTTTTTAAAGATCACTTATGATCAGGAAAGCCACAAAGTTGCAGTGCAATCTATAGCATAGATCGAGAAAGGTCATAAGCCACAAATGGCAAGACAATGACCCGATACAAAACCTATATTTGATATATATATATATATATATATATATATATATATAGCTGAAAGGGCAAAAAACCTGAATGTCTTTATGTGAACATTCTTGTTTTCTCTTTCTTGCCTTGGGCATTTGATCTCCAGTGCTTACAGCGTCAAACACATGAGGTCAGTCTTTGATATTAATACATATGGGCTTGTATTGATTAAACTGTTGTACATTCTTTACAGTTGTCTAACATTATATGTATAATCATTATCTTTGTATTATTCTTATAGATTGTTCGTATTTTTATGGAAGTCTTTCAGCCCCTTCCCTTCTTTCCCTGAAGAAGACCCTTACTTCATATGTCGAAATGCGTTGAATTCTATCTGTCTGGTTGGCAGTTGGTTTGGGCCTCTTCCATCCCTTTATGTTCCAATTTCACGTGTACTTTAATGTGATCATTTGTTTTAGCTTTTTCTTTGATATGATGTGAATTACTAAAATTTGTACCGGGTCATAGCTGAAAGACAGCTACAGCGCGGTCCATGGACATCCTCACAGAATCGCGCTCCCGCTGAATGTCACCCGGGAATGTCCACGACCGTCAGTTCCTCCAGACCCGGCGCGTCACGGAACGGGGTAAAGGGCCAATGACAGCAGCCGTTTACCACGTGATCGATCCGTCCAATGACGGAGCGATCACTTTTCAACAAACCGGAGCTTGTCCGGTGCAGCTCCTCCCCTCTCCTCGCACTGTTCGGTACAGTGTGCAAGGAGAGGAGGGAGCCGGGTGCAGCAGCGCTGTGGGCTGTCTCTGGAGTGCCCACAGTGCTGATCTGTGCTCATCCATGCTACATACCTGGCTCATCCATGCTCCACATGTGCTCATACATGCCTCATATGTGCCGATCCATGCTCCATATGTGCTCATCTATATTACATGCATCCTTGCTCCATCCATCCCTGGCTCATCCATTCTCCATCCATCCCTGGCTCATCCGTGCTCATCCATGCTCAATCCGTGCTCCATCCCTGGCTCATCCATGTTCCATCCATCCCTGGCCCATCCATGCTCCATCCATCCCTGGCTCATCTGTGCTCATCCATGCTCAATCCATCCCTGGCTCATCCATGCTCCATCCATCCCTGGCTCATCCATGCTCCATCCATCCTTGGCTCATCTGTGCTCATCCATGCTCAATCCGTGCTCATCCATGCTCCATCCATCCCTGGCTCATCCATGCTCATCCATGCTCAATCCGTGCTCCATCCCTGGCTCATCCATGTTCCATCCATCCCTGGCCCATCCATGCTCCATCCATCCCTGGCTCATCTGTGCTCATCCATGCTCAATCCGTGCTCATCCATGCTCCATCCATCCCTGGCTCATCCATGCTCCATCCATCCCTGGCTCATCCATGCTCCATATATCCCTGGCTCATCCATGCTCCATCCATCCCTAGCTCATCCATGCTCCATCTATCCCTGGCTCATCTGTGCTCCATCCATCCCTGGCTCGTCTGTGCTCCATCCATCCCTGGCTCGTCTGTGCTCATCCATGCTCCATCCATCCCTAGCTCATCTGTGTTCCATCTATCCCTGGCTTATCCATGCTCCATCCATCACTGGCTCATCCATGCTCCATCCATCCCTGGCTCATCCATGCTCCATCCATCCCTGGCTCATCCATGCTCCATCCATCCCTGGCTCATCTGTGCTCCATCCATCCCTTGCTCATCCATGCTCCATCCATCCCTGGCTCATCTGTGCTCCATCCATCCCTGGCTCATCTGTGCTCATCCATGCTCAATCCATGCTCATCCATGCTCCATCCATCCCTGGCTCATCCATGCTCCATCCATCCCTGGCTAATCTGTGCTCCATCCATCCCTTGCTCATCTGTGCTCCATCCATCCCTGGCTCATCCATGCTCCATCCATCCCTAGCTCATCCGTGCTCCATCCATCCCTGGCTCATCTGTGCTCCATCCATCCCTGGCTCATCTGTGCTCCATCCATCCCTGGCTCGTCTGTGCTCATCCATTCTCCATCCATCCCTAGCTCATCTGTGTTCCATCTATCCCTGGCTTATCCATGCTCCATCCATCCCTGGCTCATCCATGCTCCATCCATCCCTGGCTCATCTGTGCTCATCCATGCTCAATCCTTGCTCATCCATGCTCCATCCATCCCTGGCTCATCCATGCTCCATCCATCCCTGGCTCATCCATGCTCCATCCATCCCTGGCTCATCCATGCTCCATCCATCCCTAGCTCATCTGTGTTCAATCTATCCCTGGCTCATCCATGCTCCATCTATCCCTGGCTCATCCATGCTCCATCTATCCCTTGCTCATCCATGCTCCATCCATGTTTCTCCATGCTCCATCCATGGCTCATTCATGTTCATCCATTCCTCATCAGTGCTCATCCGTGCCACATCAGTTCAATGACGGCGATTCGCTGGAACGAGCCGTCCTGCCGCAGTACAATGACGGCGGCTGGTCGGCAAGTAGTTAATATATCCAATACGTGTATTTCCTATGAGCACCAATTCCATCTAGTTGTCAAAATTCAGAATTTTCCTGAAATACTGCAATCAGTAAAATACCACATTATTACCCCTAGATGGAGCTGACGAACATACACATATCAAACATATTACAGGGAATATCTGTGATGGCTGTGTGAATGGTGAGGCATTTGCATAGTATTTTTTTTTTTTCTTCATAAAAAGACCGCTTAGCTCCATGCTGTGGGTGCAAGTATGTGGCTGACAATACAGGCAGGGATAAGGACCTGCTGAAAGCATTTTGCTCACCTCAGCATTTGATGACTGAAGCTGCAACGAGTAGACATGTGCAATTCGCTTCGTTCCAAATTCGGTTTTTAACGAACTACGACAAATTCTGAAAAAAATTAGAATTAAAGAAAACCTATTGAATTTGAATATTCGAAAATTCGTAAATGGGGTGGGGTTGGGGGGTGGGAAAGAGCATGGGGACTGGAGAAGGGGGGGCGGGGCAGGAGAGAGCACAGAAGTTGCTGGGGAAGATCACAGGGGGCCAGGAAAGAGCTGAGGGACCCGTGGCGAGCAGAAAGGAGGGGAGTCATATAGAGGAACCGATGCCCTCCATGCTCCTCCTGCCAGCCGCTGAATACCTGCTTCTCCTCCTCTCCCTCTCACAGACATTCAGCTTCAGGAGGAACATGGAGGGCATCGCTTCCTCTATATGCCGCCCCTCCTGTCCAGGGCCCCCTGGAGCATAGAGCCAGGTCGCAATGGTGACCCCTTGTAGTTACGCCCCTGGTTACATCATAAAAATAGTCCAAAATTATTTTTTCGCATGAGTGACCATATTGTGTCATTTACCCTACATCACACCGCTCCCTTCACAGCACACACCAACAGCTGTGATATAACATGGTCTTTGGTATGAAGTGGCCCTTAACTGTGCCCAAGCAGTACCCTAAAAAAAATGTATCTTTTGTCTGGAATTCCTCCTAAAAAAAATAGCAGCGTACTTCCTGGTGAGTGTGCCTAGGCACTCCTGTACCTACAGCCTCATAGCTGTATGTGTCTTTGGTGAGATCTATGGCCCTACTGCCTCTGACTGCCAGTCTCGGGGGCTTTGGGAAAGATTTGGTGATGCCACTACTGTTCTGCCAATTGTTCCCTTTTCATGGTTCCCCTGTGTCTACAGTCTTATAGTTGTATATCTGCTGTGTGAAATCTAAGGTACTGCTGCTCCCTGTCAGGAAGTGGGATTTGGTGATGTCACTACTCTGCTGCTCACTGTTCCCCTTGCTGGAGGCTATGACTTGAGGAAGCAAAGCCCTGCCTCTTTCAAGAGGGCCACCTCCATCCAGGGACACAGCTCAGAACAAAGCATGATAAGTCAGTAATGGGGGAAGGAGAGACTGCAGGGAGACCCTAGAGAATGCTGCTGACCATTCCTTTGTCCTCTGCCTGCCTTTTTTTTTGGGCGCAGCTTCTTTAACCCATTGGCTACGATTGTGCATTGTCAAAAACTTACATCAAGCTTGGTATTTATTTTATCTGCTGACTCTCAGCAGTCAAGTGACAGGGATCCCGGCATTGGTAGGTCCTACAGATCCATGCAGCTGTAGAATCCCGAGCGGGAGGAGAAACATGAACATCCTTCCCCAATCTCCTCTGAGACGAACGTAAGCCAGTGGTCCCCAAACTGCGGCCCAGGGGCCAGATGTGGCCCTTTGCTTGTTTTTTTCTGGCCCTTGGGGCACTATCTTATCCACTGATACCAACATTGGGACATAGTTGTCCCCCCACTGAGACCAATGAAGGGGCATACTTCCTTCTAAAGTCACCAATAATTGGGCAAATGACATCAATAATTGGGCAAAATGCAGTGGCAGCCCGTCCATTAGGGGTGCCCGAGCGCCGCCCCCTCTCTCCACCCCACCCCCTATAGCATAAATCTGTCCAAGCCCGCTGCAGCCACCTTCTATTCATGCATCTGGCCCCTTTCAGGGCACCGGGTAAATTACAGCGGTGGATTTTTTTTTAAGCACCTGATTAGAGCCAGAGGCTTTAATAGGCTTCAAAATCAGGTGGGCTCGGGACGCAGTGGGTGCGCTCCGATCCCACCCAGGTGTGTGAATAATTATTCGTTGCTGAAACACTGATCCTCCATCTGGCCAATCAGAAGCGGGTGTGAGACCCATTTTCCGATTGGCCTAAAAGAGAAGACTCCTGATTGGCCGCCGAGGAAGGGGAGGAAACGGAAGCCGTCGTGATGACCCGGAGAACGAGAGGCCGCAGGAGAACAGCAGGAGAACTGGAGGCTGCCAAGCTGGGGAAGCCGCAGCCCAGCAGGAGAAGCCACCGCCAAGCAGGGGAAGCCGCCAATGATGGGGTAAGTGCTCCTGATCGACTGTTTACCTCCCCCCCTCCCAAAATTAGTTTCCAGCGGCCGCCACTGGCAAAATGACACCAATGATGGGGCACAACTCCTCCAACTGACACCAATGAAGGAGCACAATTCCTCATAATGACACCAAGACTTTGGCCCAATGACACCAACGATGGGGCACAATTCCTCCTAATGACACCAACAATTGGGTCCAACGGTACCAATGATGGTGCACAATTTCTCCTACTGACACCAACGATGGGGCACTGTTTATTCCCACTGACGTCGGGACCTTTTCTACTCCCAACAGCCACAGTCTGCCCCCCTTAAAGTCTGAGGGAGATTAAACTGGCCCCCTGTTTAGAAAGTTTGGAGACCCCTAACATAAGCAATGAGTAATTTGTCACTTCTGGGTTCAGAGCTCAGCTCTGTTTCTCAGCCTCTGGAGCCGGGGAAGCCACAAATCCACCACGATCTGTGCTTTATTAACTGCAGTTCTTGTGTTACAGCCAGGAGCATGTATGTAGAACTGGCTACACTGGGGCTCTGGGGGGACCATGCAAAGCTTTGGAGCCACCCCATAGACAGTACTTTGCTAGAATCTCAAGTCCATCTTCTGCAGAATAGATTGGCCCTGAGATGGAAATCATGCAACAGCAAGAACATTACGTAAGCATGGTTAACACATCATAATTATTGTCTCATGAGTTTAATTATACTTTAAATTAGATTTGCAGTTCCAGTGAACTTTACGTCATATATAACGCAACCTCTTCATAAAGAATTTCCTCCTGGGTCATTTCTATCAGCAGCTCATTGTGACATTTACATGCTTGCTGGATGTTAGTGACGAAAATATCACTTTGTAGTGCAGCACTGGAATGCTGTAATTATATCTTTACAAGGTCTGGAACTTCTACATTCCTAGAACTAAGAAAAGGCCTGAAATTTAAATCAAAGTTGGTTAAATTTGTTCTCTACATACATTATGGCATGGACTATAGCCTTCCATCACTAATATCCACTAGCAAAATAAATACATTGAGCTGAATGGCTGACTAGAGACAGATATCGTTGAGGTCTTTTTTTCCAGTGTGCCCCCACAACGTGAAGATTGACAGCTGAGGGGCCAAAGGTTTGTGGCCATATGGCAAATATTTTGTGGACACTTCACCATCACACCACTACAAAGTTGGGCATCCTATTGCAATTCTATGGGCATTAATCCATTAATCTGGAGCTGCCCCCATCCCCTTAGTGGCTGTTACAACATGCACTCTTCTGGGAATGCTTTCTACAAGGTTTTGGTAATGTGTCTGTGGAAATACGTGTCCATTCAACCAAAGTGGTGCTGCTGAAGTCAGGTACTGATGATGAATGAGGTTCCAGTTCATTTGAAAGGTGTTCAGTAGGGTTGAGGTCCAAAGGTGTTCAGTAGGGTTGAGGACCAAAAGGTGTTCAGTAGGGTTGAGGACCAAAAGGTGTTCAGTAGGGTTAAGGACCAAAAGGTGTTCAGTAGGGTTGAGGACCAAAAGGTGTTCAGTAGGGTTGAGGACCAAAAGGTGTTCAGTAGGGTTGAGGACCAAAAGGTGTTCAGTAGGCTTGAGGACCAAAGGTGTTCAGTAGGGTTGAGGACCAATGCCCAGATAACAAGGATAACTTGCCACAAATTTGTGGTAGTTTTGAATTTGTATGTCTTTTACCTTGTTGCACATTTTCACTGTCAAGTTGTACACTTGCAGAGCACTTAAAGCACAAGTTCTAGTTGACACTTTTCCAATTTGTAGCAAATGTGCGTGGCAAGTGTCAGGGCTGGGCTCAGCCCTTCCTTCTCTGAGCTGGCCACTCAGCTGTTGGCTAATTGCCAGCTCCTATCTCTCCACAGTAAACCATATTGCAAATTTTTTGTGGACACTTCACCATCACACCACTACAAAGTTGGGCATCCTATTGCAATTCTATGGGCATTAATCCATTAATCTGGAGCTGCCCCCATCCCCTTAGTGGCTGTTACAACATGCACTCTTCTGGGAATGCTTTCTACAAGGTTTTGGTAATGTGTCTGTGGAAATACGTGTCCATTCAACCAAAGTGGTGCTGCTGAAGTCAGGTACTGATGATGAATGAGGTTCCAGTTCATTTGAAAGGTGTTCAGTAGGGTTGAGGTCCAAAGGTGTTCAGTAGGGTTGAGGACCAAAAGGTGTTCAGTAGGGTTGAGGACCAAAAGGTGTTCAGTAGGGTTGAGGACCAAAAGGTGTTCAGTAGGGTTGAGGACCAAAAGGTGTTCAGTAGGGTTGAGGACCAAAAGGTGTTCAGTAGGGTTGAGGACCAAAAGGTGTTCAGTAGGGTTGAAGACCAAAAGGTGTTCAGTAGGGTTGAGGACCAAAAGGTGTTCAGTAGGCTTGAGGACCAAAAGGTGTTCAGTAAGGTTGAGGACCAAAAGGTGTTCAGTAGGCTTGAGGACCAAAAGGTGTTCAGTAGGCTTGAGGACCAAAAGGTGTTCAGTAGGGTTGAGGACCAAAAGGTGTTCAGTAGGCTTGAGGACCAATGCCCAGATAGCAAGGATAACTTGCCACAAATTTGTGGTAGTTTTGAATTTGTATGTCTCTTACCTTGTTGCACATTTTCACTGTCAAGCTGTACACTTGCAGAACACTTAAAGCACAAGTTCTAGTTGACGCTTTTCCAATTTGTAGCAAATTTGCGTGGCAAGTGTCAGGGCTGGGCTCAGCCCTTCCTTCTCTGAGCTGGCCGCTCAGCTGTTGGCTAATTGCCAGCTCTTATCTCTCCACAGTGACTCACCTGTTGATGATATCCTGCTCGTCAGTCCTGCCTACTTAAGCCGTCCAGTCCAGATGATCTCTGCCTTCACCTTGGTCACATCTGTAGACACGCTCTCCTGTGTTCCTGTTAAAGACTTCCTTCTGGCTCCCTGACATTTTGGCTTGTCTGACTATCCGTTCCAGTTCCTGAACTCTGGCTATTTTTTTACTATGTTTACTCTGGTTACCTTTTTTTATTATTATTATTAAACAAGTGTGATTTAAATGTACTTCTGTCGCAGACTGATTCATGGTTTCTGACACCAAGTCTCTAGCACAGAGTTTCTCAACTAGGGTTCCGTGGAACCCTTGGGTTCCTCTAGAGGTTGCTAGGGGTTCCCTGAGCAATGGTCAATTTCTGACTGTCAGGTAAGTTCTCAAGGACACCATTGATCTTTTTAGTTATCTGTAAGGGGGGAATTCTTCCCAATAACCACAAGTGTAAGAAGCATTCTTCCCATTGACCATCACACTAATGTATGATGAGTTGTAGATTTTTCATTTTTAGCAGGGGGTTCCCCAAGACCGGAGAATTATTTCCAGGGTTCCTCTGTGTTGAAAAGGTTGAGAAAGGCTGCTCTAGCAAGAGCAAAGTTGCAGTGGTTAGTCTACAGAAAGAGCTCTGCAAGTGTCCAGCATGAAAATTTAGACACAGTGACCCCCTGTGGTGGGATGACTATGGCACAACATAACTGAACCAGAACTTGCAGCAGACTTGCAGAATGTTTGCAAAGAAAGTTGATCTGGAGTCATACAATGCGGACTTGCTGCAATTGTACAGCAAACTTGTACAGCCTGGCAAGTCTAGCAATAGATAAGAACAATTCCAAAAATATTAATATTAGGTTGTTCATTAAAAAAAAAAAAAAAATTATCCCCTTAATCTTCATGCTTAAGCCCTGGTTCACATTGCAGCGATTTGGCATGCAAAATCGGTGGCTATTGCCGGAAATGGCACCGTCCGAATCGGTGTGGCGCCGCACCGATTCCCAAAAGTAGTTTCGGTACTACTTTTTGTGACTTCGGGGTGCGATTTCAATAGAAATCTGTGCAGAGACCCGTACAGATGTCTCTGAAATCGCCCCCGAATAAGTCGGGACTGACATGTGGGACTGAGTTCTGAGATCCTGCGAGTTTAGCTGAACTCACACGATTTCATTCCCGCTGTCAGTGTGAACCAGGGCTCAAGGAGAAGTACAGCTAAAGCTCATTTGGACGTACTTCTCCTGTGGATCAGTTCATTCTGCACTCCTGTGACCTGTTTTCAGCAATCAGAGGGTTGACGTCACGGAGCCAGTCCAGCTTCGGGCAAGATTACAACAATGAAGTCAGGATCCAACCACATGCCTGGATTGGCATCTGGCTCAGCCTCTCAGCGAGCCTCTGAGAGCCTGAGCCGGCCGCTCCCGCCCCCTTCCAAAGCCCAGTTCTCTAATGAGCAAATGGGGGGGGGGGTGTAGAGCAGAGAGCCAGAGACTGACAGTCACCAGCTCTCTGTTTAGGGAGCTGTGAGTAACGAGTGATCGGCGGTGATTGATCGCTCGGTTCCCAGTCTTAGGGCAGGTTACATAGTTACATAGTTAGTCAGGTTGAAAAAGGACACAAGTCCATCCAGTTCAACCTTAAAAACAATAAATAAATAAAATAAAAAATATCGTAGAATCCAATATACCCAATTTTATACCCTCAGTTGATCCAGAGGAAGGCAAAAAAACCCCAGCAGAGCTTGCTCCAATTTGCTACAGCAGGGGAAAAAAGTTCCTTCCTGATCCCCCGAGAGGCAATCGGATTTTTCCTGGATCAACTTTACCTATAAAATGTTAGTACCCAGTTATATTCTGTACATTTAGGAAAGTATCCAGGGCTTTCTTAAAGCAATCTACTGAGCTGGCCAGAACCACCTCTGGAGGGAGTCTATTCCACATTTTCACAGCTCTTACTGTGAAGAAACCTTTCCATATTTGGAGATGAAATCTCTTTTCCTCTAGACTTAAAGAGTGCCCCCGTGTCCTCTGGGTTGACCCTAAGGAGAATAACTCAACACCAAGTTCACTATATGGACCACTTATATATTTGAACATGTTGATCATATCCTCCCTTATTTTACTCTTCTCAAGAGAGAATAAATTCAGTTCCTCTAATCTTTCCTCATAGCTGAGCTCCTCCATGCCTCTTATCAGTTTGGTTGCCCTTCTCTGCACTTTCTCCAGTTCCCTGATATCCTTTTTGAGAACTGGAGCCCAAAACTGAACTGCATATTCCAGATGAGGTCTTACTAATGATTTGTACAGATGATGTCTCTCTCTCTGGAGTCCATACCTCTCTTATACAAGAAAGGATTTTGCTCGCTTTGGAAACCGCAGCTTGGCATTGCATGCTATTATTGAGCTTATGATCTACCAAAACCCCCAGATCCTTCTCCACTATGGATCCCCCCAGTTGTACTCCCCCTAGTATGTATGATGCATATTCTTAGCCCCCAAGTGCAGAAATTTACATTTCTCAACATTAAACCTCATTTGCCACATAGTCGCTTAATTAGACAGAGCATTGAGGTCGGCTTGTAAATTGGAGACATCCTGTAAGGACGTTATTCCACTGCATAGCTTGGTGTCATCTGCAAAGACAAAAATTATACTTTTGATCCCAGACCCAATATCATTTATAAAGGTATTAAAAAGTATGGGTCCCAACACTGAACCTTGGGGTACACCACTGATAACCTTAAACCATTCAGAGTAAGAATCATTAACCACGACTCTCTGAATTCTGTCTTTTAGCCAGTTTTCTATCCATTTATAAACTGATATTTCCAAGCCTGTAGACTTTACTTTACACATGAGCCGTGTGTGGGGAACTGTGTCGAACGCTTTAGCAAAATCCAAGTATACCACATCCACAGTCACCCCTCTGTCCAAGTATACCACGTCCACAGCCACCCCTCAGTCCAAGTATACCATGTCCACAGCCACCCTCTGTCCAAGTATACCACGTCCACAGCCACCCCTCTGTCCAAGTATACCACGTCCACAGCCACCCCTCTGTCCAAGTATACCACGTCCACAGCCACCCCTCTGTCCAAGTATACCACGTCCACAGCCACCCCTCTGTCCAAGTATACCACGTCCACAGCCACCCCTCTGTCCAAGTATACCACGTCCACAGCCATCCCTCTGTCCAAGATTTTACTTACCTCTTCATAAAAAGAAATCAGGTTTGTCTGACAACTTCTGTCTTTCATGAATCTATGCTGTCTGTTGTTTAAAATGTTTTTTTTCCAGCAAGAACTCATCTATTTGGTCTTTTATTAAACGCTCCAGTATCTTCCTGACTATAGAATTTAAACTAACAGGTCTATAGTTACTTGGTAAAGACTTTGATCCCTTTTTAAATATAAGCACCACGTTTGCCCTGCGCCAATCCAGTGGTACTATTCCCGTCATTAATGAGTCCCTAAAAATTGGATACAATGGCTTTGAAACTACAGAGCTCAATTCTTTTAGGATCCATGGGTGGATGCCATCAGGTCCAGGTGCTTTATCCATCTTTATTCTGTCTAAATAATTCTGGACCATATCACTTTTGAGCCATTGTGGATCATTCGGGGCTGTGTCACTACCACCCCCATTATGGACATGAGCTCCCCCATGCTCCTTTGTATACACAGAGCTGAAGAAAGTATTTAATAAATTTCCCATCTCTTTGTCCCCAGTCACCCCCTCTAGATTTGTAAAGGGCCTACATGCTCAGACCTAACCTTTTTACTATTAATATATTTGAAGAATTTTTGGGGGTTTGTCCTACTATCTTTTGGATCAGTCGAAAAAACGATCGACGATTCGAATTCTGCGTGAAGAAATAGTAGGCATGTGAGCCGTCAATACATTCATTTAGTTTCGTATTAGAATTAATTCGTATTTCGTAATTAGTGTCCGAAATTCAACTTGGATTCGTATGAAATACGAATTTTCGTTGGGTTTGTTAACTTTTCGTAAAACAATTACGAATGTTTGTTATGATGAATTTATCATTATGAGGGGCTCCCACCATCCCTGTGCTGTGCTCATTATGAGGGGCTCCCACCATCCCTGTGCTGTGCTCATTATGAGGGGCTCCCCCCATCCCTGTGCTGTGCTCATTATGAGGGGCTCCCACCATCCCTGTGCTGTGCTCATTATGAGGGGCTCCCCCCATCCCTGTGCTGTGCTCATTATGAGGGGCTCTCACCATCCCTGTGCTGTGCTCATTATGAGGGGTCCCCACCATCCCTGTGCTCATTATGAGGGGCTCCCACCATCCCTGTGCTGTGCTCATTATGAGGGGCTCCCCCCATCCCTGTGCTGTGCTCATTATGAGGGGCTCCCCCCATCCCTGTGCTGTGCTCATTATGAGGGGCTCCCACCATCCCTGTGCTGTGCTCATTATGAGGGCCCCCCCCATCCCTGTGCTGTGCTCATTATGAGGGGCTCCCACCATCCCTGTGCTGTGCTCATTATGAGGGGCTCCCACCATCCCTGTGCTGTGATCATTATGAGGGGCTCCCCCCATCCCTGTGCTGTGCTGACTTGCTGGGTTTTTTAACTTTATCATAACGAATAATCATAATTAACGAACATTCTCGTTTCCGATGTAACGGAATTTGGATCCGAAATTCGTAAACGAAATTTTGTATTTCGTACAAAATTCAGAAGCATAGAAATTCGTATTTCGGATCCTCCCGAATGTACGAATTTAGGGAAATTCGTAAGAATTTTCGATTCGTACGAAACTTATCGCACATCTAAGAAATAGCTGGTTGTTAAGCAGCAGGCCGGGAAGCCGACCGTCCGCGTCCCCAAAGTGATTGTTAATCCAAAAAAAAAAATTAGATTTCCTTGTCCCTTAAAGCAGATTACACAGCGCAGTGCTTGTGTTTTTCATGATAATCAGGAGATTGCTCTTCCGACATTCA
Organism: Lithobates clamitans; assembly: GCA_037952925.1. Classification (NCBI taxonomy): domain Eukaryota; kingdom Metazoa; phylum Chordata; class Amphibia; order Anura; family Ranidae; genus Lithobates; species Lithobates clamitans. The sequence goes on along the minus strand of JBBGZY010000009.1, from coordinate 978,112 downwards.
GATAAACCGGGGATTCCAGTGTTCCTCCCCTAGATGTCGGGAAAGCTCTGAGACAGTATCTAGAATCTACAGCTCCGCTCCGTCACTCCGACCATTTGTTTGTTCTTTTTCATGGAAAGAATAGGGGACTGCGTGCCTCTTCCAGATCTATCGCAGCATGGATTGTTCAGGCCGTTCGGTGGGCTTACAAAGCTCAGGGCCTGACGCCTCCAGAAGGGGTGACCGCTCACTCAGCCAGAAGCGTGTCTATGTCATGGGTGGCTTCACGACGCTCCAGGAGTGTTTTGCAAAGCAGCCTCGTGGTCTTCAATTGACACGTTCATGGCGCACTAATGCATAGAGCCGACCTCTTTGTCTTCTGTTCATATTGGTTTACATATCTTGTCCGTTGATGGTGCCAACTAAACCTTTTTTCTTTTGTTCAGCACTTTTTCCGCCCGGGTACGTAGGGCTAGTTATTTCCCACACATAGGCTGCCATGGAGTCTCTCAGGAAAACTGAAAATTTCCTATCAAATACTTACCGTAATTTTCCCTTCCTGATGGACTCCATGGCAGCAGGAGTTCCCTTCCCAGTGGCTGGAGTAGGCTAAATTATGGAACACGGCCCCTGGCCCAGAACAAAGATTTATGGGAGAAGAGTCCTATGAGGTATATGAGCAAAAATATGAATGCAATCTATAGACTGGGACGAGAACCTCTGGGGGAATCTAGGATGGAAAAGGACCTGGGGGTCCTAGTAGATGATAGGCTCAGCAATGGTATGCAATGCCAAGCTGCTGTTAACAAAGCAAACAGAATATTGGCATTAAAAAGGGGATCAACTCCAGAGATAAAACGATAATTCTCCCGCTCTACAAGACTCTGGTCCGGCCGCACCTGGAGTATGCTGTCCAGTTCTGGGCACCAGTCCTCAGGAGTAGGGATGAGCTTCGAGTTCGAGTCGAACTCATGTTCGACTCGAACATTGGCTGTTCGCAAGTTCGCCGAACACCGAACAATTTGGTGTGTCCGCTGCAAATTCGAATGCCGCGGAACACCCTTTAAAAGTCTATGGGAGAAATCAAAAGTGCTAATTTTAAAGGCTTATATGCAAGTTATTGTCATAAAAAGTGTTTGGGGACCCGGGTCCTGCCCCAGGGGACATGGATCAATGCAAAAAAAAGTTTTAAAAACGGACGTTTTTTCAGGAGCAGTGATTTTAATAATGCTTAAAGTCAAACAATAAAAGTGTAATATCCCTTTAAATTTCGTACCTGGGGGGTGTCTATAGTATGCCTGTAAAGGGGCGCATGTTTCCCGTGTTTAGAACAGTCTGACAGCAAAATGACATTTTGAAGGAAAAAACTCATTTAAAACTACCGCGGCTATTAATGAATTGCCGGTCCGACAATACACATAAAAGTTCATTGATAAAAACGGCATGGGAATTCCCCACAGGGAAACCCCGAACCAAAATTAAAAAAAAAAAAAATGACGTGGGGGGGTCCCCCTAAATTCCATACCAGGCCCTTCAGGTCTGGTATGGATATTAAGGGGAACCCCGGCCAAAATTTAAAAAAAAAAAAATGACGTGGGGTTCCCCCTAAATTCCATACCAGACCCTTTAGGTCTGGTATGAATTTTAAGGGGAACCCCGCGCCAAAAAAAAAAAAAAAAAACGGCGTGGGGTTCCCCCAAAAATCCATACCAGACCCTTATCCGAGCACGCAACCTGGCAGGCCGCAGGAAAAGAGGGGGGGAGAGAGTGCGGCCCCCCCCCCTCCTGAACCGTACCAGGCCACATGCCCTCAACATTGGGAGGGTGCTTTGGGGTAGCCCCCCAAAACACCTTGTCCCCATGTTGATGAGGACAAGGGCCTCATCCCCACAACCGTGGCCGGTGGTTGTGGGGGTCTGCGGGCGGGGGGCTTATCGGAATCTGGAAGCCCCCTTTAACAAGGGGACCCCCAGATCCCGGCCCCCCCCCTGTGTGAAATGGTAAGGGGGTACTTACCCCTACCATTTCACTAAAAAAGTGTCAAAATAGTTAAAAATGACAAGAGACAGTTTTTGACAATTCCTTTATTTAAATGCTTCTTCTATCTTCCTTCATCTTCTTCATCTTCTGGTTCTTCTGGCTCTTCTGGTTCTTCCTCCGGCGTTCTCGTCCAGCATCTTCTCCGCGGCGTCTTCTATCTTCTTCTCCTCGGGCCGCTCCGCACCCATGGCATGAGGGGAGGCTCCCGCTCTTCTCTTCATCTTCTTCATCCTCTTCTCTTCTTCATCTTCTTCATCTTCTTCTTCTTCATCTCTTCTTCCTTCTTCATTTCTTCTCCGGGCCGCTCCGCAGCCATGCTGGCATGGAGGGAGGCTCCCGCTGTGTGACGGCGTCTCCTCGTCTGACGGTTCTTAAATAACGGGGGGCGGGGCCACCCGGTGACCCGGCCCCCCTCTGACGCACGGTGACTTGACGGGACTTCCCTGTGACGTCACGGGGAATGCCACAGGGAAGTCCCGTCATGTCCCGTGCATCAGAGGGGGGCGGGGTCACCGGGTGGCCCCGCCCCCGTTATTTAAGAACCGTCAGACGAGGAGACGCCGTCACACAGCGGGAGCCTCCCTCCATGCATGGATGCGGAGCGGCCCGCAGAAGAAAATTAAGAAGAGAAGATGAAGATGAAGAAGATGAAAAAGATGAAGAAGAGAAGAGGATGAAGAAGAAGATGAAGAGAAGAGCGGGAGCCTCCCCTCATGCCATGGGTGCGGAGCGGCCCGAGGAGAAGAAGATAGAAGACGCCGCGGAGGAGATGCTGGACGAGAACGCCGGAGGAAGAACCAGAAGAGCCAGAAGAACCAGAAGATGAAGAAGATGAAGGAAGATAGAAGAAGCATTTAAATAAAGGAATTGTCAAAAACTGTCTCTTGTCATTTTTAACTATTTTGACACTTTTTTAGTGAAATGGTAGGGGTAAGTACCCCCTTACCATTTCACACAGGGGGGGGCCGGGATCTGGGGGTCCCCTTGTTAAAGGGGGCTTCCAGATTCCGATAAGCCCCCCGCCCGCAGACCCCCACAACCACCGGCCACGGTTGTGGGGATGAGGCCCTTGTCCTCATCAACATGGGGACAAGGTGTTTTGGGGGGCTACCCCAAAGCACCCTCCCAATGTTGAGGGCATGTGGCCTGGTACGGTTCAGGAGGGGGGGCCGCACTCTCGTCCCCCCCTCTTTTCCTGCGGCCTGCCAGGTTGCGTGCTCGGATAAGGGTCTGGTATGGATTTTTGGGGGAACCCCACGCCGTTTTTTTTTTTTTTTTTTTGGCGCGGGGTTCCCCTTAAAATCCATACCAGACCTGAAGGGTCTGGTATGGAATTTAGGGGGAACCCCACGTCTTTTTTTTTTAAATTTTGGCCGGGGTTCCCCTTAATATCCATACCAGACCTGAAGGGCCTGGTATGGAATTTAGGGGGACCCCCCCACGTCATTTTTTTTTTTTTTAATTTTGGTTCGGGGTTTCCCTGTGGGGAATTCCCATGCCGTTTTTATCAATGAACTTTTATGTGTATTGTCGGACCGGCAATTCATTAATAGCCGCGGTAGTTTTAAATTAGTTTTTTCCTTCGAAATGTCATTTTGCTGTCAGACTGTTCTAAACCCGGGAAACATGCGCCCCTTTACAGGCATACTATAGACACCCCCCAGGTACGAAATTTAAAGGGATATTACACTTTTATTGTTTGACTTTAAGCATTATTAAAATCACTGCTCCTGAAAAAACGGCCGTTTTTAAAGCTTTTTTTTGCATTGATCCATGTCCCCTGGGGCAGGACCCAGGTCCCCAAACACTTTTTATGACAATAACTTGCATATAAGCCATTAAAATTAGCACTTTTGATTATTCATGTTCGTGTCCCATAGACTTTAACGGTGTTCGCGTGTTCGAGCGAACTTTTTTCCTGTTCGCATGTTCTGGTGCGAACCGAACAGGGGGGTGTTCGGCTCATCCCTACTCAGGAGGGATGTACTGGAAATGGAGCGAGTACAAAGAAGGGCAACAAAGCTAATAAAGGGTCTGGAGGATCTTAGTTATGAGGAAAGGTTGTGAGCTCTGAACTTATTCTCTCTGGAGAAGAGACGCTTGAGAGGGGATATGATTTCAATATACAAATACCGGACTGGTGACCCCACAATATACAAATACCGGACTGGTGACCCCACAATATACAAATACCGGACTGGTGACCCCACAATAGGGAGAAAACTTTTTTGCAGAAGAGAGTTTAACAAGACTCATGGCTACTCATTAAAATTAGAAGAAAAGAGGTTTAACCTTAAACTACGTAGAGGGTTCTTTACTGTAAGAGCGACAAGGATGTGGAATTCCCTTCCACAGGCGGTGGTCTCAGCGGGGAGCATTGATAGCTTCAAGAAACTATTAGATAAGCACCTGAATGACCGCAACATACAGGGATATACAATGTAATACTGACACATAATCACACACATAGGTTGGACTTGATGGACTTGTGTCTTTTTTCAACCTCACCTACTATGTAACTATGTAAGGTATGAGGGGGCGGGATTAACCCACATGTAGGCTGCCATGGAGTCCATCAGGAAAGGAAAATTACGGTAAGTATTTGATAGGAAATTTTCAATTTTTTAAACTTTTTTTGGGGGGATGTTTATTATAGCAAAAAGTATAAAATATATATTTTTTACAAAATTGTCGCTCTTTTTTTGTTTATACCACAAAAAATAAAAACCACAGAGGTGATCAAATACCACCAAAAGAGAACTCTATTTGTGGGAAAAAAAGGACGTCAATTTTGTTTGGGTGCAACATCGTACGACTGCGCAATTGTCAGATAAAGCGACGCAGTGCCGAATCGCAAACAATGACCTAATCATTAATTAAAGAGGAGCTGCACCTACAAAAACTGCAGCTGTTGACTTTTAATAAATGGACACTTACCTGTACTGGAGTCCAGCGATCAATAGCTCGGCTCTCGGCTGCTGTCGCCGCCATTCTCGGTGAGGGAATCAGGAAGTGAAGCGTTGAGGCTTCACTTCCCGGTTCCTTACTGTGCATGCGCGAGTCGCACTGCGCGTCTTAACTGGTCTCCGCTATCTCCTGGGACCTGTGCGTTTCCCAGGAGACAGTGGGGGTGTGGGGGGGGGTGCAGGAGGGGGTTCAGAAAAGCGGAGGTTCCATTTTTGTGTGAACCTCTGCTTTAAGGGGGCAAATCCTTCCGGGGCTGAAGTGGTTAATAGCCCGTCTGCATTAGGCCCCTTTCACACTTATATGACTTGTCCCACGATTTTGTACTGCAAAATCGTATGACAAGTCATTCTCCATGATTTTCAATGACTACCATTCATATTGGCACGACTTTAAGTCGTGCCGACTTCAAAGTAGTCCCTGCACTACTTTGGTCCAACTTCTATGCGAGTTGTACTCCATAGACCTCAATGTTAAACCCTGAAGTAGCATGCAAGTCGTGTCTGAATAATATAGACACGACTTCAGCACGACTTTGTAAGCACAAGCCTGGCCTCGCTATTCGGGAAAGGAAAACTTTTCTTTCCTTTCCCGATGAGCGACAGGCAGTGCTGACAGCTGTCTGGTATGAATCCAGAGGGGGAACTCCGTGCCAAGTTTTAAATAAAAAAAACCGGCGTGGGTCCCCCCCCAGGGGCATACCAGGCCCTTAGGTCTGGAATGGATCTAAGGGGAACCCCCTATGCCGAAAAATCGGCGTGGGGTCCCCCCCAAAATCCATACCAGACCCTTATCCGAGCACGCAGCCCGGCCGGTCAGGAATGGGGGTGGGGACGAGCGAGCGCCCCCCCCCCCCCCTCCTGGACCGTACCAGGCCGCATGCCCTCAACATGGGGGGGTGGGTGCTTTGGGGCATGGGGGGGGCGCAGTGCGGCCCCCCCACCCCAAAGCACCTTGTCCCCATGTTGATGAGGACAAGGGCCTCTTCCCGACAACCCTGGCCGTTGGTTGTCGGGGTCTGCGGGCGGGGGGCTTATCGGAATCTGGGAGCCCCCTTTAATAAGGGGGCCCCCAGATCCCGGCCCCCACCCTATGTGAATAAGTATGGGGTACATGGTACCCCTACCCATTCACCTAGGGAAAAAAGCGTCAATAAAAAACACAGTACACAGGTTTTTAAAATAATTTATTAGGCAGCTCCGGGGTCTTCTTCCGACTTCGGGGGTCCTCTTCCGACTTCGGGGGTCTCTCCGCCGTCTCCTCCCGGTGTCCGCATCTTCTGCCGGCTCCTCCGCTATCTTCTGCAGCTCAATTGCTAGCGGTGGTCCGGACTTCTGCCTTCTTCTTTTCTTCCAGAGATGTTGACACGACGCTCTCTCCAGCCAGAATGGTCTCTGTGCACTTCGCAAGGGACTTATATAGGCGGTGGCCCCGCCCCCTTATGCCGTCACAGTCCCTGGGCATGCTGGGTCTGTGACGTTTTAGGAGGCGTGGTCACCGGGTGATGACCACGCCCCCTTATGACTATGATTTGAATGTCGACTAACCAGCTCTGTAAAGAATTCTCACTTTGAGAAGAGTCTAGTTCAGCCTTTCTCAATTTTTTTTTTTTTTTTACCTTCGAGGAACCCTTGAAAATATTTTAAAGTCCCGGGAAGCCCTGAAGTCTCTTCTACAGCTTTAGGTATGTTGGTGTCATCAGTGAGCTGTAGTTATAGCAATAAACATGTAACTATAACAAACACTTAAACTATATAAAACATAAATTGATTATTAAATATAAGAATGACAGAGTCACAGAAAACTCAATTTTTATTGCTGCTCTGGGGCAACATTAACTTTTTGCTACTGCTAGCACTCATTGCAAAATTTCAATTGGTGCTCAGGGAAAAAAAAAACCTTTGCATTGGTGATCATGGAAACATTTTCATTGGTTATCAGGGAAAAGTTTACATTGGTGGTAAGCAGGGAGTACAGGGTGCCGTGCCTTTTACCTGCTCCATCTTGATCCTCACGGTGTGGCAGCTGCCCATCTCCACCCTGAGGAGGTTCCGAATTCCCTGTGGGTGGTGAGCGACCCCAAGAAAAGCCAGCACTGATAGGACAGAGATAAAGCACTGTTATCAGAGGACATAAATGTGCTGCAATGGTGGCAGAACCCTTAGGGACCTCTCACAGAGCCATAGAGGTCCACAGAAGCCCAACTGAGAAACCCTGGTCTAGATAAGGCGAAACTCAATTGTATCTGAGCACCACAAACTGAAAACACTATTTAATTCATTTTTAATATTCAAAGCAAACTCCCCCATCTATGTCTCCATCCATGTCTCCATCCTTGTCTCCATCCATACCTCCATGTCTCCATCCATCTATGTCTCCATCCATCCATGTCTCCATCCATGTCTCCATCCATCCATCCATCCCTCCATGTCTCCATCCATCCATGTCTCCATCCATCCATGTCTCCATCCATCCATGTCTCCATCCATGTCTCCATCCATCCATCCATCCCTCCATGTCTCCAACCATCTATGTCTCCATCCATGTCTCCATCCATCCATGTCTCCATCCATGTCTCCATCCATCTATGTCTCCATCCATCCATGTCTCCATCCATTTATGTCTCCATCCATCCATGTCTCCATCCATCCATGTCTCCATCCATCCCTCCATGTCTCCATCCACCTATGTCTCCATCCATCTATGTCTCCATCCATGTCTCCATCCATCCATCCATCCATCCATCCATCCATCCATCCATGTCTCCATCCATCTATGTCTCCATCCATGTCTCCATCCATGTCTCCATACATCCCTCCATATCTCCATCCATCCATGTCTCCATCCATGTCTCCATCCATCCATGTCTCCATCCATCCCTCCATGTCTCCATGTCTCCATCCATCCATCCATCCCTCCATGTCTCCATCCATCTATGTCTCCATCCATGTCTCCATCCATCCATCCATCCATCCATGTCCCCATCCATCCATGTCTCCATCCATCTATGTCTCCATCCATGTCTCCATCCATGTCTCCATCCATCCATGTCTCCATACATCCCTCCATATCTCCATCCATCCATGTCTCCATCCATGTCTCCATCCATCCATGTCTCCATCCATCCATGTTTCCATCCATCCCTCCATTCATCCAGGGCTCCGCTGGCACATGTAAGGAGGGATAGGACAGATCTTCTTTAAATTCTCTTTTTTTTCCCTTTAAAATTAACAAACATGTTATACTTACTTGCTATGTAAAATGGATTCGCACAGAGCGGCCCTGATCCTCCTCTTCTTGGGTCCCACTTCGGTGCTCCTGGCCTCTCCCTCCTGTGGAGTGCCCTCACAGCAAGTAGCTTGCTATGTGAGCACCGGAGACGAGCCGCAGCTCCTTGTGCCACGGCCTGGCCCTTCCCCTCTCTATCCTGATTGGCTAACTGAATTTGGTTGACAGAAGGTTTTTTTTATGTTAATGCATAGAATGCACCTTCTGATTTTACAACCACTTTAAGGTTTCTTGCCTTTCACTTGGCAACTCGAAGTTTCAGCTCCCTCCATAAATTTTCTATAGGATTAAGGTCTGCAGACTGGCTAGGCCACTCCATGACTCTAACGTGTTTTTTCTCGAGTCACTCCTTTTGTGCCTTGGCGGTATGTTTTGGGTCATTGTCATGCTAGAAGACCCATCCATGCATGACCCATCTTCAGTGTTCTGGCTGAGGGAAGAAGGTTCTCATCCAAGATTTTACAATACATGGCCCCATCCATTGGCCCCTCAATGCAGCAAAGTCGGCCTGAACCTTTATCAGAGAAACATCCCCAAAGCATAATGTTTCCACCTCCGTGTGTGACTGTAGGGATGGTGTTCTTAGGGTCATAGTCAGCATTTTTATTCCTCCAAACACAGCGCGTGGAGTTAATGCCAAAGAGCTCAGTTTTGGTCTCATCTGACCACAGCACTTTCTCCTAATCCTTCTCTGAATCGTTTAGATGTTCATTGGCAAACTTCAGATGGACCTGTACATGTGTGTTCCTGAGGAGGGGGACCTTACAGGGGGCTGCAGGATTTCAATCCATGGTGGTGTATTGTGTTACCAATGGTTTGTTTGGTGACTGTGGTCCCAACTGCCTTAAGATCATTCACAAGCCCCTCCCGTGTAGTTCTGGGCTGATCCCTCACTTTTCTCATGACCATCCTCACCCCATGAGGCGAGGTTTCGCATGGAGCTCCAGACCGAGGGCGATTGATGGTTATTTTCTACTTCTTCCATTTCCGAACAGTTGTCTCCTTCTCACCAAGCTTTTTGCTGATGGTCTTGTAGCCCATTCCAGCCTTGTGCAGGTCTACAATCTTGTCCTTGATGTCCTCTGACAACTCTTTGAGCCAGAGGCTCTAATAGGCTTCAAAATAAGGTGGGTGTCAGAGAACTCACACAGCAAGCACCCGTCTCCATGCAGCAGCTGCCAATCCTCGTTCTGCTAATGCCAAGGTGCATGCACAGAACCATAGCCAGAGACAAATGAGATCCAGGGTGGGCATGCACAATGGCACCTCTATGCGAACGCGAGTGCCGAAGCGCTAATGTGCTAACACGCATGCGCCAATGTGCTAACGCGCATGTGCCGATGCGCTAAGATGCTGATGTGCTAACGCGCATGTGCCGATGTGCTAAGTTGCTAATGCGCAGGCGCGTACGCACTTACGCTGGCGCGAATCCTGGCACACAGCACCCTATATAAACAGAGAGTCTGCCTAGCATCAGTGCTGGATTGTCTTCAGCTTGTTCCTGTGTTCCTGTTGTTACTCTGCCTGATTGACCTTGTTCCTGAATACCCAGCTATCTTCTGACCATTCTCTTGGATCTCCCCTGCCTGCTGAACCTGCCTCTACCTGCAACACTGACCTTGGCTTGAACTTATGATTACGGCTCTGCCTCCTGATTCTGTACCCTGCTGTCCGTCTGTTGCCAACCCCTGCCTGTTCCTGACTACGGTTTTGCCTTCTGACTTGGTACCCCGCTGTCAGCCTGTTGCCGACTCCTGCCTGTTCCTGATTCTGCAGTTGATCCTGATCTGGCTCCCGCTAAACAAGTTTCGTGATCAGTTTCCACATCTCCTCAGCAGAGGTTCCTATATCTCCAAGTTCCAGCCTCCTGCCTGCAGGCACCTGCACCCTTTCATTGCCCTCGCACTCCCTGTACCCACCACCAGGGGTGCTTGGACCGGAACTGTGCAAGAGGCCACCCTCATCATTTCGGGCTCCGCTGTAAGGTACGTGACAGTGGGCTTGGGGCGCTGAGAATGCGCTCGGAGCCCACCCAGGTGTGTGAGAATAGCAAATGAATATTCCCTATTCTCACACTGAATTGCCTCTCCGTCAATCAGGAAGCACAGGTCTGAGACCCGTTTCCTGATTGGCTGAAAAGGAGAAGCATTGTGATTGGCTGCAGAGGAGGAGGGAGGAGATGGAAGCCGCTGAGTGGGGGAAGGAGAAGCTGCTCGTGATGCCCGCTATGAAATAAGGTGATGCCAGAGGAAGACAGCCAGGGAAGCCACCCATGTTTGCTCGCCATAGATGGGGTAAGTGCAATGGCCGACCAACCTGACCCGACTGGGGGTGGCGTTTGCGAGTGCACTGTTTTACGCTGCCCATCCCCCCATCGACACTGTCTAAAACAAATATGAATATTTAAAAATGTGTCTTGAGAGAAATGTGACGTGATTGGTGTTATTCTGCAAGTTGCCAGGCTGTCCTGCTGTTGCTTTGGCTTCAATGCTTTCTCTATACTCTACACTGGCCAGCCTAGAGATCACGAGTTCCAGGTCCATCTCAAAGACTTACATTGATGTCAGACAAAGCCAGGTAAACGGCATTTTTAGAAACAGCCCAGAAATAGCAGCTTCCATCATTATCTCATGCCTGGGGAACTTTGAAGCGGAGTTCCACCAAATATTACTGCTTGGTCTTAAACTAAAGACCACCCCTCCACCCCTTGTTTTTGGATATACATTTTTTTTTCTTACCTTTTATGCAGCAAGAAGTGAATTTCCATCCCAGGTAAGTCATTTCCTCTCCCCCCCCCCGACCTGTGTGTGTGTCCCGGAAGATGACGGGGCCATTCAGAAAGCCTGAAGGCTCCACTACCGGTTTCCCTTTGTTGCAATGGTGGTGCCTGCACCCAAGCCCATGGACGGATCGGGGGGGGGGGGGGGCGACATTGTGGGGCTCCCTGGACAGGTAAGTGTCCTTATTAAGCACTTAAAGTGATTGTAAACCTTGTTTTTTCTTTTTATTTATAACAAACATGTCATACTTACCTCCACTGTAGAGTACGTTTTGCACATTGTGGCCCCCGAACCTTGTCTTCTGGAGTCCCCCGGGGGTGCTTGCGGCTCGTCCTCACATCGGTTAACCCCCTGGGAGAAGCGCTCTTCCTGGGGGTTACCTTGCGGGCGTGCTCCCGAGTCCAGTATTTGCGTCCATAGACACAGAATGCTGGACTCGGCCCCCCGCCGCCCGCATCATTGGATTTGATTAACAGCTGCGGGAGTCAATGGCTGCGCTGCTTTTAAGCTATCCAATCAAGAGCCGAGAACCCCGGGCAGAGAGGTCCAGCGCGTCTCCGCCAAGGGAACGAAGGAGCTCAGGTGAGTAAAAGGGGGGGGGCTGGGGGGGGGGGCGGTAACTGTCAGAAGTTTTTTCACCTTAATGCATAGGATGCACGAGGGTTTACATCCCCTTTAAGGATCGAAAGGATTTTCCCCCTTAATGACCAGGAAATTTTTTGCGATACGGCACTGCATCGTTTTAACTGACAATTGCGCAGTCCTGCGATGCTGTTCCAAAACAAAATTGACGTCCTTTTTTTCCCACAAATAGAGTTTTCTTTTGGTGGTATTTGATCACCTCTGTAGTTTTTACTTTTTGTGCTATAAACAAAAAAAGAGCGACAATTTTGCTATAATAAATATCCCATAAAAAAAAAAATGTCTTCCTCAGTTTAGGCCAATATGTATTCTTCTGCTTATTTTTGGTAAAAAAATAAAATCGCAATAAGCATATATTGATTGGTTTGCGCAAAAGTTATAGCGTATACAAAATAGGGGACAGATTTATGGCATTTTTATTATTTTTATACTTTTTTACTAGTAATGGCGGCAAACTGCGATTTTTAGCGGGACTGCGACATTGCGGCAGACAGATCAGACACTTTTGACATTTTTTTTGGGACCAGTGACATTTATACAGCGATCAGAGCTATAAAAATGCACTGCTTACTATATAAATGTCACTGGCAGGGAAGGGGTTAACAATGGGGGGGGGGTGATCAAGGGGTTAAATGTGGGAGGTGTTTCTAACTGTATGGGGGCTGGGCTGACTAGAGGAGGAGAGAGATCGGTGTTCCTAATCACTAGGAACAGATATTCTCTCTCTCTCCTCCCCTGTCATGTCAGATCCCCGTTCTGCCTCTGCGTGGAGCGATTGCGGGTGACCGGTGGACATTGCGCCCGCCGGCCACGTGCACGGGCTCCAGGGCCGCAGGCCTGCTATATCTATTACACAAAGCAACATACAATGATGGCGGTTCGCGTAATAGAGCCGACCTGTCGCGGTACAACTGTGGAGGCTGGTGTTTAACTACTTGCCGCCCGAGCTATAGCTGAAAGACAGCCGCAGTGCACTGTCCCTGCGGGCCGCGCACAGCACGCTTTGTGATCACAGATCCGAGTAAGGAGTCGATCCGGCCCCTTACCACGTGATCAGCTGTCAGCCAATGAAGGCTGATCATGTGATGTAAACAGAAGCTCGGTAATCGGTATTTTTTTTTCTCACGCTGTCAATCGATCACCGGCTTCTGTCAGAGGGACATCAGTCCCTCACCAGTGTCACCTGCCAGTGCCACCTCTCAGTACCCACCAGTGCCACCTACCAGTGCCCACAGAGCCACCTATCAGTGACCACAGTGCCACCCATCAATGCCCACCAGTGCCGCCAATCAATACCCATCAGTGTCTAATAATCAGTGCCACAGATCAGTGCTGCCTATCAGTGTAATCTACCAGTGCCCATCAGTGCCACCCATCAGTAATCATCAGTGCCCATCAAGGGCGTAACTAGAAATAGCAGGGCCCCATAGCAAAATGTTGTATATGGCCCCCCTGCAAACAGCCCCCCCCCCCCCACAGCTGCCCTAGTGTCAATGCAGCGTGACCTGTGCACAATGCAGCGTGACCCTCGCCCAATACAGCATGACCTGTGCCCCATACAGCGTGACCTGTGCCCCATGTAGTCTTGACCTGTGCCCCATGTAGTCTTGACCTGTGCCCCATGCAGCGTGACCTGTGCCCCATGTAGCCTTGACCTGTGCCCCATGCAGCGTGACCTGTGCCCCATGCAGCGTGACCTGTGCCCCATACAGCGTGACCTGTGCCCCATGCAGCGTGACCTGTGCCCAATACAGCGTGACCTGTGCCCCATGCAGCGTGACCTGTGCCCAATACAGCGTGACCTGTGCCCCATGCAGCGTGACCTGTGCCCCATGCAGCGTGACCTGTGCCCCATGCAGCGTGACCTGTGCCCCATGCAGCGTGACCTGTGCCCAATGTAGCATGACCTGTGCCCCATACAGCATGACCTGTGCCCCATACAGCCTGGTCTGCCTGTGCCCCATACAGCGTGGCCTGTGCCCCATACAGTGTGGCCTGTGCCCCATACAGCGTGGCCTGTGCCCCATACAGCGTGGCCTGTGCCCCATACAGCGTGGCCTGTGCCCCATACAGCGTGGCCTGTGCCCCATACAGCCTGGTCTGCCTGTGTCCCATACAGCGTGACCTGTGCCCAATACAGCCTGGTCTGCCTGTGCCCCATACAGCCCCACCTATGCAGAGGAAGAGGCATGCCACCCGGATCAGCAGAGAACGGGATTGCCCGCTGTAATAGCTTTCATTTGAATTTTCCGTCTCCCCGGGGCTCATCGTCACATAGCCCCACCTCTTGGCCCGACGCCTTTGATGACATCACATGTCCTGCATTGGATCGACGTTCTGTCTATCAAAGGCACCGGGCCAAGAGGTGGAGCTATGTGACGTGAGCCCCGGGAACACTGGAAGTTCTAATGAAAGCTCTTACATCGGCCAATTCAGCTCTCTGGTGATACGGACAGCTCGCCTCTTCCTTTCCTCTCTCTTCCCCTGGCTGGGAGACTGTGTCAGCGGTGCTCTCATCCTCACCGGGCCCCACTCGGCTGCGGCCCCCATAGCGCCCGCACGGGACACTATGGTGGTAGTTACGCCCCTGGTGCCCATCAGAGTCACCCATCAGTTCCCATCAGTGCCAACTCTCAGTGCCACCTATCAGTGCTTATCAGTGCTGCCTATAAGTGCCCATCAGTGCCACCTATCAGTGCCCATCAGTGCAGCCTATCAGCGCACATCGGTGACGGAGAAAAATTACCTGTTTTCAAAATTTTATAACAAACTATGAAACGGTTTTGTTTTTTTTTCAAAATTCCGGTCCCTTTTTGTTTTATTTAGCAAAAAATAAAAAACCCATCAGCAATTAAATACCACCAAAAGAAAGCTCCATCTGTGTGAAAAAAATGATAAAGATTTCATATGGGTACAGTGTAGCATGAAAGCTGAAAATTGGTCTGGGCAGGAAGGGGGTTTAAGTGCCCCGGTAAGCAAGAGGTTAAGTTGTTCAAAGTCAGCAGCTACAGTGTTTGTAGCTGCTGACTTTGAAACAAAAAAAAGTTTTTGAGGGTGGAACTCCGCAGCGTTCTCCAGTGTGAACCCAGCCTGAAAGTAAATACATTTTTTGCCCCGCCCACATATCAATAGGTGTCCCTCTCGCCCCAGGCGCTCTTCTTTTGGGTGGAGGTGGCAGTTGAATGTCAGTTGTCTCCACCATTTCCACTGACGGCATTCTTTCCTGATGATGAGGATGGTGACATTTTATTTTTTAGCTCCATGCACACAAAACAAAAGCTGCTTTTATAGGCATTTGAGCTTTTATTTCTCTGCCTAAGCCCCGCGGTCACACCGGAACACGACATTCAATGGAAGTAGAAGAAAAGTAGTACAGCTTCCTGTGCACCTTGGAAGACATCTGTCACTTCATCCAGAGAGGTCTATGCAGCTGAATTCGCAAAAAGTAGTGCAAAAAATACTCCTACTACCCCGATGGAGTCAGAGTCGCACCGGTTTGACTGCTTCCATTGAGAACAAATCGCATGACAAGTCACACCAGTGTGACCGGGGGCTTAAAGTTTTACTAAACCCACAACAGTAAAATCAGTTTGTATATGCAGTAAAGCATGCTTGTTATATTTACTGTGGAAGCTAAGGGGTTAATCCTCAACATTGTGTAAAAATGCTGTGCGATTCTGTCTTCTCTGATCCTCCCCTTCTTCCACTGTCCCTAATCCATCTCCTGATAGTACAGAGCCTTAAGGGCAAGCTGCACATGCTCAGCTTGGTTTGTATTGCTAAAGAGTTTTTTCTTTTGTGCATGTGATCAGCAATGTGCAGCCTCATAGGACAGTCAGGGGAGAATGAAAACTCCTCCTACAAGCTTTAACCAGACACTGATAGAAGTCACAAGACTGCTATATACTGCTGATGAGAAAGGGGATTTAGCAGTTTTTATTTACTAAATTAATTTCATTGTACTGTGGGAGATCAGATATAGTGACTGCAGAGTCCTGGGGAGAGCAGATATAGTGAATGCAGGCTCCTGGGCAGACCAGATATAGTGAATGCAGAGTCCTGGGGAGATCAGATATAGTGAATGCAGGGTCCTGAGGAGAGCAGATATAGTGACTGCAGAGTCCTGGGGAGATCAGATATAGTGAATGCAGAGTCCTGGGGAGATCAGATATAGTGAATGCAGAGTCCTGGGGAGATCAGATATAGTGAATGCAGGGTCCTGGGGAGACCAGATATAGTGAATGCAGGCTCCTTGGGAGAGCAGATATAGTGAATGCAGAGTCCTGGGGAGATCAGATATAGTGAATGCAGGCTCCTGGGGAGACCAGATATAGTGAATGCAGGCTCCTGGGGAGATCAGATATAGTGACTGCAGAGTCCTGGGGAGATCAGATATAGTGAATGCAGGCTCCTGGGGAGAGCAGATATAGTGAATGCAGGCTCCTGGGGAGACCGGATATAGTGAATGCAGGCTCCTGGGGAGATCAGATATAGTGAATGCAGAGTCCTGGGGAGATCAGATATAGTGAATGCAGGCTCCTGGGGAGGGCAGATATAGTGAATGCAGGCTCCTGGGGAGACCAGATATAGTGAATGCAGGCTCCTGGGGAGATCAGATATAGTGAATGCAGAGTCCTGGGGAGATCAGATATAGTGAATGCAGGCTCCTGGGGAGAGCAGATATAGTGAATGCAGGCTCCTGGGGAGACCGGATATAGTGAATGCAGGCTCCTGGGGAGAGCAGATATAGTGAATGCAGAGTCCTGGGGAGATCAGATATAGTGAATGCAGGCTCCTGGGGAGATCAGATATAGTGAATGCAGGCTCCTGGGGAGTCCAGATAAAGTGAATACAGAGTCCTGGGGAGACCAGATATAGTGAATGCAGAGTTCTGGGGAGACCAGATATAGTGAATGCAGGCTCCTGGGCAGACCAGATATAGTGAATGCAGGCTCCTGGGGAGATCAGATATAGTGAATGCAGGCTCCTGGGGAGATCAGATATAGTGAATGCAGAGTCCTGGGGAGACCAGATATAGTGAATGCAGGCTCCTGGGGAGATCAGATATAGTGAATGCAGAGTCCTGGGGAGATCAGATATAGTGAATGCAGGCTCCTGGGGAGATCAGATATAGTGAATGCAGAGTCCTGGGGAGACCAGATATAGTGAATGCAGGCTCCTGGGGAGACCGGATATAGTGAATGCAGGCTCCTGGGGAAGTGCACATGGCTGACTAGAAGACTGGCACATTTAGGGAAGAGAGAGTGGGGAGAGATCACTCACCCAGGGCTGCATTGTCTTTAGAGGCTCAGGCAGCAACATCAGGACAGGATCTCTGGCTGCTTTGAAATCTCCCGCCCACACCCCCTTCCAGGCACAGATTGGCTGCATGCGGGGGTTGTGGGCGGGCACAGGGGGGACACAGGGAGGAGGTGGGGCAGACCTAGCCTACCTCCTCCTCCCTCCTCGTACGGGCTAAACAGCGGGCGCGGCATGTGCACACTGCAGCGGGGGGAATTGTAGAGCAGGAGAGATGGAGTGCAGTCCAGTGCTTTTTTTTCTGCATCAAAAATGCAAGGAAAGTGGGTTATATGGTTTTCAATGGCATAGTTCATACCAGTGCTGGCAGTTCCAGTGCGTTCCAGTTTCAGAAAAACAAAAAGTACAACATGCTGAATTTTTCCTGCAGTGGACTGTACTGGAAACGCTGTAAAATGCATCAAAAACGCACTGGAACACACATGTCCTTATTTAAGGTTAAGAAAAAAGAGGGGGTAAAAAGTGCCCTGGACTGGACTACATCAAAAACGCGCATTCAGAGAAGCATCTGGAATGCACCCGGACTGCGTTTCTATGGTTGTGTACTGACCCTAACTGCTACATTTGCTGGACAGCTCGGTCTATTACAGGGAGTTGAAAAATAACAGACTGAGGCCGGGTTCACCCGGGTGCGATGTTAGACATTACATGTGATTCGCTCCGCACTGCTATGCACATCGCATGCGATGTCTGTGCGATGCAAATTCAGCCACACAGGTTGTATGGCTTGAATTCGCATCGCATTCGCACCAAAATGGCGCAGGACCCTTTTTTTTTTTGGTCCGCACTGGTATCGGATCGCATGGGTGTTTAAATATGCAATCCGATTCATGCAGCATTTGACAGTTTGCACTGCGATATGCGAACCGATCTGGGAGCGTCATTAACGTTCTATTGACACCCACACCCTCGCATAGGGCAGTGTGACCCGCCAGCAGGTGACATGCGATGCGGGAACCCACACTGGAAACGCGCTGGTTCCCACATCGTATATATGTGAACTGGGCCTCACTGGCAGGATCACCAGGTGGAGATAAATAAGGACGGGGCCACCACAGCTAAGGATTTGTAAACTGCAATATATTCAATTTTTACCTTTTGGGTTTAGCTAAGCTGTAGTGCTGCTAATAATCTTTGGACACCAGGTGGTGCTGTTGAGCCTCTGGACATTTTTCATTATATGTATCTTTTATTTGGTAATTGTAGAATTGATACATTTTCCTTTCTGTATGAAAGATGTTTTTTTTTTTTGTTTTTTTTTATCTGTTTAATTTGAAGCTGTTACAAAACATGTTCATATCTGCAGCTATTCACACAGGCCACACATCTGCTTGTCACACTTTAACAGAAATGGACAACACAATTTGAATACAGTGTACTTGGTAATGTATTAGTGAACAGTGCATTCGGAAAGTATTCACAGTGCTTCACTTTTTCCACATTTAGGCCCCTTTCACACTGGAGCGGTTTTCAGGCAGTATTGCGCTAAAAATACCGCCTGAAAACCGCCCCTAAACAGCCTCCGCTGTTTGTTCAGTGTGAAAGCCCGAGGGCTTTCACACTGAAGCGGTGCGCAGGCAGGGCGGTGAAAAAAGTCCTGCAAACCGCTTTTTTGGAGCGGTGAAGGAGCGGTGTATTCACCGCTCCTTCACCGCTCTTGCCCATTGAAGTCAATGGGACAGCGCGGCTATACCGCGGTAATACCTCGGCTATAGCCGCGCTGTACAAGGGATTTTAACCCTTTTTCGGCCGCCAGCGGGGAATACCGAATGCCGAATACCGCTGCAAGAACGACGGTACAGCAGCGCTAAAAATAGCGCTGTTGTACCGCCGACGCCCCCACCGCCCCAGTGTGAAAGGGGCCTTAGTTATGTTACAGCCTTATTCCAAAATGGATTCAATTATTATTTTCCGCAAAATTCTAAAAACAATCCCCCATAATGGCAATGTGAAAGAAGTTTGAAATCTTAGCAAATTTATTAAAAAAGAAAAAACTCCCATGTACATAAGTATCACAGGCTCCTCCCATGTACATAAGTATCACAAGCTCCTCCCATGTACATAAGTATCACAGGCTCCTCCCATGTACATAAGTATCACAGGCTCCTCCCATGTACATAAGTATCACAGGCTCCTCCCATGTACATAAGTATTACAGGCTCCCCCCATGTACATAAGTATCACAGACTCCTCCCATGTACATAAGTATCACAGGCTCCTCCCATGTACATAAGTATCACAGGCTCCTCCCATGTACATAAGTATCACAGGCTCCTCCCATGTACATAAGTATCACAGGCTCCTCCCATGTACATAAGTATCACAGGCTCCTCCCATGTACATAAGTATCACAGGCTCCTCCCATGTACATAAGTATCACAGGCTCCTCCCATGTACATAAGTATCACAGGCTCCTCCCATGTACATAAGTATTACAGGCTCCCCCCATGTACATAAGTATCACAGGCTCCTCCCATGTACATAAGTATTCACAGACTCCTCCCATGTACATAAGTATTACAGGCTCCCCCCATGTACATAAGTATCACAGGCTCCTCCCATGTACATAAGTATCACAGGCTCCGCCCATGTACATAAGTATTCACAGACTCCTCCCATGTACATAAGTATTACAGGCTCCCCCCATGTACATAAGTATCACAGACTCCTCCCATGTACATAAGTATCACAGGCTCCTCCCATGTACATAAGTATTACAGGCTCCCCCCATGTACATAAGTATCACAGACTCCTCCCATGTACATAAGTATCACAGACTCCGCCCATGTACATAAGTATCTCAGACTCCTCCCATGTACATAAGTATCACAGACTCCTCCCATGTACATAAGTATTACAGACTCCTCCCATGTACATAAGTATCACAGACTCCTCCCATGTACATAAGTATCACAGACTCCTCCCATGTACATAAGTATTACAGGCTCCTCCCATGTACATAAGTATCACAGACTCCTACCATGTACATAAGTATCACTGAATGTCCTTGAGTGGCCCAGCCATAGACCAGACTTGAACCCGATTGAACACCGATGCTGCTCATCCAACCTGATGAAGCTTGAGAGGTCCTACAAAGAAGAATGGGAGAAACTGCCCAAAAATAGGTGTGCCAAGCTTGTAGCATCATACTCAACAAGACTTGAGGCTGTAATTGGTGCCAAAGGAGCTTCACCAAAGTATTGAGCAAAGGCTGTGATACTTATGTACATGGGAGGAGCCTGTAATACTTATGTACATGGGAGGAGCCTGTGATACTTATGTACATGGGAGGAGTCTGTGATACTTGTGTACATGGGAGGAGTCTGTGATATTTATGTACATGGGAGGAGCCTGTAATATTTATGTACATGGGAGGAGTCTGTGATACTTATGTACATGGGAGGAGTCTGTGATACTTATGTACATGGGAGGAGTCTGTGATACTTATATACAGGGGATTTTTTTAAATCAAACTTCTATCACGTTGTCACAATGGGGGATTGTTTGTAGAATTTGAGGACTCCTCACCTATCACTTTGATTTTGGGGGTTTCTGATTGTATTTTCTTCAGCCCGCAACTTGGGGTTGCTGAGTTTTGAACTCATGGTTAGCCATGCATTCTGTATTTTATAGGTTATTCTTTTTCATTTAGTTTTCTCAACCTTTTTATTGTTCTTCTTTATATACAGTGCATCCAGGAAAGTATTCACAGTGCTTCACTTTTTCCACATTTTGTTATATTACAGCCTTATTCCAAAATGGATGAAGTTTATTATTTTCGTCAAAATTCTACAAACAATCCCCCATAATGACAACGTGAAAGAAGTATGTTTGAAATAAAAAAATTCCATGGAGCTCAACGTCATTGGTATGTCTGGACAAGTTGTTGAAAGTCGGGGTCCACCAAGGCTAGCTAGCAAGGCATCTATGCTAAAAATTCGGCATCCGATTTAACGAAAAACCGTTTAACAAATTCTTCCGAAAATGAAAATTCAAAAGAACGAAAACCTGAAATTCGAAAATCCAAAAAAAAATTTGGATAATTTCTATTATAATTATAAATTTAAGTTTATTAACCATTATTATAGTTTTATTTATTATTATTTATTAATAATAAATAAATAATAATAATTAAAGTTATAATAATAGTTATAAACTATTAAATTATAGGTATTGGAATTTCCTTTCAAATTTGGCTGTTAGTGAACATAGCGAATACGAATTTATCCAATGTAACCAATGCCGCTTATAAACTAATGGAACATAATAAATTATTATTAATAATAATAATAATAATAATAATAATAATAATAAAAACTTCAATAGTAGTTATAAACTTAATATTTTAATTAGAATAGAAATTATCCAAATGTTTTTTGTTTTTTTCATGTTTTCGGATCCTCGTTTTTCCAATTTCGTTATTAATTTCGGATTTCCACTCTTTCGAATTTTCGAATTTTCATTCTTATTTTCGGATTTTCATTCTTTCGAATCTTTGGATTTTCGTTCTTATTTGCTGATTTTGAGAATTTTAGAATTTTTCTGATTCTCATTCTTTTGAATTCTCCTACTATTTTGCAGATTTTCGGATTTTCGAATTTTCAGGTTTTCGTTCTTTCGGATTTTTGTTCCTTCACATACGTAGCGAATTCTTATTTACGAATGATTGAAATAACGAATGCTGCATCTGTTTGAATGTGATGTAAAAAATTTGAATTCATCCGAAGTTACGAATTTATTTGAAATAACGAATATCGATCATAACGAAAAAAAACGAAAAAAATAAAAATAAAAAACGAATGAAACGGAAAGGAAATTTTTTTTTTTTTCGGCAGTGCACATGTCTATCAGTCACTCTCCTGGTCCCGTCCCCATGACTTGGAACACTGGGGCTCTTCCAATGAATGGGTATGAGATGTTTAGCAGCATTGAGGAGATGAGGGAAAGCACTATGCTTGTAGGAGGAAAGAGGAAGGTCAATGCCCAGAATCTCCACTATAGGAACATCAAACATCAGCCCAGAGAAGATGCATACTATTCTAAGTATGAATCATTTATTTTGAAGGTCTTGGCTCATGTTATTCCCTCGGCTCCTTATTAGTATTGCTGTCGGGTAGTTGCAGTAGGTAATGGCTTTCAGGCCCCCTGAATTCCATTCTAGTACTGTTGCCATGGCTGACATAACATCTGTCCAATTCTGAACCTCTCATTTGGAAAATGTAAAAGATAGTAGAAATAAGCTGCAGGATTCCAGGCAGAACCTCTTCATTAGTCTGACCAGCTCAGAGATGCCAGCGGCGGGCACACCGGCGGTGCTGGGAGACGTGCAGAGTCTGTAAATAAGCACAGACCTGCAGAACTAGGAGCTCCCCACAAAGAACGTTTCCCCCCGTGTCCATTCATCTGTGTCCTTGTCACCTTCAGGATAGTGTATAGACCAGAGGTGTGCACCCCAAAGCTCAAACACACATGCGTGTGTATGTGTCTACATATAGTATCACACAAAAGTAAGTACACCCCTCACATTTTTGTAAATATTTTCTTCTATCTTTTCCTGTGCGCATGCCTATGGTACTGACTGCAATTTCTGTCACCCCCATACATGCAGCACAATGGAGTCCACAGCTGGTTGTCAATTAATTCCTACCTGATAAATGGAAGCACATGTACAGTCATTGCATATACACTGTGCATATTATACAAATAGTATATTAACCACTTCCCGCCCAAGGGATGTACATGGACATCCTTGGGTTTCAGTAGTTATACCGGGATGGTGGTTGCACCTACAGGGATCATCCTGGTATCATTCTTTTCAGCTGGCGATTCTCTTTCATGCAGAAGTGATCCGAGTGGATAATTAGCCAGTTGATCACTTCTGTGGATGGCAGAATGGGGTCCCACCCCCCTCCCGCTGCCTCTCCTGTCCCATCGCGGTGCCCAGGAGCGATGCGGCCGGCGGCGATGGCTGCCCTGTACAGAGAGAGAGGAACTGACGTTGTTCCCTTCTCTCTCTAAGCCTGGAAACCGGGAGCGACGAGCAGTTTGTCACTTCCAGTTCCGCCTCTTTGTTTACCTGGCCACCAGCGGTCAGGGCAGCACCTGATCAGACCAATCTGTGTCTGATCGTCTACATGGGAGGCCAGAGGAGAGATCTGGGGTCTAATAGACGAAGAGCTTAGCTCGCAGGGAGGGGGGCGCTTGAATTTTTTTTTTTGTTTATTTTATTTTCATGTTTTGATTTTTACACTTTCCTTTAAAAAAAAAAAAGTTTTTGATTCCTATTACAAGGAATGTAAACATCCTTTGTAATAGGAATAGTGCATGACAGGTCCTCTTTATGGAGAGATGTGGAGTCAATAAGACCTCTCTTCTCCTCCAGGCAGGAAAGACCGAGATCATTAAAAAAAAGGACGATTTCAGCTTTCCAGCTGAGTATATGGCAGTATTCACAACTTCCAGGCCGGGTGTGATGTTATAACGTCGTGACCGGACCTCTAAGAGTCATAGAGATGACCGGAGACCATCTGTTCCCCGGAAATCTCTATGGTCAACTTCCGCCGCCAGTGGATCCCTTCTCCAGCTAACCGATCGCACCAGTAAGTCGGGAGAAGCATCGGAGGGTGGCGGGAGGGGGGGGATGTCCCCTCCCACCGCCTGTAAGAATAATCAAGTGGCTGAGCTGCCTCTATGATTGATCTTGACTGAAGGGAACTGTACTGGGTTGATGCCTGTGGGTGCAGGCATCATCCCGGTATAACCACTGAAACAAGAGGACGTCCATGTAAACCCTCCCTTCGGGAAGTGATTGATATACTGCCATTAGGCTTGGCTTTCTGCTTCCTACGTTGCTTCTTTACTCTGTGATCACAGTTTCTTATTCATACTGATGTATGTTGTTTTTTATATTAAAAGACCCACTTTTTGACCTACACCATATGGAGGCATTTTTTCTTTCCATACCCCCCGGATGAGAGTTCTTTGGCTGTCCAGTTTGGCTCTCCACGCCTGAGCTCCAGCCCTGGTGTCTCCCACGTCCGAGTTCTGGCTTTGCGGCTACCTGCACACCCCTTGGAGTCTTGGTTGGAGGTCTTTGGTTCCCTTCAGAGATTTATCGATCTGCCGATCTTGGCACCCTCACGTGACCCCTCGAGTCCACCATTTCCGGTAATGTCCTGTACACGCGGGCGGACTTTTCGACAAATCCGACGGACAATCTAACCGGGTGTGGGCTTCATCGGACCTGCAGCGGACTTTTTCGGTCGAAAATCAGACGGACTTTAAATTTGGAACATGTTTCAAATCTTTCCGACGGACTCGAGTCCACTTCAAAAAATCCGCTCGTCTGTATGCTAGTCTGACGGACGAAAACCGACGCTAGGGCAGCTATTGGCTATCTAGTCCGGTCGTAATTCATCACGTACGAATCCGTCGGACTTTGGTGTGTAGGCAAGTCCGTTAGTTTGAAAGTCCATCGAAAGTCCGTTGGAAAGACCGTCAGATCTTTGATGCCGAAAAGGCATCGGATCTGAGTGCGGCTTAATGTAAGTGCACATTTTTACTTCTGCTTTTATTTAATAAACGTGAAATACAGAGAGCATTGGATCGACTTTGTTCTATCTTATATATACGCTTGATCATCTCACTGAGTGTGGATCTGAGGACGATTACCGGAGCTGATGTTTGGGGATCGTTTGCCTGGTGATTTGTGTACCGCTTTGTGACCTGTTTCAAGCAGAGTTCTGGAGGTGAGAGGCCATCTATATGTGTGGTGGAGGGATCACAATCACCAGATGTTTCATCATTTTTTTGTGTGTCGCCGCACCTTATTAGTGATTCATACAAGAAGGAGGGGGGATGTATATCTCCATATATCTCCATATACTGGGACTTTACATGAAACGCACAAGGAAGGGGGGGTAGTGCGTCTCCATCCCTAATCTAAACAAAACGAGTGTGGGACTTTAAATGAGGCAGACTCAAAAACAATGTAAGAGTAGAAATTTATTATTATTACACATAAATGTCGAAGAGCGTTTATATGTGACAAATGATTGTTCAATACACGTACAGACATAACATCCGAGTAGACATGATATGATATAAAACTTGATTATCATAACATGGAAAAAAGAATTATGCTGATTTCATAAGTATAATACAGTAATGATGTACAATAAAATTCATAAGAGTGTTGAAAAATTTAAGGAAATGTGAGGGATTATATCCTCAAAATCTCAACGCGTTTCGTCGGTAAATCGACTCACCAGGAGCGAATATATTGTCTGTAAAAACTGAAAAGTGTTTTAAATTTAAAAGCCCATGGTGTGAGAAAACTTACACCCCATTGGAATGCCGAGCTCGAATTATCCTGGTGTGCATAAGTCGCCACATCAAGCCTCCCCCGGGAGCTGAGGTGCAAAAACCATTTGCACCTCACATACAGAAATCCATTTATGTATAGTATTTCTCACACCATGGGCTTTTAAATTCGAAACACCTTTCATTATTTACAGACAATATATTCGCTCCTGATGAGTTTACCGACGAAACGCGTCGAGATTTTGCAGATATAATTCCTCACATTTCCATCAATTTTTACAACACTCTTATGAATTTTATTGTACATCATTACTGGATTATACTTATGAAATCAGCATAATTCTTTTTCCATGTTATGAGAATCAAGTTTTATACCATGTCAACTCGGATGTTATGTCTGTACGTGCATTGAACAATCATTTGTCACATATAAACGCTCTTCGACATTTATGTTTAATAATAATACATTTCTACTCTTACATTGTTTTTAAAGCCTGCCTCATTTAAAGTCCCACACTCGTTTTTGTTTTTTTCTTATTAGTGGTTCACGCTGTCTCCAACATGCACCAGTTGGGACTCCCTTGATACTTATGTCTATATGAATTTATTATGAATTGTATATACGAATTGCGCAGCACTATTTTTTATTATGATGTTCTTTTGAGCTATTGTTTGAATTAGCCTTGAGTGTTAGCTAGCAGTTTATTTTTAGCTGTGTCCTTGTATGTCAGCGCTGAATATCTTTCTTGTATTTTTAATATTAAAATTTGTTTTGATGATCTGAATCATTCCACCCACTTTTACAACTCTTCAGCATCCCTCACTAAACTGCGCACTGTAGACGAATTGGATATTTTTACATTTTTTTTTTCTCAGCACTTACTGTATATCTGCTGTATTCATTTTTCACTTCCTCCTCCCTGGCCGCGGCCCATCGCATCATTTCCTGTTTGCAATGCCTTCTGGGAAGGGGCGGCAACTTCCTCTGACACTGCCGTTGCTATGGAAACCTGACCTGAAACCTATTACACTGCTTGTGCTGCACTGAGCATGTGCGAGATCTGCAAGGATGAGAACCAGGAAGAAACACAGTCCGGCTTCAGATGCCCACACTTAAGATGGCCACGGCCTGCTGTAAGCTTATAAATAAACAAACTACTGCTTTAAACTAACAAAACAGACCTTAGTTTACAGACTAACTTTACTAGAATACATTAAGCGTGTGTATTATAGGGGTATTTTTATTTAAAAAGTATCATTTCGGCCGGAACACCACTTTAAGTGTGAGAAATATGAAAAAAATTAAAAAATCAGGAAGGGAGCAAATACTTTTTCGCACAACTGTATTAGCGTGCTGCAAAGACCTATATTAGCTCAGCCATTAGTATAATACCACAACTGTATTAGCACACAGGAGACAGCCCACTAGCTGCTTTATGTTTAATAAAGTAAATGCATTATTGCAGGGCGAACAAAATGCAAGGCAGAGAACAATGAACAAGGCAATGGATAAATGATATTACCTGATGGGAATATTAGCCTAACCTATGGCTATTGACTTAAACCACAATAAGGCTAAATCCCATTAGACCAGTATACGCAGCATTAGTAAGCACAATATCCAACGTGACGGCTCAAATGGTACAAATGAAAAAACAACTGTAGCTATTGGTAATAACTATTAAAAAAAATGTACCGGAATGCATGCTTTGTATGCACTCCTAATGCCCTGTACACACGATCGGACTTTCCGACGGAACATGAGCGACCGGAGCTTGTTGTCGGAAATTCTGACCGTGTGTGGGCTCCATCGGACTTTTTCCATCGGAATTTCTGACACTAGATCCAGCTCTCAAAAAAAGTTTGAGAGCTGGATCTAAAATTTTCCGACAACAAAAATCCGTTTGCGTAAATTCCGATCATGTGTAGACAATTCCGACGCACAAAGTGCCACGCGTGCTGAGAATCAAGAAGAAGAGCCGCACTGGCTATTGAACTTCATTTTTCTCGGCTTGTCGTACGTGTTTGTACGTCACCGCGTTCTTCATGTTCGGAGTTTTCGACCAACTTTGTGTAACCGTGTGTTTGCAAGACAAGCTTGAGCCAACATCTGTCGGAAAAAATCCGATGGATTTTGTTGTCGGAATATGCGATCGTGTGTACAGGGCATAAGGGTGGGTGGGTGTACACGTTCCCAAGAGGGGTACCCCTGGGAATGGCTGTAAAGAATATGGCACCTTAACTAACAGATTTAAGCTGGCTAACGCTGGGGCCTGTCTGTACGGTGGTGCACAAGAAGCTGTCCCTTTAAGACTGCACACAAGGGATGGCAGATGGGCTGTTAGGTAAGGGACAGTCTCTTTGGGTGTTCACTGTTGGCAGTAAAGGGTCAGGCTGGATTGTTGCACTCACCACTTGGATCCAGTCCCATAGGCTTGGTGGTCAGTTATCCCCAAAGGCTCAGTCCTTACGATCAGGTCCTCACTTGCTGTAGACACACACGGCAACGGGTCTTCCAGCTCTGGTCCAGCATTAACTTATTCCGTCCTCATAGAGGTCCTCAGTTGCTCATAAGCTCTCTCTCTCTGTGGGAGCGCAGAGTCAGACAGAAGAAGGTCCACAGGTCTGGTCTCCGTAGTCCAAAACCCGGGAAAAAAAGTCCTGCTCTCTCCTCCTACTTGCAGGTAATTGTTGGTGCTGTAGTTCTGCAGCCATTCACTTGTATTGTACAGCGCCCCTTTCAGACTACATTTCCCATGATCCTCCTCCAGTCTCCCCTGATTGGTCCACTGCCACTGTTATAAGGACAGGGGAGAAGGAGCGAGTGAAGGGATTATATACAGAGCTACTCTGACGCTTACACAGCAGGGAAGCTAGGGGGTAAAAGATGTCTGAAAACACACAGAGGGGGCGAGCGGGGGCCCTTCACACAGCTGGTAGCAGTGCCAGGACAAGGTAATCTAGAGCCCAGGGTGAACATGCCAAATTGCGCCCCCTCCCCCCTTTAAGATGTATGAGCATTATGTGTCAGCAAAAATCCCCCCAACAAATTTGAGCACTAATCTGCATGCTTACCCCCTAAGTATAAATTCCCCCAGTACAAATCCACCACCTGCTAAAATGCCCCCTCCCAGCACAATTCTTTACCCCCCCATCCCCCAATTCCTCCCAAAACTATTGCCTTTCCCAAAAAAAAGTCACTCACTCCTCCTCCTAGCACAAATCCTCTATCATTCAAATTTCCTCTCCGAGTACACATCCTCCCCCCCACTCTAAATCCCCCCTCCTAGCACAAATCCACCCCCCCCCAAATTCCCCCTCCTAGCAACCCTCCCCAAACAAAAAATTCTCCTCCTAGCACAACCCCCCCACCCCAAACAAGTATTTCTCCTCCTAGCACCCCCCCCCACCCCAAACAAAAATGTCTCCTCCTAGCACAATTCTCCTCCACCATCACCTCTTCTAGCACAAACTCCCCAGATCCTGCCTCCTAGCACAAATCCTCTTTCCCCATCCCCCATCCAACATAAATCCTCCTAAATCACCACTCTTAACTATTCTCACCCCCTGCCCTGCCCCCAAATTGCCTCTCCCAACACAAATCCCCTCCCCCTCAATCTCCTTGCATAGGACAGACGCCCCTCTGGCCCACCCTTTGTCCCGGCCAATGGCCGGCAGCTCCCGGTTACATACAGGTTCACTTTAAGCCGTGGATACAATCTCCATCGGCTTCATCTATCTCTGGGTAGGGATAAGCTTGGGTTTGGTCTGAACCTAGAAGTCAGCTGTCATTGTTGGGCCAATCAGCTGCAAGTGGGATATTCCCTATCTGCAGGTATACAAAGAGGCAGAGATGTTCGCAACGTCATTGACCCAATATGGCCATAGTAGGTCAATGTTATCATGAGCATCCCTAACCCAAAGTGTGCATCAGCTGTGGGATGGAGAATCTCCCACCTGCAGGTCATTGGCCCAGCAATGACAGATGACTTCTGGGTTCGGACCGAACCCAACCTCATCACTTCTCCTGGGGTACATAATGTGCCGAAGAGCTCAGTGCCTGGGAGTAATAGTATAATGTGGTAAGAGATGGGTCCTGTTTTTGGAGGGCATTGCTCTTGAAGCATTCACATGGTGCTGAAGGCTTGTATCCTCATGGCATGGAGCCCCCTTAGAGTCCGCCAGCTACGAGAATGAGAAGATAATAAACGATAAAATAAAGAAAGCCAGCAAAAAATGTAAATACTCGTATATAAGAATATGCAAATCCACTGAAAAAAAGATCAAGGGGAGCCAACATCGTGATTTCTCATTCATCCCAATTAATAACAAATGTGCTACTGCACAATAGCCTTGTTGGAATACGGAATTGTATTTTGTGCAACAACTACTGTAAATAAGTATTTAGCAGAGATATATTCTTCAAACAGTAGATTGCAGTGTTTATACGTTTGTAGCTGCATCTGTGATAGAACTCTATGTCTTTTTTCTATAAAAAAAAGTTCTTGTTTCCTGTCTGCAGTTAGGCGGCAAAGCACATGTGAACTGTGCACTGTCTGTTCTGTAGGGCTAAACGTATACAGAATTTCTAATAATCTTTGTATTGATTTATAAACAATACAATACAAACCAGTCTGACACACCGCATCTCCGATCTTGGTAAAGAGCCTCTGATGGAGATTCTTTACCACGTGATCAGCCGTGTCCAATCACAGCTGATCACAGTGTAAATAGGAAGAGCTGTTTATTGGCTTTTCCTTTCCTCACGCTGACAGACGCAAGTATAGGAGAGCCGATTGGCTGCTCTCCTGACAGGGGGGTCTGTGCTGATCAGTGCAGCCCCCCCTGAGGATGCCCACCCAGGACCACCAGGGATGCCCACCCAGGACCACCAGGGATGCCCACCCAGGACCACCAGGTATGCCAATCAATGACCAATAGGGATGGCATTCAGTGCCTATTAGTGATGACTGCCAGTGCCTCCTAATCAGTGCTGCCTAACAGTGCCAGCTATCAGTGCCGACCATAAGTGCCTATCAGTGCCGCCTATCAGTGCCCATCAGTGCCACCTATCAGTGCCCATCAGTGCTGCTTACCAGTTCCACCTATCAGTGCCCATCAGTGCTGCTTATCAGTGCCACCTATCAGTGCTGCCTATGAGTGCCCATCAGTGCCACCTATCAGTGCCCATCAGTGCCACCTATCAGTGCCCATCAGTGCTGCATATAAGTGCCTCATCATGTAGACCAAACTTAGTTGTGTGGGGGAGGGGGGGCATGTGTGCAAAGTCACCTTCATATTGAACAGGATTTTTTTTCACAAGAGTCACTTTATGGAGTATTATTGCTCGTATGCACTTTAATATCTGAGGATTTGAAGATTACTGAGGACATTGTTTTTTTTGGACACACTTTATTCAATGGAAGGATTTTTTTCACTGTGAACTTGCTTGATTTTCACTGTGAACTTGTTTGATTTACTATTTTTCGTTGAACCATATTTTAAATTCATTTCTCTTTTTTGTATACAGTATTTAGTATTGATGTTATTGTACCTTTTTATCATTAAGGCTATTATCGCACAGCGCTGCAATTTCTTTGCTATTTTTATACAGATTTTTCACACATTATGGGGTTGTGATTGATGCATAGCAGCTGTGTATAGGCACTTGATTCACCTTCCCACGGATTGTTGTAATCACACCTGATGCTAATTGTAGCTCAGGGCTTGTTTAGGGATCGCTCGCAGGATTTTTTTTATTATTTATTTTGTCTACCTCTTTGAATTTTATCTTTTATCTCATCAGACCAACAAAGAATGCATTAAAGGCTAAGTTCACCCTTTTTTTTTTAAATTTTATTTCTAAATTCCAGCTCCCCTATGCACCAATAGAACATTCATGTACTTTTTTTTGCAAAAATGTCAAAGCTTTCCATAAAATCTACAGACACTTTACTGTCCTCCATCCATGATTCCAAACGTATCTATTGCTTCTGTCTTACTTCCTTACAGAGGAGGTCATGACACAGGAAGGAGTTGGCCAGCTGACCTCATCAGCACACGCCCCCTGCATCATCCACCCTCCCACTCCCAGCTGCACGTTTTTTTAAATGAAATGCAATCAATCAGTGATCACCCTTCTCACTAAATACACAATCAGATTGCATAGTGTGTGGCCATCTTTATACCAGTACATTTTTTTAGCGAGGGGTGGGGGAGGTGTTTTGGAGCATTTACACTCATCACACATCCACCTGAATGGGCTCCCCTTCAATCGTCCCAAAGAAGCTTCGGAACTTTTTTTTAGAGCGGAGCATTTTTTTTACTGCGATTTTTGGTGCAGCGCATTTTTGAAATGCAAAATAACGCAGAGATGTGAATGGAGCCACGTTGTTCTCGTGTTATCGCACCAATTTCACTTTCAGGCCCCCATTCACATCTAGCATAGTGGGAGCGACACGCATGTGACCCGCATAGGGCAGCCTGCTGATCTCAGTGGGCTGCGCTACATGTGGCTTATGGGACATGTTGGCGTTTTGTGGGTTTGCGTGCGTTTTGCAGCATTTGCCACTTGTTTTTCACGTGGCAAAATGTGCGTTTGCTTCTGTGTTTGGTGTGTTGTTAACAATTAATATCACTGAAAGCGCAACTAGTAAATTTAGGTGTATAAAGGTGGCCATACACTATACAATCTGATTGTACAATCTCCTTTATATCCACCATAAATTATGTAGTGCAGGGGCCTGCCTGATTGGATATACAGTGATTGGCGTGATAGGTGTTCCTTCCTATTGTACAAATTTGGTCAATTTAAAGGAGATTGTACAATCAGATTGTATAGTGTATGGCCACCTTTATACACCTAAATTTACTAGTTGCGCTTTCAGTGCCATTAATTGTTAGCAACACACCAAACACAGAAGAAAATGCACATTTTGCCATATGAAAAAAAACGATTCGCAAATGCTGCAAAACACACAATAAAAAACACGCAACCCGCAAAACGCCAACATGTCCCATAAGCCACATATAGCACAGCCCATGGAAATCAGCAGGCTGCCCTATGCGTGTCACGGGAAAAAGGAGACACAAAACGTTCGCTCCCCACTATGCTAGGTGTGAATGGGTCCTGAAAGTGAAATTGGTGCGATAACACGAGAACAACGAGGCTCCATTCACATCTCTGCATTTCCTTGCATTTCAGAAATGCGCTGCACCAAAAATCGCAGTAAAAAACGCACCAAACGCTGTTCTAAAAAAAGTTCTGAAGCTTCTTTGGGGCGATTGCTGCGTGTAGTGCGGCACATTAAGGCGGATGGGCTGCCCTATGTGTGATGAGTGAAAATGCTACAAAACACCTCCCCCACCCCTCGCTAAAAAATGTACTTCTATAAAGATGGCCATACACTATGCAATCTGATTGTGTATTAAGTGAGAAGGGTGATCACTGATTGCATTTCATTTAAAAAATGTGCAGCTGGGAGTGGGAGGGGGGATGATGCTGGGCGTGTGCTGATGAGATCAGCTGGTCAACTCCTTCCTGTGTCATGACCTCCAGTCTGTAAGGAAGTAATACAGAAGCAATAGATACGTTTGGAATCATGGATGGAGGACAGTAAGGTACGTGTCTGTAGATTTTATGGGAACCTTTGATATTTTTGCAAAAAAAAAGTACATGAATGTTCTATTGGTACATAGGGGAGCTGGAATTTAGAAATAAAAAAACAAAAAGTGAACTTAGCCTTTGATGCATTTTTTGTTGGTCTCAATGAGATAAAAGATGAAATTCAAAGAGATTAGGAGATGTCTCTGGGTAAGTAACATAAAACGAAATTTGTACTTCGTTTGGCCTTGAATTTGGCATTTTGCTCCCGGGGGGGGGGGGGGGGGGGATCTCAGCTGGAATGAAGAGCAGAAAGTTAATAAATTATTGTATTTTTTTCTTATTACATTTGGGTTTTTGCACATATTAGGCGGCAGGGATATTTTTTAGACAAATGTTATAACTTTTTTTCTGTTTCAATATATTTATTGGGTTTTTTGAAAATAAACAAGAGGTTCATAAATGAGCTTGTAAATTGCCCACGCAGGGGCTATTAAATGGGTAAACAAAACCAAGGAACAATAATGATCATATTTATACTTAGCCAAAGTGAATATAGGAGACAGTGGCGGCTGGGGCTCAACATTTTTTGGGGTGGCGCAAACAAACTGAAAAGTTCTGAAAAAAAAACATCAATCGCACCCGTTGTGCAATCAAACGCAGCCACTGTGCAATTAAACGCAGCCACTGTGCCCATCAAACGCAGCCACTGTGCCCATCAAACGCAGCCACTGTGCCCGTCAAACTCAGCCACTGTGCCCATCAAACGCAGCCACTGTGCCATCAAATGCAGCCACTGTACCATCAAATGTAGCCACTGTGCCCATCAAACGCAGCCACTGTGCCCATCAAACGCAGCCACTGTACCATCAAATGCAGCCATTGTGCCCATCAATTGCCGCCACTGTGCCATCAAATGCAGCCACTGTGCCTATCAAATGCAGCCACTGTGCCCATCAATTGCCGCCACTGTGCCATCAAACGCAGCCACTGTGCCCATCAATTGCCGCCACTGTGCCATCAAATGCAGCCACTGTGCCCATCAAATGCAGCCACTGTGCACATCAAACGCAGCCACTGTGCCCATCAAACGCAGCCACTGTGCCATATCAAGTGCTCCCACTGCACCATCAAATGCTTCCACTTTGCCATCAAATGCTGCCATTGTGCCCCATCAAATACAGCTACTGTGCCCATCTTATGCAGCAACTGTGCCCATCAAATGCAGCCTCACTGTGTCCCATCAAATGCAGCCTATGTCCCATCAAATGCAGCCTGTGTCCCATCAAACCCCACTCCCCCCCGTTCTCCGCAGGAGGTCTGGACTGGCACTTACCTTGCTCTGGTGTCCTCTCCTCCTGCTGTGTCTCCTTCAGTGGGCACTGGCAGCGGCGGTGGAGGAGTCCGCTCCTCATACTTCCTCCGCTCGGGCGCAATGGGTAAGAGAAAACCGGAAGTGACATCTAACTTGGATGTCATTTAAACCACCCGGCCGTAGTAATACATACTATGGGTGCCGGGTGGAAGCTGTTCGGCACGATGGAATGCACCGCAAGGCGGGACAAAAGCCCACAAATGAAGCGCCTCGTCTGCAATCTCATGATTGCATAGACGCGGCGCTTCCCATAGTGCATTGTGTCCGGCGCCCAAACACAGTTCTGTTTTTTTTTTTTTTTTAAGGGACATTTAAAAAAAATGTTTTTTCGTGACTGCCCGGGGGGGGGGGGGGGGGGGGGGTGTCGCTCATACGTCCCCTATGGATGGGCCACCACTGATAGGGGATATTACCAAAGGAATGAACACTGTAGAAAGTGCCATGTCCCCAAACTCAACATATCGTCAACAGAGGGGAGGCTCTTCTCCTGCAACTTTCCTTTCCCATAGGAGGTGACGGCGTGTACAGAAATAGTGAGAAACTAGAGAAAAGGCAAGGAAAGCAAGAAAGCAAGAAGAAAGGGTCAGAGGTAAGAGAGAGAGGGAGAAAGGGGGGGGGATAACTCGGACTCAGGAGTCTCACAGGTAGTAATCAGACAAGACCCAAACAGGACGATTATAGAGAGGGAAACTCATAAGTGATCCACGGTTCCCAAACTTTGAGAAATTTAGCGTGTGAGCCAATCACAATACTGGACATTCGTTCCTGAAGCATCATAGCCATCATTCGTGTCTTCACCCCCTGGAAAGCCACGCGTTGGGTCTTCCAGGCTTGAGCTATGGTCCGCTTAGCCGCAATGAAGAGATACATAGCCAGCTTTTGCTGTGGAGCATATAACCCAGGTATTGGACAATGTAATAGGGCTAACTTAGCGTCCCTACGGACGGTGAGATGGAAAAAGGGTCTGAAGTAAGCCAAAAACCCTGGACCAGAACCCAACTAGTCTTGGGCAAGACCCCCAGGTGTGTATGACCCCCCCCCCCCGCTGTCCACAATTGCAGAAACAACTATCACTACTCCCCAGGTAAGCATAAGCTGTACAGGCCGGGACCAAATACCATCGGAAGAGGACCTTATATGCTGCTTCTAGTGTATTTGTATTAAAGGAGCATTTGGCCACTGTTTTCCAGGCCTTACTCCAGTCTTCTAGGTCTAGGTCTATAGGAGACTGGAGGCCCCTTTCCCATTGGGCCATGTAGGAGAGGGACGCTGATGTCGGGTGTCCATTCATAGATGCATAAATTGCCTAAATGAGGCCAGGGGCCCCAGGGGCGTGCTGACATGCCTGTTAAAAAAGTATTTTGAAATGGGTAAGTGGACGTGCGGCGCAGGGCAACAGTTATAACTTTTTTAACATTCTAATAAAATGGTAGTGCAGTACAATCTTGTCAAAATAAAAAATTTAAACCTCAAAATACACCCAGGGGACACCTGCCCACAGGTTCTTTGTTTCATCATGCAATGCCATTTGCTGTCAATTTAAGCTAGCACATTCTATAGCAATATTTGTCTCCAAACTGATGAGGACAAGGACCAGGGTTGTGTGGGTCTGTGGGCAGGGGGGGGTGGGGATTGTGGCGGGGAGTTTACCCCTGTCTCCTCTGTAAAGCTGATTCCAGAATTGGCCTGTATGGTGATGTCACTTCTGCTGGCACAGCCTGATACAATTCATCAAAGCAGATGTCATCAGGGGGAGTGGATAAAAGGAGGCACCATGCAGCATCCATTTATAGTCCCAGGAAGTGGAGAGATCAAAGATATCTGGCTCCGATCTGACAAGAGGCAAAAAAACAAAGCTGAAAATGAAAATACTACCCCCCTAACCCCTCGGCACCAACGTCACCCGGTGACGTAACCGGGTGACCCCGCCCCCTCCTGACATCATGTGCCGTCACGCGGCTTGAGAGGGTCATCGCAAAAGGACTGCAGTCGGCGGGACGCCTCCCATAGAGACAGAGTTTTTCCATTCTTTATATTCTCTGGACTGCCTGCGCCATGATTGAAGATGAATGGACATCGTGGGACACTTTTGTTTTTTTATTTTTTAATAAAGGAATTGTCCAAAACTGTCTCCTGTCATTTTTACTTTTTTGACACTTTTTTGGTGAATAAGTAGGGGTACAATGTACCCAATACCCATTCACATAGGGGGGGGATCTGGGGGCCCCCTTGTTAAAGAGGGCTTCCAGATTCCGATAGGCCCCCCACCCGCAGACCTCCACAACCACCGGGCAAGGGTTGTGGGGAAGAGGACCTTGTCCCCATCATCATGGGGACAAGGTGTTTTGGAGGGGACCCCAAAACACCCTCCCCATGTTGAGGGCATGTGGCCTTGTACGGTTCAGGAGGGGGGTCGCTCTCTCGTCCCCCCCCCGCCAGGTTGCGTGCTCGGATAAGGGTCTGGTATGGATTTTGGGGGGGACCCCCACGCCACTTTTTTTATGTTGACGCGGGGTTCCCCTTCAAATCCATACCAGGCCTGGGGGGCCTGGAATGAATTTTGGGGGGACCCCACGCCATTTTTTTAAAATATTTTGGTGCGGGGTTCCCCTTAAAACCCATACCAGACCTGAAGTACCGGGTATGGATTTTAGGGGGGACCCCCACGCCATTTTTTTTAAATTTTGCTGCGGGGTTTCCCTTAATATCCATACCAGACCTGAAGGGCCTGGTAATGGACTGGAGGGGGGGGGGGACCCGCACTGTTTTTTTCAATGATTTTTATGTACATTGCCGGGATCCCTGCCTTTGGCCAATCATCGCTCTCACAGCAGAGCGCGCTGTGATTGGCCAAAGCATACAGGTCAAGTGCATGCTTTGGCCAATCAGCAGCCATCAATGCACTGCAATCCCTACCTTTGGAGATTGCTGGAACGCTTGATATAGTGCTTATCTGACGATCTGTGGAGACCAAGCGGCTGTATAATTATGATCACTGAGCACTTTATGCTTCTATAGGTGGTCATACACATCTCATAAGGTATCTTATGTGCACCTGAGGCAGGGCTGCTGTTAGAAATCATGGGGGTTCCATACAGCCTTCCTGATGGGACCCCCCAACCCTGCCTCCACTCTCCCCGAGGGGCAGCGGAACACTGACTTTATCTACCTACGCCCCAAAAATGCAAAAGTACCTCTTCTGTTTCCACCTCCGGGGCCCCTCTGTTGACATGATGGGGCTCAGGGAAATGTAATTTAAGCCCTAGTAAGCAAATACGAATGGGGGTGTGGTCTAGTAAAATCAATGTATACATTTAGGCTGATGAGCCCTGGGCCCAGTACAACAAGACCAGTTGTACCGCCTTATTAGCGGCCCTGCACTGAGGTGGACACTTGTTTAATGGCTTCGTCTTTCCATTTGATGGAACACTCTTACTGATGTTCTCTTCATTTGATGTTACGTTTCAACAAATAGACGCTCACTCTTTCCTGTTTGGACACTTGGGACATTTCTTTAAATTTTTTTTTGCAGTTTATATTAGTGGCTCTTGAGACTACTTGTCACGTACCTGGCGGAGAGTGAGCTGTAGATGGGGCTTCTTTTGCACCTCCTGTCTAACACCCCTGGTAGTGCAGAACATAGAGTGGCATGGGGGCCGGTATAGCTGGTGGAACCAGCTGAAGCTTGATAGGGAACCAATGGCCGTGGATCACCAGACAGGCACCCGGAACTGGAATTCCGTGAAGCTGGATCAGTAGGCAGGAGCGTAGCCGGAACACAAGCCAAGGGGTCATCAACAGCTGGCAATGCAGGTACAGGAACATGAGACAAGAGCAGGGTCAGGATACAAGCCGGAGTCGGTACACAGTAGGGCCGTGAGGTACAAGAGCATGAGACAGGAGCAGGGTCAAGGCACAGGCCGAGGTCACAGCTAGGCAGGCGGGAATCCAGAGGAGGGTCAAGGTCAAGCCGGGTCAAACACAGGTAGGCAGCAAACAGATCAGGGCACAGGTAAACAGGAACAAGCTGAAAGACCACTCAGCAACGTGTTCAGTTCATCGTCCAGCTTAGGCCGTTTGGCGCCAGTGCGCTCCCACGTTCGCGCATGCGCATATGCATACCAGCATACTCATATTAGCGCCCCCGTGAATGCACACCAACGCCCATTTGTAGTCAACCGGACTTCTCTTACACTACTTCTTTATATGGACACTTAAGTGGATTTTCCGTTTTATATGTATTATTATGTTTTTATGACATTGCACTGCACTTTTTGGTATTTAATCACCACTGGGGTTTTTATTTTTTTATTTTTTTTTTTTTTAATTTTTTTTTTTTAAAGAAGTTTATTGAAAATTTTCATGTATACATAGTGTACTCAACATGTAGATTACTTCTTACATTCCAATGTTCATAAATGGAAACATACATATTAAAGAGGCAGGTCATCCTGAACATTACAACAAAGGATATGTGCGCTGCCTTGCGGGAAGAAGATATCTTGAAAGGCGCAATTCCAACTAGTGTCAGTAAGTGTTTGTCCATGTCGAGCAAACTTACCTCTGTGCCTGGTCACCCGAGAGCCATCCACCCCTCTTGAGGGAACTTGCTGTGGATGGGGGGTGATCAGGTTCCTTCAAAGTCAGGACAGGCATGGGACGATATGTGGAACTTGGTAATTCGGTGTCTTTGGGGAATA
The DNA here is from genome assembly GCA_037952925.1 of Lithobates clamitans. NCBI lineage: Eukaryota > Metazoa > Chordata > Amphibia > Anura > Ranidae > Lithobates > Lithobates clamitans. The sequence continues at coordinate 939,100 of JBBGZY010000009.1, read as the reverse complement.
AAAGGTCTTTGTACCTATGGTAATTTAAAAATTTCTTTTCATCTGAAGGTGTTAAGACAGTGAAGGGGGGCACCCGAGAACCAAAGCCGGGATATACATATTATGCAACCGTATTCTTGGGGAGTGGGATTCCATAGAGTTCTGTGTATTCATTTTTTCTCCTAAGTTAATGACAAGGGGTTTGAGTAAAGTCAGTAGGATTAGGGGTGTATGTGGTTAGGGGGTTTTCTGTTTCTCTCTCTCTCTGCCACAGCCCCCCCCCCCCCTTTTAGGTTATAATTGTTTTGTAGGCATCTGTGGTAAGAAAATGTAACCAGCAGGCCCATGTGTGAGTGAATTTGGTGGGTGTGTCTTTTGTTTGATGTATGAGTTCTTCCATTTCTGCAGTTTTTTGAATGCGTTTATACCAGTCTGCTATAGTTGGGGGGTCAGGAGATCGCCATTTGCATGGAATACACATCTTTGCTGCGTTGACCATGTGCATAGCAAGCGAGCGTAGGTATGAATGTGTTGGCATTGTGGAGTGGTGAAGGAGGAATTGCTCAGGGGTAAAGTCAAGTGTATAGGTGGTTACTTGTGTGATAATTTTGTGAACCTCTTTCCAGAATGGTTGGATCTTGGGGCATGTCCACCATATATGTAAGAAGGATCCAATGTCTGATTGACATCTCCAGCAGTGTTGTGGGAGGGCTGAGTTAAAGTGGTGTAGTGTAAGCGGGGTTCTATACCACCTGGATAATATTTTGAACGCATTTTCTTGTACTTGAACATTAATGGTTCCTTTGTGTATGTGTGTGTATACATTTTCCCAATCTTTTTCTGTGAGGGTAATATTCAGTTCACGCTCCCATTTTTTATTGTGCCATATTAGGTTGGGGTTCTGATTCGTGAATAGCAGGTTATAGGTAAGAGAAATTAGGTGTTTTTGCGGTTCCTCCGATAAGCATAGGGATTCGAAAGTAGTGGTGCTTCTTGCCCATTCTGGTCGTGGTTCGGATCTACTAAAAAAATGTCTAATTTGTACGTAGGTCCAGAAGGGGAAGGAGGTTTTGTTTATCTTGGTGGCCAGTTCTTCTTGAGTCAATAAGCGACCCTCAGAAAAAAAGTGTTCCGCTCGAATGTTTGGATGAGGCCATCCGTCAATTAGAAAGGATGGATGTGTTCCCGGTGCGAATTCTGGATTGTGTGCTAATGGAGTCATTGGACCAAGGGTGGAGGAGATATTCTGTTTGTTGCATGCTTCCCGAAAGGCGATCAGCGTTGGGTTAATGAGTGGGTGGGATTTACAGTCTGAGGGGACATGTTGTGGCTTGGTCCAGGGGAGTTGGGCTAATGGGAGGGTTGACATTGCTTGTTCCAGTCGGATCCAGTCTTTATAATTAGTGTGAATGTTCCAATCTATGATCCTGGTGAGGAGACACGCCTGTTGATATTTTTTTAAGTCGGGTAACCCTATACCTCCCTTAAGCTTGGGATATGTGAGCCTAGTGTAATTAAGTCTTGGTGTTATTTTACCCCATACAAATTTTTTGCAAGCTGTGCGATATGTTGAAAAGAAAGCAGGAGGAAGTTTGATTGGAATTGTTTGCAAAAGGTATAGTAGTCTGGGTAAGATGTTCATTTTAATGATTGCGTTTCTCCCAAACCAGGAAAATAACCCGGAGTCCCAATTTGATAGGTCTTTAGTTATGTTTTGTAGCAGTGGTAGATGGTTTAAGGAGTATAAGTCTGCAAGGGATTTCGGGAGTTGTATGCCCAGGTATGTGATTGATCGATCGTTCCAGGTAAAGGGGAATAATGTTTGGCAATGTTGGTGGGTAGCTGGTGACAAGGTAACATTTAAGGCGTTAGATTTCGTGAAGTTAATTTGAAGATTTGTTAGAGTTTTAAAGGTATCAAAATCTTTGAGTAGGTTTGGAATAGTGGTGATCGGGTCAGTGAGAAAGAGCAGAATGTCATCCGCAAAGGCTGCCAATTTATACGTGTGGTTTTTAATCTCTATGCCTTTGACATCGGGGTTCTCCCGTAATCTTCTCAGAAGCGGTTCAAGTGTAAGGATGAATATTATAGGGGAAAGGGGGCAACCTTGGCGTGTTCCGTTCGATATGGAGAAGGCGTCCGACAGGTGGCCATTAACGCGGACTCTTGCGGTTGGGTTAGTATATAGCGCCGTTATAAGATTTAGTAGTTTTGTTGGGAGGCCAAGGGCCCGTAGAGCTTCCGTCATGTAGTCCCAGGCCACTCTGTCGAACGCCTTCTCCGCATCGAGGGAAAGCATGAATCCTTGATGTTTGGTGTTGGTCAGCCAATGGTGGACGTTGATAGCCTTGAGTGTGTTATCCCTCGCTTCTCTTCCTGGGACAAAGCCAACCTGGTCAAGGTGTATAAGTTGGGGGAGGAGGGGGAGGAGTCTATTCGCTATTATCTTGGCATACCATTTGAGGTCAACGTTGAGTAATGAAATTGGCCTGTAATTGGAGACTATATTTGGGTCTTTATTTGGTTTAGGAATTACAGCAATGTGGGCGCTCAAGAGATCTCTTGGGGGTTCCAAGGCCGACGTGAATGAGTTGAAGGCGGATAGGAAAAATGGGGTAAGTGAATTCGCGTATGTTTTGTAGTATCCTACAGTCAGACCGTCTGGTCCGGGACTTTTGCCCGTTTTTAGTTGTTTCAGTGATTGGGTGGCTTCGTCTATGGTCAAAGGGTTATCGAGGTCTTGTGCTACGGAGGCTGAAATGGGGGATGGACTGTAGTTTTTTAAAAATTCAGAGATTAGCTGTTTTCTTGAACCTTCAGTTGCTATTGGGGTCTTGGGGGAGATGTTGTATAGTTTAGTGTAGTACTTAACGAAGTGTTTTGCTATATCTGGTGTCGAGTTGATTTTTTTCCCTGAGGTATCTGTGATTGAATGTATAGTCGTTGAAGCTTTTTTGTGTTGCAGTGATCTGGCAAGCATTTTGCTGGCTTTATTGCCATATTCATAAAATATTTTCTGCGATAGGATGTATCTACGCCGTATTTGTTTTCCTAGGAGATCTAGTAATTCCTGTCGGGTTTGAATAAGCTCAGTTAGGGTAGATGCAGCTTGAGCGTGTTTGTGGGCTTTTTCTAGCTTTTGAATCTTTTCCGTGAGTGTTTTATAAAGTCGTTGTCGTTCGCGGTTACGTTTCGCTGCTGCTGCAATAAATAGGCCACGTACCACACACTTGTGAGCTTCCCAATTAGTAAGTGGGGAGGTATCGGGTGGTTTGTTGTCTTGAAAGTACTGTTTGAGTCTATTTTCGACGTCATTTGCAATGGCGGGGTCCGTGAGTAGGGAAGGGTCTAGTCGCCATATTTGAGAGCGGGGAATGGTAGTGGGGAAGGTCAACGTCATGGAGATAGGATGGTGATCAGAGAGAAACATAACGTCTATGGATGCGTGTTTGAGTATGGGCAGGCTGTTTTGGGATATGAATATGTAGTCGATTCTGGAGTAACGACGATGCGGCGGCGAATAGAAGGTGAAATCTTTACCATTGGGGTTTAACGTTCTCCAAGTGTCGTGAAGAAGCAGGGTTTGGAGAAGTGACTTTATTTTCAGGAGGGCGGTATAGGGGAGGGATGACGTTCCCGTTGAGGTGTCTTGTGTAGGGTTGAGTGGTATATTAAAGTCTCCGCCGAGAAGGAGGGTACCTTCTAGGAAGGTGGTTAACAAGTCAGTGATAGTGCGAAAGAAGGATACCTGATTGCTGTTAGGTGCATATATGTTAGCTAGCGTAATTTTGTGGTGTAGGTATGATCCTTTCAGAAATAGGTATCTGCCGTCTATATCAAGCATTGAGTCGGTTAGTTGAAAAGGGCAGTTTTTCCCTATAAGAATTGACACCCCTTTAGATTTGGATAGCGGGTTGGTTGCATGGTGTACTGTCGGGTAATGATGATAGTGTAGCTTTGGTGTGGAATCTGTTCGGAAATGGGTTTCTTGTATGAAGATGATGTCAGCTTTGTTTCGGTGCATTGTTAAAAGAAGTTGAGAGCGCTTCTCTGGTATGTTGAGACCCTTAGCGTTAAGCGAGATGATTTTAAGAGTGGGCATGGTTGCTGGGTTTAGTGGGGAGTCCATGATGCCAAATTACCAGAGGGATTGCTGATGAAAGCGTGTATTATGGTGGAGGAGCTGTGGCAGAGAGACAGGCACAGAGATCGGGAAGCCTGGAACTTCGAGTTTTGTTGTAATTAATAGGTGTAAATGTAGCGAAGTTTGTGGTGGGCTAGTGACACTAGAGATGAGTGTAATGATTCTTGGTTCGGGGGGGGGGGGGGTAGGGTAAGTGGAGAAGAAGAAGAGGGAAGAGGGCGGGGGAATCCGGAGACAGGTGGTACAAGGATCACCTGTCTAAGTGGGTAGGGTCCACAACTGTGGAAAGTCCGGAAAGTGTCAGTGGCGGGAGCTGTAAGAGGTGACTTAAGAGGGGATATGCTCGTATCGTGCCACTGTGTGGGGGTTGATCTATCTGAGGAGAGATGTAAAATAAGTTTAATTTTAGTAATCTGAGCCATCAAATCCATAGGCCCTTCAGGAGCACATGTTAAAAGTTGGGGTTGAAATGTTTTAGGTGGATACGGGTTGTGGTGGGACATTGAATATGTCTCGGGGTTTGAGTACTTGGGGTATAACAATGTATATTAGAGGTCTTTTTCCTTTGTTTTCTTCCCCTCTCCTCTTTTGTTTTAAATGTGTATTCATGGTAGAGTCCCTGGGGGATAACGTATTGGAATGTGTTTACATTTTATGGACAAAGTCTGACGTGGCTTACATCATAGAGCTTTTCGAACCGTAAAAAACCTGTATATAATAAGCTTATATATCCTAAGTGTAATAACGTTGTAAATGTTTAGTTATCTTATCCCTTTCTGGGATTGTTTGGTTGTCAAGAATGGGTGGTATATCCAAGAGATAGGCAATAGAGGATGGGGAAGTTTTGCTTTCCCTGCGCCGTGTGCATCCCAGTCCTCTTCGTTGCGTATCGTATATGTCGATATGTACCTTACCCTTCTATCACATCTGTGTTCCGCAATGCCAGTGCTATTAGGTTTTAGCCGAACAGGTAGTTGCAGAAGACAGAAGTGTCAATTATACAGAGACAACTCGTAGAACTTTCAGATGGTTAGAGCCCAGAGGTGATTGTATAAGTTTTGGGGAAACGTAAATGGTTTGGGTCCCGGTCGTATGCAATTAGTGATAATGGTGTAGGATTGGGAAAACATATTTGTTGCATGTACCGGGTGTCGAGTTGTGGATGGGGGATAGAGGAATTATAAACTATTTATTCTTTTCCCTAGGGATTAATCAGGTAAGGTAGATTGGGCCACAATGGATCGGGTTATCTGTTTTGGTAGTGTGGGGGGATAGGGGTGACTGGCTTATAGCGATCGTTAGTTGAATCACCCCTGAGCTCTAGTTGACATTAGATACATAAAACAAGCAGTGCGGGAGCCTGTCAAGTAGACAATGCTCTGCAAGGTTAACTAGGAAACCGAACTGAACTAGCATTTAACAAGAAAAAAAAAAAAAAAAAACTAGGTATGAGGAGATAGCAGATGTTAAGTTACCCCAGCTGATAACGAAGAGAAGACCATCGAAAAAACAAAAAACAAAATAAGAGATGTCAGTCGCAATGTTCGATGACGGTGAGTTGATTGAAGTCTGTCGTCTAGGTTATTTTCGATCTTTCTCAAGTCAGCTGACTTGCGGTAGTATAGAAATTCTGCGATGCTGGTATTCGATCCAAGGTCCGTGTGGTGTGAGAATTTTGCGTGTTCGTCTCAGTCAGCAAAGTCCGCCGGCGAGGGGAACAGTGAGATCTCTGCAAAGTATAGGATGCGGATGGGAGGTTGTATTGGGGTTTGCAGCTCCTGGAGAAGGGATTGTGGAACTTGGCGGAATGATTTCCAGGTGGGTCGGTAGTGGAAGCTGGCATAATAAATGGCCTAAGGAGGTTAGAGGTGCAGGATCTTTCAGTAATCACGACGGGCTCTGCGAGGCAAGGGAGCCGACATTGAGCTTGCTGGATGTCGCTGCGTTGTAGCAATGGAGCCGGGTCTGTGAGCCGATGGGGATCTTTGTCTCCTGAAGGTCGAATTTTGGGCTTCCATCGGTTCTTCTCGTATTAGGCTTTCCGGGTGAGAGAAAGTAAAGTCCGCATACCAGTTTGGCACATCAACATATGGTATGTTTAGGGCTTGGCAGAAATTTTCCAGATCCTCAGGAACTCTCAAGAGGGCTGAGTTGCCTTGATGTGTGGCTTGCAAACCAAACGGAAACTTCCATCGGTATCGAATTCCTTTGTTCCTGAGGACATCTAATAGGGGCCGCAGGTCTTTACGGTGGCGGAGTGTGATCGCCGAAAGATCTTGATAGATGTGGATTGTGCGGCCTTCAAAGGTAAGTTGTTGTTTGTCACGGGCCTTTTTGAGAATCTCTTCCTTAATGGCAAAATCGTTTATGTGGCATATTATATCTCTTGGCGGGTCGGAATCTCTTCCACGAGGTCTGAGGGCCCTGTGTATGCGCTCCATTGCAATAGGTGTGTGGCGCGGTTGTTCTAGGAGGCGGTTGAACAGGTCTGAAACTGTTGATAGAACCTGATCATTCTCTACTGATTCGGGAAGGCCTCTCACCCTCAGGTTGTGCCTTCTCCCTCTGTTGTCCAGATCTTCAACGTGTCGCTGAAGATCTCGTAGTTGTAGAGTGTGTGTGTCCACTTTCTGATGTATTTTCCGGATGGCGGTGGTATGTTGGGCCGTTGTGTTTTCTATGCGTTATACTCTTCCCGCTATGGCCTGCATTTCGTGACGGAGGTCCGTTATGGCCGCAAACAACGTGTCCTTTATGTCAGCGGCAACCGTTTTCAAGTCATTCAGGCTCGGTTGTTGGTTTAGGGCTGGGTTGTTGTTGATTGGGGTGGGGGATAGCTCCGTAGGTGTAAGAGTTATCCCCTCCGGGCTGCGAGCAGAGGATGAGGTGGGAGCCGGAGCCGCCATGTTGGTTCTCTGGGTCCTGAAAATCTCCGGTATGTTTTGGCTGATACGGCCGCTGAATTCCCTCGGTGAGCGGGATCTTGTTGCCGAGGATCCACGGGAGGAAGTCCCCATGATGGGCGACTGTTTAGCAGTAGTAATCCCCTGTTATGTGCTTAGTATGGGCTATGATCTGACGGAGCTCGAGGATTAGGCAGCCATCTTCTCCAAATGCAAACCACGCCCCCCCTGCACTGCACTTTTTTCATATAAGTTAGCATGTTGCAATTCAAGAGTTAAAATGCAACAGTGTAACTCCCCCTAAATGATATATTGATGATTTATTTATGATAATAAAGGATACATTGATATACAAGGGCTGTACTTGGTCTCAGCCTGGACTTATTATCAGAATGAATAATTTCTATCTAGAGAGGATAACAGATGTTAATAAATAACAAGCTGCCACATAGAGTCTGATAAATGGATTCATCTGATTTACTAATCTGCCCACATTATGTTATTGAACAGCTTCACTTGACAAGAACATCTGTGAAGAGCGATATCTAATCCTCCATCGCACAATTCATCAGTTCTCATTTACTCATCTGTCTGCCAGTCTGGTTACCTTGACCCTCTCCGTGCCGTTCCCCCGATCAATACGCAGATATTGGTGGAGAAGGCCAGCCAAGACTTGTCAGTGTTCATTTTTTTTGGAAACTCTTTATTTTCAGATTGAGAGGTCCTTCAGCAAAAACATGTTCTCTCAGTCTCATTCGGAAGCCATTCTGCGGCTCGGATTAATTCTGCCTGAGATTTATAATATCTAAAACTTTTCCATCTGGACATTGTCGTAGAAGTTCCACTATACGCTGAGCATAATCCAGGTCTCCTGCGGTAATAAAACGCCATTTCAGCCCTTCGGTATAATGCATCTGTGTACAACCCTGTTTCCCGTATCTTCCCAAGTAAACAGACATGACCACCATCCTCACATCCTCAGCTCCACAGGCAGACTTGCCGATAATGGGAGCAATCTTTATTTATATAACAATAGAGCTTGTTAGCTTCACAATCGGCCAATCAAGCACAGGCATTCCTTCAAACAGGAGGAGTTATACAAATCTCAACCAATGAACAACGACTAGGGGAGTCTATGGGCGTGTCTGGGTGTATGGCTTCCCACAACCTGTACCTGTAAGCCATGCTCTCCAGTAAGACAAAGGAAGGCACATGGCTGGTCTTGAAATCATGGATGCTGTCCCCAACAATAACGCACTCAAAGACTGCCGTTTTTACCATTGGCATGAATCCTTATTCTGCATTGTTCAGAGAACAAAGCATACCGGGATTATACTACCATTCCTGAGGATGGGAGATTATCTGCAGGAACACGCCATAGCCTCTCTACATGCTGATCAGACACATAGAGACACACGTGCGTACATCCCCCATAACCGATAATGTCTTTGCAGAGTGAACACATCCCCCCCAGACGATCGTCTGTGCATTGCACAGGGGCCCTTCGCTGGCGGACATATCTCCACTCTGCAAACACTTCTCTGCATCCTCAAGAAGCTTTCCACTACCAAAACGGGTCTCAACCAGCGTCAGTCTGCCCCGGTCCGCTCTTTAGAGTGGGCTGCAGGAGAACTAACTGGGAGACACTGTGACAATACATAATAAATACATCTTAATAAAATTCCCACAACAGTCCCTCCTCTTTTGTCTTATGCTCCCATGTGTCCCTCGATGAATCTTGATCTTCTTCTTACACCTGGAAATGAATCAGTCCATATGAGTCCATAAAAAGGAAAACACGGTTTGACCTGTAAACTCTGTTCTTCAGGAGGGATGACTTAGAGGAGGACATGAAGGCCGGTCGGTCTGGGATCCTCTGTGTCTTGTACGTGGGCTGGGCTTTTGGGGCTTCTCATCTCTGTGAGGAAAATGTGGTCATCCGCTCGGGCTCTGTTCACTCGTCCAATCAGGCAACAGTAGCACCTCATCACGGCATATAGAAGGAATAGAAACAAAAACAACATGAGTATATATACCCTTACTACCTTCAACCATGATCCACTGAAAAATAAAAAAATCCCCAAAGATTCCCAGACCCTTAAAAGGATTCCAACCTATACTAGCTATAGCTCTGGCTTTGCCTTGGAAAGATCTAACCTTATCCATAAGGGCCTGAACTTTGTCACTAGTATCCCCGATTCAGGTACAACAATATTTCCCTCTGAACTCACAGAAACCCCCCTTGGATGCCAACAGATAATCATGGGCCATCTTTTAATAAAAGGGTCTTGATCTGCCTTCGTTCCTGTGGGATCTTCCTTGTGGCTTCAACAGTCTCACTGAACATCCCATCCACAATGGATGAGAAATTGTTCAATCGTTTCTCAAGCTCAAGCCCCCACCCTGTACAAGCAGGAAACCATGCCCAGACCTGGTTGGGGTTGGTGAACAATTCCCTTCCAGCTGTTCCTGCCATTCTTACCTTCTCTCGCGCCATCAGATCCTCACAATCGGCCACGACATAAGATGCTGGGAAGAGTTTCACCAGGACGCACGAACCTCTTGCATTATGGGGAAATACCTTATAAGCTGTAGACCCGCATAAGTACCAAACTAAAGTTGAAGCACACTTGTGGGCTACCTAGTTGTCCCGATACCCAAACTGGCAAGAACCAGAGCTATTGTTAAAACTATAACTAATTTTACCATCTAGAAATGTATCTTTAAGTTCTATTGACAAGTGTCTGTTTGGAGTTTTTACTAGTTTCTCAAAACTCCTCATACCAATATGAACATCATATATAGCATGTATCGCTGTCATTGTTGGGGTACTGAAGCTCGGTGGAGATTCAGAGTAGACCCAGCAATTGGTCCTGTTCGCTTTCTTAGCTAGTTGGAGAATACATTAAGCTAAAAATATGTCAGGGCTGGGCTCAGCCCTTCCTTTCTCTGAGCTGGCTGCTCAGCTGTTGGCTAATTGCCAGCTCCTATCTCTCCAAAGTGACTCAGCTGTTGATATCCTGCTCGTCAGTCCTGCCTACCTAAGCAGTCCAGTCCAGATGATCTCTGCCTTCGCCTTTTTCACATCTCTAGAGACGCTCTCCTGTGTTCCTGTTAAAGACTTGCCTGGCTGACATTCCTTCAAGCTCCAGATCCTGCTTGCTGTTCTACTACGCTGTTCTCTGGCTTCCTGAAGCTTCCTAAATGTATTACTCTATCCTTCATCTTTATCCTGCAAAGAATGGCAAACAAAACAACATTCGTGTACATTGGTCACTGACATTCCTCAAAATTGACAAAAACAAAACCCTCTGTAACTCTTTCATGTTCCTACAAAAATACAACAGACGTTTTGGCTTGTCTGACTATCCGTTCCGGTTCCTGAACTCTGGCTATGTTTTGACTACGTTTACTAATAATAATTACCTTTTTTAATTATTATTAAACAAGTGAGATTTAACGGTACTTCTGTCTCAGTCTGATTCATGGTTTCTGACAATATGTAAAAAAACAAAGATACTCCTCATCCTTTGGTGTAGTTGAGCAGCTTCTTGCATTGCCTTTTGTGGATCCAGTTGTCCTGTCCCTCAAGCTTCTTTACAATGACCCAGTCACCTGGTTGGAAAGAATGTAAACCGGTTATTGTTTCAGGGTCCAGGAGGGACTCATGAACCCTGTGGTGGACCTTTTGAAGTTCAGGTTACAGTGACTGCACCTACCCCATCAGCTGAGAATGTAGACAACAGCTGCTGAGGAAAGTACAACCCTGTTTTTGGTTGACCTCCAAACAAACCTCATATGGTGATAACCCAGACATGTAGGAACTCAATGACTGTGGTCACTGAATAACCTGTGCATGGCTTACCATCTGGGGTGTAATACCTGGAACCATTAACAAAAAGGTTCTTAGCATCTGGGATGGGAGCCTCCTTCACCAGACTGCTGGTTGCTGATTCAAATTCCATCAAAGAAAGAGCTGTGGAACATGTCATCCTACTAGGTCACAAAATTGGTTAGAATTAGAGAGTTTAGTATTACTAGTTTGAAAACTGTCATTCTCACCATTATCCCCCCATTTCTTCCTCATTACAAACCGGAGGAAGACACTCAGTGTTTAGAATGGTGCAGAAAAAAACAATGGAACAATGAAACAGCCTATTATACTTTTACCTTTTTTAGGCGTATTTATGCCTGTATACAGCTAGCTACATACACCTACCTTCTATGTACATACACTTTCAGAAACTCCCTGGACCTGAAAAATATGCTTATAAACAAAAGTTATTACTCTATCCTTCATCTTTATCCTGCAAAGAATGGCAAACAATACAACATTCGTGTACATTGGTAAATTGTCACTGACATTCCTCAAAATTGACAAAAACAAAACCCTCTGTAACTCTTACTTTCATGTGCCTACAAAAATACAACAGCCGCGACGCGTAGGAGGGCCGCCGTGGCGGGTTCTAACATATTGCTACATACAAACAATGAAAAGACTAAAACAAGAGATAAACACTTAGATACAAATGTGAGGGAGATATTTCACAGTTTCCAATACAAAAATAAAAAAACAAACAACCAGACGGAATGCTGCCTTCACTCTTTTAGCAATAGAACAAAATACAATGGGAAAAACACAAGAGCAGCTAGAAAACCTTGCATGGGTCAGCCACACAAAGTTGAAAAACAAGCGTGAGAATTTTAACCACACAAACGTGTATTACACATCCATCAATCCACTCATCATTACAGATTTTTGGAGCCACAGTTGAGTTACTTCCAAGTTATATTTATACCTTCAGACATCAAAAGCACCTTCCAAAGCAATACACCTTACTGTACCCTCTGACCATATATGCCAATCTTTAAGGGGTCTAATGGCCTTAGCCCCATACCCAGATTTCATGTACTATGCAGCTGTCTGACTGGGGTGCCTGGTTCCCACCCCTGCATGGACGGCCCATTGCCCATACGATTTGAAACGCTTTTTCTTGGCGGACTCTGCGTCCAGAGAACCCTGCGCTTTACTTTCTTTATCACTATAACCGGCCCCCGTATTTCCGATTGTTATACATGGCCTAACCAGGTTTCCGATTGTTATACACGGCCTAACCAGGGCTGCTACAGTACTACTCCTCATGCTTATGCTAATACAATCACGCACTGGAATTCCGACTATTATACACAGCCCGACCGGTCTCATGTTATACAGCCCTCTAAACGTGTTTGTCAAACTACAAAGCACCATGAAATCCTCCACTATTCAAAGCAATATTATGGATGTTACAACAATAACATGGATGCCTTCTGTTTACTCTCTACCCAAAACTCTATTACAGTATAAAACTTTGTAAAACAACTGGAATTAAATTTAAAAACCAACATGATTTCCATCGTCCTTCCAAACACAAGTCCCTTTGTCCCAATGCTTGTTTCAAAAGCCCCCAAGCCTCTCCCACCAGCTTCCTGTTGATACATCACATCCTGCAAAGAACTTCCTGTTCTGTGCTGATCTCTAAAAACCCATCTAACTGGTTTATTTACATATCAATGGACAGTAAGGCTGAGGGGGGGGGGGTAGCCTGGCTTCCCTGAACTTCATATTGTGTCTATTACACAAAAAAATAGATATGGCTACCCCCTCTGGACTTTATAACATCATTTAGGAAACTTCAATATGTCTAAAAATCCTTTTGTCCAGGAAAGGGTGGGATAAACCCTCATATTGCAAATGGGAGGGAATCCCCCTCGACTCCCATATCCCCTGGGCAGTCAGACCACAAGTTTTGAGACCAAAATACCACACAACAACAACCCAACTAAAGCCAAAAACTGAAACTCCTGCAAAAAGATGGCTCACCCTCACTAAATGCTGAAACCTGGCCCAAAAGCAGAGCAATTCCAACCAAAACCAAAACACAGCAGGCACGAAATGGCAGCTGCAACAAGCGAAAATCAGACCACGACAACATGGTGGATGAAATACGGACTACAACAAAATGGCCGACGACAATTGGACCACGACAAAATGGTAGCATTAACACATGAAATGCAGTCGCTGATTCCGCCAAAACCAGCACAAACCAAAATTTCTTCTGTAGAAAAACAAAATTTCTCCCCACAAAAACTGACTACACAATTGAGACAGCAAATGAACACTTACCTGTAGAAAAACACTTTAGGCTACATCAACTAGGGCCCATTGGAGGACTAAAACACAGGCTATCCAACCAAACAACACATTCAAAAATCCCAAAGTTACATAAAACACAAAATAACACGGCTCAAACACACACTCCTCTTCCCAAATACAGACAATACTTCACTCTGAAAGTTGGAAGGTCAACAGATACACAGGGCCAAGACAATGCTGCTTGCATGCTTGATCTTTTCATCTTAAAACAAAAGAACTCTCCCCATGCTATTTCCTAGAATACTGTAAAACATGTCCCAACAATGCATGGCCACCCTTCCCCCCTCAGCCACATGGCCACTTGAATATGCGGCAGCCATTTTCAAAAGCAACTTCAAACAGAACCTTTTCTAAATGACCATCTGTGGGTGCACATGTATGGGGACATGTGTCTTGCAGGTTGGTCCCATACATAGCTAATAATCACAATTCATACATTTCTATTTCTCATATATATCACAAACTTATTACACAACATACCGTTACTTACACAAACATTTTAGGTTGTATTAAATGGGTCCTATAGAGGAGGTAAGTATCCCAAACAATAGACCTATCATTACTGACAAATGTACGATTAAAATCCTGCCATTATACCAAAGGATTAAAAATTTGTTCTTTTGCAAAGCAGAACCTACAGTACCTAACACATTGGAGAGAGAAAAGGAACCCCTTTGCCTCAGGACAACAAAGTATTTCAAACGGTTTGATGTCCTGAACTGGGATCCGCTCTCCCTCCTTCCTCTTCTGGCGTGTAGGAGGCTCACCATTACTGGCGTGGAAATTCCACTATACGCTGCGTGTAATCCATGTCTCCTGCTCCAATAAAGCGCCCTTTCAGCCCTTTGGTATAATGCATCTGTGTACAACCCGGTTTCCCGTATCTTCCCAACAGACATGACCACCATCCTCACATCCTTGTGAAGCTTGTTAGCTTCACAATCGGCCAATCAAGCACAGGCATTCCTTCAAACAGGAGGAGTTATACAAATCTCAACCAATGAACAATGACTAGGGGAGTCTATGGGCGTGTTTGGGTGTATGATTTCCCACCCCCTGTACCTGTAAGCCATGCTCTTCAGTAAGACAAAGGAAGGCACATGGCTGGTCTTGAAATCATGGACGCTGTCCCCGACCATAACGCACTCAAAGACTGCCGTTTTTAACATTGGCATGAATCCTTATTCTGCATTGTTCAGAGAACAAAGCATACCGGGATTATACTACCATTCCTGAGGATGGGAGATTATCTGCAGGAACACGCCATAGCCTCTCTACATGCTGATCAGACACACGAGCGTACATCCCCCATAACCGATAATGTCTTTGCAGAGTGAGCACATCCCCCCCAGACGATCGTCTGTGCATTGCATAGGGGCCCTTCGCTGGCGGACAAATCTACAATCTGCAGACACTTCTCTGCATCCTCAAGAAGCTTTCCACTACCAAAACGGGTCTCAACCAGCAGCAGTCTGCCCCGGTCCACTCTTTAGAGCGGGCTGCAGGAGAACTAACACTGGGAGACACTGTGACAATACATATTAAAATACATCTTAATAAAATTTCCACAACAACATCGAGTGACGTGGAACCTTTACAATGCCGGATGGAAGAAGAGAAGTTGGGCTGATAGGATTTTCAATGGTGTGGAAAGGAAGTATTGTAACAAAAAACATTAATTTCTATTTAGTAGAATGTTGAGATTATCATAGTGAGCCCCTCTGAGTCCATAGTTTGTAGAACCCCCTTTCTCTGCAATTACAGCTGCAAGTCTTTTTGGGGGTGTCTCTACCAGCTTTGCACATCTAGAGAGGACATTTTTGCTCATTCTTCTTTGTAAAATATCTCAAGCTCTGTCAGATTGGATGGGGAGCATCTGTGAACAGCAATTTTCAAGTCTTGCCACAGATTCTCAATTTTGATTTAGGTCTGGACTGTGACTAGGCCAATCTAACACATGAATATGCTTTGATCTAAACCATTCCATTGTAGCTCTGGCTGGATGTTTCGGGTCGTTGTCCTGCTGGAAGGTGAACCTCCTCCCCAGTCTCAAGTCTTTTGCAGACTCTAACAGGTTTTCTTCTAAGATTGTCCTGTATTTGGCTCCATCCATCTTCCCATCAACTCTGACCAGCTTCCCTGTCCCTGCTGAAGAAAAGCATCCCCACCACATGATGCTGCCACCACCATGTTTCACGGTGGGGATGGCGAGTTCAGGGTGATGTGCAGTGTTAGTTTTCCCCACACATAGCGTTTTGCTTTTAGGCCAAAAAGTTGAATTTTGGTCTCGTCTGACCAGATCACCTTCTTCCACATGTTTGCTGTGTCCTCCACATGGCTTCTCACAAACTACAAACAGGACTTCTTATGACTTTCTTTCACCAATGTCTTTCTTCTTGTCACTCTTCCATAAAGGGCAGATTTGTGGAGAACACGACTAATAGTTGTCCTGTGGACAGATTCTCCCACCTGAGCTGTGGATCTCTGCAGCTCCTCCAGAGTTACCATGGACCTCTTGGCTCTTCTCTGATGAATGCTCTCCTTGCCCGGCCGGTCAGTTTAGGTGGACGGCCATGTCTTGGTAGGTTTGCAGTTGTGCCATACTCTTTCCATTTTCCGATGATGGATTGAACAGAGCTCCGTGAGATGTTCAAAGCTTGGGAGATTTATTTATAACCTAACCCTGCTTTATACTTCTCCACAACTTTATCCCTGACCTGTCTGATGTGTTCCTTGGCCTTCATGATGCTGTTTGTTCACTAAGGTTCTCTAACAAACCTCTGAGGGCTTCACAGAACAGCTGTATTTATACTGAGATTAAATGACACACAGGTGGACTCTATTTACTAATTAGGTGACTTCTGAAGGCAATTGGTTCCTCTATATTTTAGGGGAAGTTAGGGGTATCAGAGTAAAGGGGGCTGAATACAAATACCCCCCACACTATTCACATATTTATTTGTATAATTTATCATTTTCCTTCCACTTCACAATTATGTGACACTTTGTGTTGGTCTATCACATAAAATCCCAATAAAATACATTTATGTTTATGGTTGTAACATGACAAAATGTGGAAAATTTCAAGGGGTGGGAATACTTTTTCAAGGCACTGCATATATATATATATATATATGGAAATAAAACATATTGTTCTGTTTCATTCCTGCACTTCCAGACATCGTCATGACAACATTCAGAATTGATTTGCTAGGTGCATTTTTGGATATCTCTGTAGATTTATTCTCGGGGGGAGTCGGGGGGCGGTAATTTGTTCTCTTTTCTCATAGCAGCCGATAGCGGCTATAAATACTCATCTGTACAGGAACATCTCTGTAGGTCGTCATTTCTCTATGTAACCTCCGTCCTCCCGCCTCCGTCTATCTCAGCAATATTTACAGAGTGCAAAAAAACAACGATGTGTTAAAAGAAAAAATAATCCGACGTTCTCATCATTATTGGGCTTCTCATCACTTCTCTATAGATATGGGGAAAGTCCCACCTGTGATGATCGGTATTCAGTGTGCGATTCGTCTCTTCTGCAATACAAAGCCAGCCTGCTCCCAGTTTTTTAACAAAAATTCTTTTGTTCCAATTGAACTGCTTGTTTAGTCCGGGGGGGGGGGGGGGGGGGGGGGCGGCAGTTCTATGTACCTGATCCTCCATAAACTGTCACTCTAACTGCTTACAAAGTGTGAGCTGGAGTTTGGCCTTAGTTTGTTAGTGTATTTAAATCGGCGACTACATCTAACACTTCCCTTACCCCAGACTGACAATGCTGCTGTCTGTTGTGCCCCCTGTGCGCATTCACCCAGAGTGGGGGCCAGATCACCAGGTGAAAACAGAGGGGGGGGGAGCCTAAAAAAAGAAAACAAATGCAGCCACCACATCTAATGATTGGTAAGCTACAATGTAGGACACTTTTGGTTTTAGGCTTAATGCAAGCCCAACTCCAGGGATTCTTTTCACCGGCCATGCCAGAAATAAAGAGGAATAATACATGGAGTTCAAAAAGTACATTGATGTGCTCAGGGCCGGTGCTACCACTAGGCGAACTAGGCAGCTGCCTATGGCGCAGCCACGGCATGTCATATCAATACAGCGGCATGCAGAGAAACCGATCCCCTGTAGATGCCAAATAATGGCTTCTCATCCTCACCTCCTGCAGGCATTCAGAGGCTGCAGGAGGGAAATGGAGGGAATCGTTTTTTCTATATGCCCCCCCCTCCTATCCAGGTCCTGTTGCCCCGCTGTCCTCTCTCCCCGGCCCCGCTGTCCTCTCTCCCCGGCCCCGCTGTCCTCTCTCCCCGGCCCCGCTGTCCTCTCTCCCCGGCCCCGCTGTCCTCTCTCCTGGCCCCCGCTGTCCTCTCTCCCCGGCCCCGCTGTCCTCTCTCCTGGCCCCCGCTGTCCTCTCTCCCCGGCCCGCTGTCTTCTCTCCCCGGCCCGCTGTCCTCTCTCCCCGGCCCCGCTGTCCTCTCTCCCCGGCCCCGCTGTCCTCTCTCCCCGGCCCCGCTGTCTTCTCTCCCCGGCCCCGCTGTCCTCTCTCCCCGGCCCCGCTGTCTTCTCTCCCCGGCACCGCTGTCCTCTCTCCCCGGCCCCGCTGTCTTCTCTCCCCGGCCCCGCTGTCCTCTCTCCCCAGCTCCGCTGTCCTCTCTCCCCGGCCCCGCTGTCTTCTCTCCCCGGCCCCGCTGTCCTCTCTCCCCGGCCCCGCTGTCCTCTCTCCCTGGCCCTGCTGTCCTCTCTCCCCGGCCCAGCTGTCCTCTCTCCCAGGCCCCGCTGTCCTCTCTCCCCGGCCCTGCTGTCCTCTCTCCCCGGCCCAGCTGTCCTCTCTCCCAGGCCCCGCTGTCCTCTCTCCCTGCCACGCTGTCCTCTCTCCTCAGCCCACTGTTCTCTCTCCCCGGCCCCACTGTCCTCTCTCCCCGGCCCCACTGTCCTCTCTCCCCGGCCCTGCTGTCCTCTCTCCCCGGCCCGCTGTCCTCTCTCCCCGGCCCCACTGTCTTCTCTCCCCGGCCCACTGTCTTCTCTCCCCGGCCCCGCTGTCCTCTCTCCCCGGCCCGCTGTCCTCTCTCCCCGGCCCCACTGTCTTCTCTCCCCGGCCCACTGTCTTCTCTCCCCGGCCCTCCTGTCCTCTCTCCCCGGCCCCGCTGTCCTCTCTCCCCGGCCCCACTGTCTTCTCTCCCCGGCCCACTGTCCTCTCTCCCCGGCCCCCGCTGTCCTCTCTCCCCGGCCCCCGCTGTCCTCTCTCCCCAGCCCCACTGTCCTCTCTCCCCGGCCCCGCTGTCCTCTCTCCCCGGCCCGCTGTCCTCTCTCCCCGGCCCGCTGTCCTCTCTCCCCGGCCCCGCTGTCCTCTCTCCCTGGCCCGCTGTCCTCTCTCCCCGGCCCCGCTGTCCTCTCTCCCTGGCCCGCTGTCCTCTCTCCCTGGCCCGCTGTCCTCTCTCCCCGGCCCCGCTGTCTTCTCTCCTCGGCCTGCTTGGGAGCACGGGGGTGCAGTTTGCCATCTATGTACCTGACCCTCCATAAACTGTTACTCTAACTGCTTACAAAGTGTGAGCTGGAGTTTGGCTTCAGTTTGTTAGTGTATTTAGGCATTCTGAATGTGTGCAGCCTCTGTGCCTGAATGTGACTGAGGGGTGTACTTACTTTTGTGAGATACTGTAAGTCCCGGCCAATCAAGGCACTTAGCCGTTATTTAGCCGCTCGGATTGCTTTTACGGTCTTGAGCATCTCCGGCTGAAAACGCTTATATAACGGCGGTATCTCCGCTCTCACTATGCCCTGTAACGTTGAAGTGGTTATAAAACCTTACATACACCCGATGAAGTGTCTGGCCTCAGGTGATACAGAGAGGTTTAACAGATCCTCCTACATAAGTTGTACCTGTTTATCTACATTTTACCAGTCCATGTGTCTACAATTGTCCCTATCCCTGTACATTGTGTATCATTAAGATGCTCATCTATTATTATTATTTTTATTTAAGGTACCCATATATTGGCGTCAATTTACACAGAGCTCCACACATACATCGCACACTCACATCGGTCCCTACCCTCAAGGAGCCCCACAATCCAAGGTCCCCAACTCACATTCATATACTAGGACCAATTTTTTATTTTATTTTTTTTAATTTTTGAACAGAAGCCAATAAACCTACCAGCATGTCTTGGAGTGTTCTCTTCTCTACACCTGTTGAAAGTGCTGAATTTATAAAGCTTGCCTGAGCTGTCAGAAAACAGGGGGGTCAGAGAGCTGAAATTACACTCTGCAGAGCTCAGTGAAGAGAACTGATTGGAGGGCAGGGTCGGGGCACACAGAAACAGAGGCTGAGGCTGTCAATCACAGGCTGTGTGCTGGAGCTCCCTCCCTTGTCACCATTTTTCAGAAAGTGAGAATTGTCAGAAGTGAGGAAGGAGGCAGCAGACAGAAATGACGCTTAGTGCTCCAGACTGAGACAAGTACACACTATAGAGGGATGTGCTTTGTTCAGATTTCATGCCTGAGGTTTACAACCACTTTAACTGCTTGCCGCCCGCCCACCTTCAAATGACAGCGGGGCGGTGCGGCTCTTGTTCTGGGACACCATCATGTGACGGCGTCCCAGAACGGCTGCTCTCGTGCCTGCAGGGGGCACACAGCGTGGCGGTCGTGGCCGCGCCGTTTTGCTCATCAGTGCCCTGATTACAATATTGCAAAATAGTGTCACAAATCAGTGCCCACCATTGCCCACGAATGCCAGCTATCTGTGCCCACCAGTGGCAACAATCAGTGCCCACCACTGCCCACAAGTGCCACCAATGAGTGCCCATTTGCGATGCCAGTTAGTGCTGGCAATCAGTGCCACCTATCAGTGCTGCCCATCACTGCTGTCAATCAATGCCCATCAGTAATGCCCATCAATGTCGCCCATCAGTGCCACGCATCAATGCCCATCAGTGCCCATCAGTATCGCCTATCCATGCCGCCTATCAGTGCCCACCAGTGCCACCTATCAGTGCCCATAAGTGCAGCATATTAGTGACCATCAGTGCCACCTATCAGTGCCGCCTATCAGTGCTCACCATTGCTGCCTATTAGTGCCCATCAGTGCAGCATATTAGTGCCTCCTCATCAGTGCCCATAAGTACCACCTCATCAATGTCCACCAGTTCAGCCTATCAGTGCCCATCAGTGAAGGCGAAAAATTACTCCGTTACAAAATTTACTGACAGAAAATAGAAAAAAACATTTTTTTTTCTAAATTTTTGGTCTTTTTTTTTTTTGTAAAAAATAAAAAACCCAGCAGTGATTAAATACCACCAAAATAAAGATCTATTTGTGTGAAGAAAATGATAAAAATGTAGTTTGGGTACAGTGTAGCACGACCGCGCAATTGTCATTCAAAGTGTGACAGCGCTGAAAACGGAATAATGGCGCCTGGTGGCAGGAAGGGGGAGGGGAGTGCCCGGTAGGTAAGTGGTTAAAAAAAGCCGTGTTGATCTATGAAGGCTGCTTATTACTGAACACATCTATAGGAAATGCTTTATGCTGGAAAGTGTGGACATGGCTATAAATAGTGAGATAAACATTCGGAATAACAAGTCGGATGTTGATAGTAATGGGCGGTCATTATCCATTTCTGGAATATAATGGAATAAGAGCCCTTATTACCCAGAAAGTGCGGCACTCAGGTAATATAACATCATAATATATGACCTCTCCTTCCTGAGTCACCCATACATTGACAGTCAGTAAACCAATCATGGCACAAAGTAGATCGAATAGAGATCAATATACAGTATGGAAAACAAAAGTTAATGCCTGAACACAATGTTGCAACTTTGACCTGTGTTAGTAAACCTCTACATACACTATATTGTCAAAAGTATTGGGACACCTGCCTTTACCCGCACATGAACTTTAATAGCATCCCAGCAGTGGCGGCTGGTGTTGTTGTTTTTTTTTTTTGGTGGTGGAGGGGGTGGCAAACAACCACTCATCCCCCCGGGCGACACCAACCCCCCCCCCCCCGCTGTTTTCCGGTTGGTTCAGCACTTACCCCATCGTGGAGGGTGGCAGGCTGCGTGGTGCAGCGGCTCCTAGTCCTCTCCTCCATGGCGGCTTCCAGCTCCTCCCCTCCTCCTCCTAGGCATCCAATAGGATTGCCTGTCCTTTCAGACAATCAGGTGACCGGTGTCAAAACCTGCTTCCTGATTGGCCGGGAGGAGGATCAGTGTTACGACAGCGAATATTGGTTTTATACCTGGTAAAGGGTCACATTACGGAGTGTGGATTCAGAAAGCACAGCTAAAAGATGTACTAAATAATGGAAAAATAAAAACTTTGCAGGAATTAAAAATGATCGAGATAATAAAGATAAATGGATGGAGGTATCAACAGCTGAAACACTTTGTAAGAACCAACCAATTAGAACAGAGGAGCGCCTGAACCCAATAGAACGCTTATGTACAGACAACACTAAAACATGGAATTTCTGGAATTTATAAGATACTTACAGATCTCATGGGATCAGGGAAGACCTCCACTCATTGGGAAATGGGAAGGGGAGGAATTGGGTGCACAGATGGGTGAGCAACAGGTAATTAACCACCTCAATACCAGGCACTCCCCTCCCCCTTCCTGCCCCAGGCCATTATTCAGCTTTCAGCGATCTCACACTTTGAATGACAATTGCGCGGTCATGCTACACTGTAACCATGTGAAATTGTTATCATTTTCTTCACACAAATAGAACTTTCTTTTGGTGGTATTTATTCACTCCCGGGTTTTTATTTTTTTCCTAAAAAAAAAAAGACCAAAAACGTGTCAGTAAATTTTGTAAATAAGTCATTTTTCTCCTTCATTGATGGGCACTGATGAGGCGGCACTGATGGGCACTGATGAGGCGGTACTGATGTGCACTGATAAGGCGGCACTAATGAGCACTGATAGGCTCTACTGATGGGCACCAATGATTTGGTCCTTATGAGGCGGCACTTATGGGCACTGATTAGGTGGCACTGATGAGGAGGCACGAATATGCCGCACTTATGGGCACTGATATGTGGCACTGATGAGCACTGATAGGCTCTACTGATGGACACTGATGAGTTGGCACTTATGAGGCGGCACTTATGGGCACTGATTAGGTGGCACTGATGAGGAGGCACGAATATGCCGCACTTATGGGCACTGATATGTGGCACTGATGAGCACTGATAGGCGGCCCCAGTGGGTGGCACTGGTGGGCACAGATAGGCAGCACTGGTGGGCACAGATGGGGGGCACTGATGAGCATTGATGGGCAGCAGTGATGAGTATTGATGGGCAGCAGTGATAGGCATTGATGGGCAGCACCGATAGCAAGCACTGACTGTTATCACTAATGGCCACTGATTGCTGACACTTGTGGGCACAGATTGGTGGTAATTGTGGGCACTGGTTGGCACTGATTGCTGGCAATGGTGGGCAATCATTGCTGGCACACTGGTGGGCGCTTAATTGTAATCAGGGCACTGATGATCAGTGCCCTGATTACATACCTAGCTGTCCCCTGTGAGGAGATGTCGCTGATCGGCTCTCCTCTCCTCACAGTCTGTCAGTGTGAGGCGAGGAGCGCCGATTAACGGCATCCTCGTGCTTACATGTGACCGGCTGTGATTAGACACAGCTGACCACATGGTTAAAGAGCTGTGGCCGTGATCGTGGTGTGCCGTGTCCTAGCAACACGCCGCGGCCGCGAGAGCGCTCGTTCTGGGAAGCCCTCATATGACGTCCACCCAGAACGAGAGCCGTCATTTGACGGTGGGTGGGCGGCAAGTGGTTAAAATGATAAGACGGGATACATGAATACGCGACTGATATAAAAACGATAGAAAGGAATTCTAAGTGCTTAGTGAGATTGTATCTATCACCTGAGAAAGTCCACAGATTCCAACAAGAAAAATCCCCTTTATGTTGGAGAAGATGTAGCCAGATAGACAACATGGATCACATATGGAGGGACTGTACAAAAATACAGGAATATCGCCAAGTCAAACAATACTATATGAAGGAAATCACGGGGAAAGAGATTACAAACGATCCATGGACATGATTATTTTACAGAACAAATAGTACAAAAAAACAATATAAGAAAACAATGGTCACAATGATATATTGAACGCAGCAAAAGGAATAATACCTAAAAAATGTCCAGATCCAGGAAAACCCCACAATAAAAGAAAGGTTTGAGAGAATAGATACATTTATAAAACGGAATATCTAAGTAGTAGAGAAGAGGCAGAAAGAGGCAGAAAGATTCAACACTATATGGGAAAAGTGCATAGAGTTTAAGAAAACCAGGATGCTCCTATACACAATTTAAACTCTTTCTACAAATTACCACAGCCGCAAAGCAGACCATCGCCAAAGCGTGGAAGTCCTCATCATTAAAGCTTTCTGAAACTACGACTAGAATATATCAGGCCATGATCCTCTCGAAAACAGATGCCATCAATCCAACAATAACATACCTAAATTTGAGAAAATTTGGAGTCCTTGGGTGACCCAATTTCTTTCTCCTAATTTTGACATTTCTTTACTAAGACCTTGGTAACTATATAACTTTGTTTTGAATAACTGATAAAAAGATACTCTGTACATATTGTTACTAAGAAATCCCCGGAAATCTCTACTAATCCAGACTTTTTTTTCTTCTTCTTATCTTTACTTTCCTTGAATTCTTTTCTTTTCTCCTTATTCTATCCTATCTTCTCCTATTTATTTTTACGTAACGAAATGGTAGCGAAACATTCACTTTTATAAAGTTCAATTATAATACAATAATAGATAGTAAGCTCTAATGTCCTATTATAAATAACTGAATCTCGTAGTAATAATATTATTTCTTTATTACATATTACTCAAAGTTAAAAGTTGAACAACTTTTTCATTTTTTTGTTGCTCTCGATTATATAATTGTTAAAATTGATTGTAACACCTTAGTCTTTCTAAAACATATAGCCTATTTAAGTCTTTCATTGCTTGTAACTACAAGAAATACTAAGATCTGATATGTAAATTCAACTAATGCTACCATTTAATGTAATCAATATTTTGTTAATTGTACCAATGTTTATATTTTCTTTTTTTTTTCAATCAAAAAAGGTTTTATTGCTAAAAAAAACAGACAATACAGTTATACATGAACCATAATACACATCATCCTAGTACTGGAATACCCATCAATCGAGTGATACATTTTACAACCTATAACTTTTAATGTTTATATTTTCAAAATCAATAAACAAATTTGACAAGAAAACCAGGATGTATAGGGAAAAGTGGATGTAGGGCTCTGGTAAAGATGAGGAGTAAGGTGGAAGGGGAAAAGAAAGAAGAAGAAACAACAGGGGGGGGGTGTGTGTGTGTGAATATATATAAATACAGTAATACCTTGGATTATGAGCATAATCCATTCCAGAAGCATGCTTGTAATCCAAAACACTCGTATATCAAAGCGAATTTCCCCATAGGAAACAATGGAAACTCAGATAATCCATTCCAGTGGCACTGCTAGTATATGCGGAGGTGGGGAGGGCATCAGAGACATTCAGAAACACTCGGATGCACTCGGAGACACTCGGGAACGGAGGGTTTCCAAGTGTTTCCAAGCAGCTCCGAAAGGCTCCGAGTGTCACCGGTGCCCCTCTGGCCAAATGCGGTAATGCACACACCAGAGGTTTGAATCCTGCTCATTTTGCGAGACAAGGCTCGCAAACCGAGTCAGGATTTTTTTAAAAAAATAGCCCATATTGTGAAACGCTTGTAGACCACGGTATTACTGTATATATATATATATATATATATATATATATATATATATATGGGGCTAATGGGATAAATTATGCGTGTGGATTTGAAAGTGTTTTGTTTATAAATGTTGTATAAAATCAAATAAAGTTTATATAATTAAAAGGTAGTGGGGAAAATTCCCTTGCAAAGCGTACAGTCAGTTTGCCTTTAGTAAATCAGCCCCTTTTGTCTCTAACTCAGCAATGAAAGCCAAAAAAAAAGCAGCAAATGGTACAAGGAACCATCAGATTGACCCACTAATGGACTCGTGTTCACCCACTCCGAATTCCTGATCTTTAGCACCGGAGCTCTCGGCTATAACAATGTCTCAAATCGAGGGCAAAATTGCAGGTTGTTAAAACCTTCTTGGATCTAATTGCATCCTAACCTACAGAACTCAGGAAAAGAACTTTAGAAGCTGAAGAAAGAATCTCTCATTTAAAAAGGTTACATTGAAAACCTCCAAATCTTCTCTAAAATCTACAGCGGTCACCCAGGAAAAAACTTGGAGGAAATGATTTCCTAAGAAGATACATTGTATTTACTTTACAATTACAATTTTTACAGTGACAAATGTATTTCGCAGGTTTTTAGGCCCCATTTGCAGTTACGGCGCACAGCGGCGGCTGTCGCGTTCATGTGCGTTTTCACTATGGTAACATTATGTTGCTCTGGTCAAAGTGTACTAAAATAAATAAGTAAATAAAATTTAAAAAAAAACTTAATAAAAAAAATAAATGTAAAAAAAAATTAAAATATATTGCTCTGATCAAAGTGTGCTAAAATCAATAAGTAAATAAAGTAAAAAAAACTTAATAAAAAAAATGTAAAATATACATATATATATATATATATATATTGCTCTGGTCAAAGTGTGCTAAAATAAACAAATAAATAAAATTGTAAAAATGAGAAAAAAAAAAACAAAACATTATATTTCTCTGGTCAGTGTGTTAAAAAAAATGAAATAATAATAATAATAAAAAAATATATATAATTTTTTTTTCTTACTGTCACCAGTCAGTGTCCATGATCACTGCCACACCAATTATATGATGGCGCTGTACTCTGCACAGGTGACAGTATGTAAAAACTTTCTTCGTTTTCCAATACATTATGACAAAAAATTACAACTTCAAATATTCGCCATGTCTCTTACTAGCCACTCTTACTAAATACTTCAGACTGTTTACTTAATTTACACCTTTTGCTGTTTGTCTTCGGCCGTGCTGGCTGCTGTATATGTATATTTTGCGGTAATTTCCTTTTTGATATTTTGAGTTGCATGAATAGAGAATATCTCATCGACAGAACCATGGCTTCCATGATCAATGCTGCTCAGCAATATGTCAGTTGTTCTTCGTTCTGCGCCCCGCTGAAATGAGCGCAGAGCGCCGCGCTCCGAGCCGCATAGGGAGGACACCACGGGGGGGACATACCACACTCCATCTGATTGTCTGCAATGCTGGAAAATGTTTTCTTCTTGGGTCAAATACATTGTATTTCTTTCTTCTCCTCTCTTATCAGACAGTTATTAATTTTCCTATCTCACATGCATAGCTTCCAACTGTCCCGGATTTCGAGGGACTGTCCCTGATTTGGAGCAATGTCCCTCTGTCCCTCATTCCTCCTCATTTGTCCCTCATTTTGGTCTGATCTATATAGTTGTATATAAAATGCACTTTTTATCTTTCAAAAAGTGTTTCCCAGTGCTAAACCTTTCATCCAAATTCTAAATTTCTGCATTTGTACATTTTAAAAGTCAAAGGAATAGTAGTGGTAAAAAAAAAAAGCCCTTGTGGATTGAAAAACCCATTTTTTTGGTTAATTCTCCCTTAAGGGGGTGTGGCAGGGGGCGTGTCATATGCCTACATACATTTGGTGGTAGGTGTCCCTCATTCCCATCTCAAAATGTTGGGAGGTATGTACATGGCATTCATAACATGTTTTTTTTTTTTTCAAATTTTCAATTATGTATTTGAGACCGCTCAGCCTCATCATTAGACATGCACACTGCTCAAAAATGTGTTTTCATTTTCGTTTCATTTGTTTTTTTTCTTTTTTTCTTCTCATTTTGTGGGTCATTCGTTATGATCGAAATTTGTAAATTAGAAAATTTGTAAATTAGTAAATTCGAAATTCCGTAAATGCGTAAATTCGAAATTTCGTAAATTAAAAAATTTGAAAATCCGGAAATTTGGAAATTCGTAAATCCGAAAATTTGAAAATTCAAAAATCGGAAAATTCATAGATTCGAAAATTTATAAATTCGAAAACTCCTAAGTTCGTAAATTCGAAAATCTGAAAATCTGGAAATTTGTAAATCCGAAAATTCGAAAATCAGAAAATCCAGAAATCTGAAAATTCATAAATTTGCAAAATTGGTTAATTCTCCATTAAGGGGGTGTGGCAGGGGGCGTGTCCTATGCCTACGTACGTTTGGTGGTAGGTGTCCCTCATTCCCATCTCAAAATGTTGGGGGGTATGTACATGGCATTCATAACATGTTTTTTTTTTTCAAATTTTCAATTATGTATTTGAAACTGCTCAGCCTCATCACATATCCTATGTTGGTGCAATATTATCCTGTACACTGAATTGGTTTTATCCCCCTATAGGTGGTCCATTCATTTCATCAATAAGGGCTGTTTCATGCTCCGACTTCGAGAGCACAAGATCTATGACTCTCTATGAGAGCCGTCTTAGCTGGTCCAGTGTCTGTCTGTCTGACTTTGAAAAAGCCAGCCCATTGATTTCAATGGTGGTCACATCCCAGTAGGATTATCATTAGACATGTGCACTGGCCAAAAAATGTGTTCATTATCATTTGCGTTTCATTAGGTTTTTGTTTTTTTTTCATTTTGCGGGTCATTCGCTATGATTGAAATTTCGTAAATGTGTAAATTCGAAATTTCGTAAATTAAAAAATGTGAAAATCCAGGAAATTTGGAAATTCGTAAATCCGAAAATTTGAAAATCAAAAAATTCAAAAATCAGAAAATCCAGATATTTGCAAATTCATAAATATGAAAAGCCAAAAAATACAGAGGATTCGAAAGAACGAAAATCCAAAAAAATTGAAATAATAACTAACTAACTGACTAACTAATAATAACTAACTATTAAATTATAGGTATTGGAATTGCCTTTCAAATTTGGCTGAATTTAGTGAACAGAACGGAAAACAAATTTATCTGAAGTTACGAACTATCCGAAATAACGAATGCCGCATCTAAACAAATGAAACAGAATGAATTAATTATAATGTTAATAAAAAGTTTTTATTATTATTATTGTTATTTATTATTATTCATTTGTTGCGTTCCATTTCCGGATGTTCGGATTTTGAATTTACAAATTTTCGAATACTCGAATTTACGACTTTACAAATGTTTGAATATTCAAATTTGCGAATATTCAGAAAAATGAGTTAAACGGGTTTCTGTTAATTTGGATATTTCCAAATTAACAAATTTGTTGAAATTCGTTAAAACAAACAATTCGGAACAAAACTAATTGCACATGTCTAATCATCATCTTAACTGATCCGACGTGTGGCATGCGACTTGTGCTCTAAGGATCTTGGGGGGGAACCCCACGCCAAAATGAAAAAAAAAATGGTGTGGGGCCCCCCCAAGACCATACCAGAGCATGCAGCCCGCCAGATTAGGAAGGGGGGGGGCAGTGAGCGCCTCCCCTTCCAGAACCATACCAGGCCACATGCTCTCAACATGGCTTACACACAAAGGTATAGGGCATAGGGGGGGTGCTTTGGGGCAGGAAGGGCTCTGCCCCTCCGCCCCAAAACAACTTGTTCCCATCAACTTAAAGGGGGCCCCTGGATCCTGCCCCCCCCAAGATTTGATGCCCAGATAAGGGTCTGGTTATATCTTGGGGGGGGACCCCAACACGTTTTTTTTTTTGGCACGGGCCTCCCCCCTCAAGATCTATACCAGACCCAAAGGGCCTGGTATGGATTGGGGGGACCCCACGCCATTTAAAAAATAAATACATTTGGCGTAAAGTTTCATCCATAGCAGATCCAAAGGAATTGTTTTGATTGGTCAAAGTACAAGTTGCAATCATATTCAAAGTTAGATCAAAATCAAATTCCGTTCATGGAAAGTCGGATCTGAAGTCGCAGAGCAAAGTTGGATCGGAAGTCGTGCAACTTCAGTGTCGGATCAATGTGAATATTGATATTGATAAAACCTGTTGAACTCATTTAACCACATGAGCCTCAGAAAGTTTTACCCCCCTTCATGGCCAGGCCATTTCTTCCTATTCAGCACTGCGCTACTTTCACTCCAGAGATAAAACGATAATTCTCCCGCTCTACAAGACTCTGGTCCGGCCGCACCTGGAGTATGCTGTCCAGTTCTGGGCACCAGTCCTCAGGAAGGATGTACTGGAAATGGAGCGAGTACAAAGAAGGGCAACAAAGCTAATAAAGGGTCTGGAGGATATTAGTTATGAGGAAAGGTTGTGAGCTCTGAACTTATTCTCTCTGGAGAAGAGACGCTTGAGAGGGGATATGATTTCAATATACAAATACCGGACTGGTGACCCCACAATATATAAATACCGGACTGGTGACCCCACAATATATGAATACCGGACTGGTGACCCCACAATATATAAATACCGGACTGGTGACCCCACAATATATGAATACCGGACTGGTGACCCCACAATATATGAATACCGGACTGGTGACCCCACAATATATAAATACCGGACTGGTGACCCCACAATATATAAATACCGGACTGGTGACCCCACAATAGGGAGAAAACTTTTTCGTGGAAGGGAGTTTAACAAGACTCGTGGCCACTCATTAAAATTAGAAGAAAAGAGGTTTAACCTTAAACTACGTAGAGGGTTCTTTACTGTTATGCCCCGTACACACGGTCGGACTTTGTTAGAACATTCCGACAACAAAATCCTAGGATTTTTTCCGACGGATGTTGGCTCAGACTTGTCTTGCATACACACGGCCGCACAAAGTTGTCGGAAAATCCGATCATTCTGAACGCGGTGATGTAAAACACGTACGTCGGGACTACAAACGGGGCAGTGGCCAATAGCTTTCGTCTCTTTATTTATTCTGAGCATGCGTGGCACTTTGTCCGTCGGATTTGTGTACACACGATCGGAATTTCCGACAACGGATTTTGTTGTCGGAAAATTTTATCTCCTGCTCTCAAACTTTGTGTGTCGGAAAATCCGATGGAAACTGTCCGATGGAACCCACACACGGTCGGAATTTCCGACAACACGCTCCGATCGGACATTTTCCATCGGAAAATCCGACCGTGTGTACGGGGCATAAGAGCGGCAAGGATGTGGAATTCCCTTCCACAGGCGGTGGTCTCAGCGGGGAGCATTGATATTAGATAATCACCTGAATGACCGCCACATACAGGGATATACAATGTAATACTGACATATAATCACACACATAGGGTGGACTTGATGGACTTTTTTCCAACCTCACCTACTATGTATGTAACTTTAACCGCTTAAGGACCGCCCCACGTACATATACTGCGGCAGGGCGGCCCCTTAAGCACGAAAAATGGCGCCCTTTTCTTGTTTATGGCGAAAAAAAAACAAAACGCTAAATACCACCAAAATAAAGCTCTATTTGTGGGTTACAAAAAGGGCATCAATTTTATTTGCACTGGGATGCCAATAAAGTTCATGTGTGTGTAAAACGTGAAAAATATAAACTTCCAAAAAAAAAAAAATATATATATATATATATACATTGTATGTATTTTTTTTTTAGAAGAAGAAGTTTATATTTTTCATGTTTTTTGTCTTTATGTAATAAGATGTTATTATTTAGTGATTTTGCACGTTATATTGAAGTGGATGTGTTGAGTTTTCTGTGTGAAATTCGTAGAATTTCATCCTTAGTTCTCTTTTCCCGTTTATTGTAATTCTTTGGTTTCTTCTACAATGAATAGTTTCTTCCCCCCACAGGAAGAACAATGACAGATAAGAACCTGAAGGACTATTCCTACAAAGTCTGGTTTCCAAGAAGCGCGGAATCCCAGCAATCCCCATGATGTACAACAAAGGGGGGAAATGCGGGAATAGGTTGTACTGTTTAGAATATAAGCGTATTGTTCTGGAAGGTTTTATTTCGCTGTGAATTTAACTGTAATTACAATTTGTAAAGAATTGATGAACTGTTCATTAGAGAGCCTTGTGTTCCTCAGTCTTCACATGCGAACGATTGATGCGGAGAGCTGTGCCGAGCCGACGGAGATTTCATGGCATTCCACCCACACCGAGATCTTCAGCTTAGAAAACGAGAACTTTTCAATGAAGAAACTTGGCCAGTCACAGACACGGAATTTCTTTACAGAGTGGATTAGTAATGATAGAGCACAGGTGTCAAACACAAGACCCGCGGGGCCGAATCCGACCCCCCAGGTCATGTCATGTGGACCTCACACCTTTCCTGCAGCTGCAGGAGAGCTCCAGCCCTCCTCTGGTCCTCCTCCAGACCCTTACTTTCTGCTTTCAAGCAATGCATCCAGCCTCTTCCCAGCAGCAGCATAAGGAAAGGGGGGTGCACTGTGATGTTAGGGAAAGTGGGGAACTCAACTTCTGATGGCGGGGTGGCTCTTGACATCTAATGTAAGGGGAGGGGATGAGCTGGACATCTAATCTTACAGATACAACCGGCCCTTTTGCGGACAATCATAATGCTGATGCGGCCCACGATGAAATCGAGTTTGACACCCCTGTGCTAGAGCCTTTAAAATAAACGAGGTGGTCAATGTATAAAAGGTTCACCGTGCAGATATATAATAAACATTCACATAATCAGGACAAAAATTGCTGTAGTTCCTCTAATATGTGTAGTTCCAATATTGTCAGCACCACCTCGTAACCATAATGTGTGTTTTTTTTTTTTTTTTTTACAGAAATACCTCATTAGGAGAAAAAAAAAGTAACGTTGCTACCAGAGGGCGCTGATGATATAGGATTCACACATACAGTGCATTGAAAAAGTATTCATACCCCTTGAAACTTTCCACATTTTGATATGTCACAACCAAAAAAACATAAATGTATTTTATTGGGATTTTATGTGATAGACCAACACAAAGTGGCTCATAATTGTGAAGTGGAAGGAAAATGATAAATGATACAAATAAATATGTGAAAAGTGTGGGGGGTACATTTGTATGGCGCCCCCCGGAGTCAATACTTTGTAGAACCCCCTTTCTCTACAAGTCTTTTTGGGGATGTCTCTACCAGCTTTGCACATCTAGAGAGGACATTTTTGCCCATTCTTCTTTGTAAAATATCTCAAGCTCTGTCAGATTGGATGGAGAGCGTCTGTGAACAGCAATTTTCAAGTCTTGCCCCACAGATTCTCAATGTGATTTAGGTCTGGACTGTGACTGGGCCATTCTAACACATGAATATGCTTTGATCTAAACCATTCCATTGTAGCTCTGGCTGGATGTTTCGGGTCGTTGTCCTGCTGGGAGGGGAACCTCCGCCCCAGTCTCAAGTCTTTTGTAGACTCTAACAGGTTTTCTTCTAAGATTGTCCTGTATTTGTCTCCATCCATCTTCCCATCAACTCTGACCAGCTTCCCTGTCCCTGCTGAAGAAAAGCATCCCCACCACATGATGCTGCCACCACCATGTTTCACGGTGGGGATGGTGTGTTCAGGGTGATGTGCAGTGTTAGTTTTCCCCCCACACATAGCGTTTTACTTTTAGACCAAAAAGTTGAATTTTGGTCTCCTCTGACCAGATCACCTTCTTCCACATGTTTGCTGTGTCCTCCACATGGCTTCTCACAAACTACAAACAGGACTTCTTATGACTTTCTTTCACCAATGTCTTTCTTCTTGTCACTCTTCCATAAAGGGCAGATTTGTGGAGAACACGACTAATAGTTGTCCTGTGGACAGATTCTCCCACCTGAGCTGTGGATCTCTGCAGCTCCTCCAGAGTTACCATGGGCCTCTTGGCTCTTCTCTGATGAATGCTCTCCTTGCCCGGCCGGTCAGTTTAGGTGGACGGCCATGTCTTGGTAGGTTTGCAGTAGACATGTGCACTACCGGAAAATGCCTTTTTTTTTTCGTTTTCTTTTTTATTCATTTTTTTTTTCTGCTCCATAGTGACATCATAACATCACGCAGTTGCTGCAGATTTTGTCGGCTGCACATCTATGATGCCAATCTCCAGTTCCACCACATCCCAAAGGTGCTCTATTGGATGAGATGTGGTGAGTGTGGAGGCCATTGGAGTACAGGGACCTCATTGTCCAGTGGTGAGATGATTGGAGCTTTGTGACATGGTGCATCATCCTGCTGGAAGGAGCCATCAGAAGATGGGGACACTGTAGTCATAAAGGGATGGACATGGTCAGCAACAATACTCAGGTAGGCCGTGGTGAATAAACCATGATCAATTGGTACTAAGGGGCCCAAAGTGTGCCAAGAAAATATCCCCCACACCATTATACCCCCACCACCAGCCTGAACCGGTGATACAAGGCAGATGGATCCATGCACCAAATTTTGACCCCACCATCTGAATGTAGCAGCTGAAATCCAGACTCTTTAGACCAGGCAATGTTTTTCCAATCTTCTATTGTCCAATTTGGGTGATCCTGTGCGAATTGTAGCCTCAGTTTCCGATCCTTAGCTGACAGGAGTGGCACCTGGTGTGGTCTTCTGCTGCTGTAGCCCATCTGCTTCAAGGTTGGATGTGTTCTGCGTTCAGAGATGGTATTCTGCATACCTTGGATGTAACGAGTGGTTATTCGAGTTACTGTTGCCTTTCTATCATCTGGAACCAGTCTGCCCATTCTCCTCTGACCTCTGACACCAACAAGGCATTTTCCTCCACATGACTGCAGCTTAAAAAGAAACTCCTTTGAAAACGTCACGTGTGACGAAACATGTCAAGGTTAAGCCACGCACTGACGTCACTACGCTATATGTGAACCCGGAAGCACGGGCGATCTCTGTATTTTTTAAAAAAATACAAATTTCTTTTTAAACTTTGTATGAACTTTTTTACGAATACACTGAACAATATTTGAGGATAACGCACTATCGGAGCCCTCTCCTTTTTTCTATCCTCCTATACGGTTCGTCTCGGTCCAAGCGAGCATCTTAGCTCTTTCTATCAGGAAGCAGGCTGCTCTGTACAGTGGGCGGAACATAGGCGTTAGGAGTGAGGAGGAATTTTGGAGGTACGCACAATCCAGATCGGTGCAAAGACCCCCCGCAGAGGGTTATATCTGCAGGCGCTAACGACCTCGCTACGGATAGGAGGTCCATCTTATCCGGTAAGGGTTCCCATTACTCTTTGGTGTGCACCCCAAGGATAGACCTACCCTTCACTCTCTTGGTGGTGGCAGAACCATCTTTTAACTTGCATCCCGAACTCTCTCTTCCTCTTCTTTTCATTGTGGAATTGGACTTGATATAAACCATATGTGGATTTTTGCACATAGCAATTAATTTAATCATTTTACTAATCTGGCACTATATGGATTCATGTGGACATTTTTTCAATTATTTTGTCGTCTAATTTTATTGATTTACATTTCACTGAAGATTCATTTAAGAGATGTGATTTTGCACATTAGATTTTGCACTTGCATATCAATTTAAGATGGTTTTTTTGGGAATCTAACATTTTCTCAATTAGCGTGACCTTTTCCCTTTATACAATTTAAATCTTCATTGCAGAAATATAAAAAAACAATATAAATATAGAAAAGAAAAGGAGAAGCTTCTTCTACCTCTTACAGATCTAGTCGGGATCTGAGAACCTCTATCGTCCCAGAGGAATAGCTAAATGTTCTTTCAACATGACAGCGTTTGGAAGCCGCCTACAATGTTCCTTTGAGGTGGTACTGGGTCCCGGCCCGTACTGCAGGTTTGAACCCATCATACAGCGATAGGGGCTTTAGGGGCTGCGGTCAACGAGGCGATGCACTTCATACCTGGTGGTCCTGCTCACGTCTAACAGGGTTTTGGCCCAGGGTCTTTGGGCTCCTATTCCATGTACCCATTCGTAAAGACACTAAACTCACCCTACTGCATCACCCGATTCGGGCCTATTCTTCTATAAGCTTGCAACTTACCTATCAATTGCTGCCAAGTACTTTATTGCTAAGGCCTGGAAGACACCTTCTGTATCATTGGCAGTGGTGAAGAGCAACTTGACTACCGTGATGATTAACAAACAGATGTCCAGTATTTTACATGATTCCCACACTAAATTTCTGAAAGTATGGGCTCTCTGGTGGTCATATACTCTCCCCACCTTGCATCCGACCAGTCTGGGCATCTCATAATTGATGATATTACCAGCCGAGCCTGCAGGAACCCTTCTCCCTTTCCTCTATTTTCCATCTTCTCCTTTTTGGGAATTGCTCCCACCTTTCCCCCCTCAGTTGTTTTGTTTCCTTTTTATTTCCCTCTCTCCTTTCCCCCTCCTCTTCTCTGGGGACCGGCTTGCCAGTTCGCCCCTCTTGTTTCCTCATGATATTCCTCTAGGCCTCTGGGCTTGGGCAACGTATGCAAACCTACGGCTCCTACCGCGAGGACGTTCAGTTGATGTTTTGCTTTACTAAATTGTTTTGTTGCCTATATGTCTTGTTTCCTGTTCATAGTTGTATACCCTCCCCCCCCCCCCGCATTGGTGATCAGATGTCTTGTTATTTACGTGTGCAACAATAAAAATTATTGTACCAGAAAAAGAAAAGGAGAAGCCTCCCATGAATGAATGAATGAATGAATGAATGAATGAATGATTTGATTAGCGCTGCAGTTGTGAACTGAATCGCCTCAAGGCGCTGGATCCATCCTATGTTGTCAAGCTTCTTAGAAGAGATAGGTCTTGAGTTTCTTTCTGAAGGCCTGATGGTTTTCTTCCTATAGCGTAAAACTGTTTTTTTTTTCATAAAAGATGGTT
Organism: Lithobates clamitans; assembly: GCA_037952925.1. Lineage (NCBI taxonomy): Eukaryota > Metazoa > Chordata > Amphibia > Anura > Ranidae > Lithobates > Lithobates clamitans. The sequence goes on along the minus strand of JBBGZY010000009.1, from coordinate 903,097 downwards.
AAAAATTGCACTTACTGTGCTAAAAGTAAACCATTCGCTGTGTATAACCAGGAAGTGCCACTGGATCATCCAGCATGTGATCCAACAAAAGTCCTACCCTACGCGTTTTGTCATATGTGTACTATGTCTTTAGAAGCAGCTCTACACTATGAAGGCCTCTCCTATTTTTTTTATGTTGCTGTTATAAGGGTTCAAAGGCATAGTGGAAAGGAGCACATTGATTGATTGATTGATTGATTTTCACATGGGTGAATAAGGACGCTGCACGCAAGATTTGTTTATCAAGATTTTTTTGGGATATTTGTTACTTGTATTCTGTCTTTCATTGAGGGCAAGTGCTGTTTTGTTATATTTATTTTTTGACACTATTTGGGGTTTAAACAAAGCAGCTGTACGTAAACATTTGAAATTTTTTGACAGAGGCGCAGGTGTTTTATTGTTTATTTTTCCAAAAAGAAGCTCGCCTGCCTGTGTTACGCCCCTTATTACCTTAACTGTCATTATACTGCGGCAGGTCGACACGTTCCTTCGAACCATCGTAGCTGTGCGTCGGGCCTTTAAGCGGAGATAGCAGCACTGCGGGGGTGCCGGTGCGCATGGCCGGCGGTCGCGATGACCGCCGGCCACGCGCGATCGCGGTCACGAGGGCGAGGGTGAACACACAAATCCCTGTTCTGTGAGGAGAGGAGAGGCAGATCGTGTGTTTCTACTAGCTAGGAAAAATGATATGTCATCTTCTCTAGTCAGTCCCATCCCCCCACAGTTATGCCCCGTACACACGGTCGGATTTTCCGACGGAAAATGTGTGATAGGACCTTGTTGTCAGAAATTCCGACCGTGTGTGGGCTCCATCACACATTTTCCATCGGATTTTCCGACACACAAAGTTTGAGAGCAAGATATAAAATTTTCCGACAACAAAATCCGTTGTCGGAAATTCCGATCGTGTGTACACAAATCCGACGGACAAAGTGCCACACATGCTCAGAATAAATGAAGAGATGAAAGCTATTGGCTACTGCCCCAGTTATAGTCCCAAAGTACGTGTTTTACGTCACCGCGTTCAGAACGATCGGATTTTCCGTCAACTTTGTGTGACCGTTTGTATGCAAGACAAGTTTGAGCCAACATCCGTCGGAAAAAATCCTAGGATTTTGTTGTCGGAATGTCCGATCAATGTCCGACCGTGTGTACGGGGCATTAGAACACACACTGAGGGAACACAGTTAACCCCTTGATCGCCCCCCAGTGTTAACCCCTTCCCTGCCAGTGACATTTACACAGTAATCAGTGCATTCTTATAGCTCTGATCGCTGTATAAATGTCAATGGTCCCAAAAAATGTGTCAAAAGTGTCCAATCTGTCTGCCACAATGTCACAGTCCCGATAAAAATTGTTGATCACCGCCATTAATAGTAAAGAAAAAAAAAATAATAAAAATGCCATAAATCTTTCCCTTATTTTGTAGACGCTATAACTTTTGCGCAAACGAATCAATATGCGATTATTTCGATTTTTATTACCAAAAATATGTAGAAGAATACATATCGTCCTAAACTGAGGAAAAACATTATTTGCTTTTTTTTAAAAAAAAATGGTGATATTTATTATAGCAAAAAGTACAAAATATTGTGTTTTTTTTTCAAAATAGTCGCTCTTTTTTTGTTTATAGTGCAAAAAATAAAAACCGCAGAGGTGATCAAATACCAGCAAAAGAAACCTCTATTTGTGGGAAAAAAAGGACGTCAATTTTATTTGAGAACAGCGTCGCACGACTGCGCAATTGTCAGTTAAAGCGACGCAGTGCCGTATCGCAAAAAAATGGCCTGGTCACTGAGCAGCCAAATCTTCCGGGGCTTGAAGTGGTTAAAAGTACAATTGTTATAGTAATGTGATACCTACATGTAGGCATGTGTTAAAAAAATTCAAATGTGTCGAATCAATGGAACTTATTAGGGAAGATGCCGAGTGTACCTTTTTGTGCCGGTTCCGCTAGTTATTATTAATTTGGAACTTCTGATCAATATTAGGATAGGAGTTGTCTATCTCTAACATTTCCAGAACATATACTGTACATAGACCCCTAAGGGCTGGTCTTATATTTATATTGTTATCACCAGAATATATTGATGATCTCACTGTGATAGGTAGGAGGTTTCTTCTACACACCAAAGGGTTACCTCAGTCACCTTGGGTTTTGGTGGAAATGTCTTGGTCAAGAATTGGAGCACCACACCATATTGTCCCACCAAAAGCTAAAAATGAAATGTTATCCAAACATTAAGTTGATACAAAAGGCAATGCGTTTTTGGGGGTCAAAAGAGGGAACTGATCATCGGAAATGGATTTTCTTTGGTATTTTCTATCAGAACCAAAACAAAATGCTCGAGTCCAAAATTAAATTTATTAAAAAAAAAAAAAAAAGTTGATACAAAAGCCTATGCGTTTCGGGGGCCAGACATTACTTGAATACTGATGCAATGTATGGAGACTCAGGATAATTCATGGGGTCTCCAAACTTTCAAAACAAGGAGCGAGTCTACTGTCCTTCAGACTTTAGGGGAGCTGGACTGTGGCCAGCGGGAGTAATAAATATACCATCTTTGGTTTTAGGAGGGAGGAATAGTGCCCCATCATTGGTGTCAGTGGGAGGAATAGTGCCCCATCATTGGTGTCAGTGGGAGGAATAGTGTCCCGTCATTGGTGTCAGTGGGAGGAATAGTGCCCCATCATTAGTATCAGTGGGAGAAACAGTGCCCCATCATTGGTGTCAGTGGGAGGAATAGTGCCCCATCATTGGTGTCAGTGGGAGGAAAAGTGCCCCATCATTGGTGTCAGTGGAAGGAATAGTGTCCCGTCATTGGTGTCAGTGGGCGGAATAGTGCCCCATCATTGGTGTCAGTGGGAGGAATAGTGCCCCATCATTGGTGTCAGTGGGAGGAATAGTGCCCCATCATTGGTGTCAGTGGGAGGAATAGTGCCCCGTCATTGGTGTCAGGGGCAGTGGTGGTGCGTCCATAAGGGTGCACGGGCGCCGCCCCCTCTCTCCGGGCCACCCCCTGTCTCACCAATAAACAGATTCAAGCATTGCATGAATCTATCCATGGCCGCCGCTGCCACCCCCTATTCAGGTGCCCGGCCCCTTTATGGGCGGCCGGCGTCTGAATTACAGCGATGGGGGGGTGTTTTAGAAACAACTGATTAGAGCCATAGGCTCTAATAGGCATCAAAAAAGGTAAACAGAGAGCGTCATACTGGGCGCTCGCAGGTCACTCAGCTGTGTTATGAAAGCAAGTGAATATTCGCTTTCCTAACACTGAACCCCCTCTCCGCCAATCAGTTGCTCTGATCTGTTACCCGTCACCTGATTGGCTGGAACGACAGGCGCTGTGATTGTACGCCTATCAGGTGTCCAATCATAGGAGAGGACGGGAGGAGAAGACGGGAGAAGAAGACATTGGATGGCACAGTGGCTGCGTTTGGTGGGCACAGTGAAGCTGCATTGATGGTTGTTTTTTTCCCAGAATTTTTCAGTTAGTTTGCGCCCCACCAAAAATTTTGAGCACCAGCCGCCATCATTGGTGTCAGTGGGAGGAATAGTGTCCCATCATTGGTGTCAGTGGGAGGAATAGTGTCCCATCATTGGTGTCAGTGGGAGGAATAGTGTCCCATCATTGGTGTCAGTGGGAGGAATAGTGCCCCATTATGGGAAAACACACTGGGCAGCATTGAGGAGGGGGAATGGACTGATACTAAGAGCAGGTAAGTGCCAGTGTCACTGATCCCATCCCTTTACTACCATCACCCCTCTGCCGTATCCCACCATCCGTCTGCCTCTTATCCCAGCATCCATCTGCCTGATCCCTCTGCCTCTGATCCCACCATCCATCTGCCTGATTTCACCATCCCTCTGCCTGATCCCTGTGCCTCTGATCCCACCATCCGGCTGCCTAATCCCACCATCCCTCTGCCTGATCCCTCTGCCTCTGACCCCACCATCCCTATGCCTGATCCCACCATCCCTCTGCTTGATCCCTCTGCCTCTGATCCCACCATCCCTCTGCCTGATCCCACCATCCCTCTGCCTGTTCCCGCTGCCTCTGATCCCACCACCCCTCTGCCTTATCCCACCGTCCCTCTGCCTGATCCCTCTGCCTCTGATCCCACCATCCCTCTGCCTGTTCCCGCTGCCTCTGATCCCACCACCCCTCTGCCTTATCCAAACGTCTCTCTGCCTGATCCCTCTGCCTCTGATCCCACCATCCGTCTGACTGATCCCTCTGCCTCTGATCCCACCATCCTTCTGCCTGATCCCTCTGCCTACGATCCCACCATCCCTCTGCCTGATCCCTCTGCCTCTGATCGAACCATCCATCTGCCTGATCCCACCATCCCTCTGCCTAATCCCTCTGCCTCTGATCCCACCATCCCTCTGCCTGGCTCCTCTGCCTCTGATCCCACCATCCGTCTGCCTGATCCCACTATCCCTCTGCCTGATCCTTCTGCCTCTGATCCCACCATCCCTCTGCCTGGCCCCTCTGCCTCTGATCCCACCATCCGTCTGCCTGATCCCTCTGCCACTGATTCCACCACCTCTCTGCCTGATCCCTCTGCCTACTATTCCACCATCCCTCTGCCTGATCCTTCTGCCTCTGATCCCACCATCCATCTGCCTGATCCCTCTGCCTCTGATCCCACCATCCATCTGCCTTATCCCACCATCCCTCTGCCTAATCCCTCTGCCTCTGATCCCACCATCCCTCTGCCTGACTTTGTTCTGTGTTGAAAGTCAATAAAGTGCATCTCTCTGGAAGAATTGGGTTGCTGCGGAAGAGTACTTACTAATTAATTATCATACCCATGATACTACTACACATATTATGTCACTACAACAAACGGCAAGGAATTGTCGGCCAACAAACACGAACGTAGTGACGTACTACACTGCTTTTTCAGCTCTTTAGCGCCACCCTTTGGACTCCTTCTGCTAATTTTGCATTAGTAGAAGATTGGTGAGTGTTTATTCGTGCCTTTCATTTAGCGCTTTTCAGTTCGTGCGTTTCTAAACGGCCGTTCGTCAAACCCGACATGTTGCGGAATTGGAGGAGATAACGTGTTATTTATTATTGGCCTTGGAGTTATTGCTCTGACCCAAGTCCAGTCCAGGAACAGGAGGAGGAGGAAGTCTTGAATCAAAAATTGGTTGCTTTATAAATTATGTAATATGCCTTTGCTGCGGGAGCTCCAGGAGAATAATCCGGATGATTTTCGGAATTATCTCCAAATGACGGACCCCTGCTTTCACCAACTCTTGGCATTGCTGACCCCCTATATTAAGAAGCAGGACACATGCATGAGGCTTTTATTTTATTTTTGGTTGAATAATAATGAATCGATTTGGTATATATATATATATATATATATATAATCTTCCTATCCGAAAATGCGATTGTCTGTAGCAATTCCGACGCGCAAAATTCCTACGCATGCTCGGAAACAATTCGACGCATGCTCAGAAGCATTGAACTTCATTTTCTCGGCTCAGCGTAGTGTTGTACGTCACCGCGTTCTTGACGGTCGTAAGTTCAGCGAACTTTTGTGTGACCGAGTGTATGCAAGGCAAGCTTGAGCGGAATCCCGTTGGAAAAGCCATCATATCTTTTTCCGACCAAAATCCCGATCGTGTGTACGGGACAGAAGACTAAAACTAAGTTGAAATTTGCTGCCAAAATTAATACTGGTTGTAACATGACAAAATGTGGGAAATTTCAAGGTGTATGAATACTTTTTCAAGGCACTGTATTAGAGGAAGTACAGCAATTTTTTTGGCCATGATTGTACAGAGGTTTGTCACATCCACGCAACAAACTTTTTTTATTTGTGAAACGCAATCTCAAATAAGGCGCTGTGATTGGACGCCAATCATAGGAGAGGATGGGAGGAGAAGACGGGAGAAGAAGACATCGAGGACATGGACACCGCCCACCGCCGTCACCCTCTGCCCCACGGAGACAGGGTAAGTGCCGGGGGGGGGGGGGGTTGCAGTGGCAGCATTCAATGGGCACAATTATTAAATATTATCAATTAATTATTAATAATTATTTTTATTTGTGTTTTGGAAGAAGTTTATATTTTTCATGTTTTTTGTCTTTATGTAATAAGATGTTATTAGTGATTTTGCACGTTATATTGAAGTGGATGTGTTGAGTTTTCTGTGTGAAATTCGTAGAAATTCATCCTTATGCCGCGTACTCACGGGCGGAATTTCCATCGGAAAAATCTTGGATGTTTTTTTTCCGACGGGATTCCGATGAAGCTTGGCTTGCATACACACGGTCACACAAAAGTTCGCTGAACTTTCGCCCCGTCAAGAACGCGATGACGTACAACACTACGACGAGCCGAGAAAAATGAAGTTCAATGCTCCCGAGCATGCGTCGAATTGTTTCCGAGCATGCGTAGGAAATTTTGCGCGTCGGAATTGCATGCAGACGATCGGAATTTCAGATCGGAACTTTTTCCGACCGAAAAATGGAGGACCCGCTCTCAATCTTTTGCTGGCGGTAATTCCGCCAGCAAAAGTCCGATGGAGCGTACACACGCGGTCGGAATTTCCGACCAAAAGCTCACATCGGACTTTTGCTGGCGGAATTTCCGCTCGTGTGCATAAGTTGTCTTTTCCCGTTTAGTGTAATTCTTTGGTTTCTTCTACAATGAATAGATTATTCCCCCCACAGGAAGAACAATGACAGATGAGACCCTGGAGGACTATTCCTACAAAGTCTGGTTTCCAAGAAGCGCGGAATCCCAGCAATCCCCATGATGTACAACAAAGGGGGGAAATGCGCTTTAATATTGAAGCGCGGGAATGGGTTGTACTGTTCAGAATATAAGCGTATTGTTCTGGAAGGTTTTATTTCGCTGTGAATTTAACTGTAATTACAATTTGTAAAGAATTGATGAACTGTTCATTAGAGAGCCTTGTATTCCTCAGTCTTCACATGCGAACGATTGATGCGGAGAGCTGTGCCGAGCCGACGGAGATTTCATGGCATTCCACCCACACCGAGATCTTCAGCTTAGAAAACGAGAACTTTTCGATGAAGAAACTTGGCCAGTCACAGACACGGAATTTCTTTACAGAGTGGATTAGTAATGATAGAGCACAGGTGTCAAACACAAGACCCACGGGCCGAATCCGACCCTCCAGGCCATGTCATGTGGCCCTCACACCTTTCCTGCAGCTGCAGGAGAGCTCCAGCCCTCCTCTGGTCCTCCTCCAGACCCTTACTTTCTGCTTTCAAGCAATGCATCCAGCCTCTTCCCAGCAGCAGCATAAGGAAAGGGGGTGCACTGTGATGTTAGGGAGAGTGGGGAACTCAACTTCTGATGGCGGGGTGGCTCTTGACATCTAATGTAAGGGGTGGGGATGAGCTGGACATCTAATCTTACAGATACAACCGGCCCTTTTGAGGACAATCATAATGCTGATGCGGCCCACGATGAAATCGAGTTTGACACCCCTGTGCTAGAGCCTTTAAAATAAACGAGATGGTCAATGTATAAAATGTTCGCCGTGCAGATATATAATAAACATTCACATAATCAGGACAAAAATTGCTGTAGTTCCTCTAATATGTGTAGTTCCAATATCGTCAGCACCACCTAGTAACCATAATGTGTGGGGTTTTTTTTTTTTTTTACAGAAATACCTCATCAGGAGAAAAAAAAAGTAATGTTGCTACCAGAGGGCGCTGATGATATAGGATTCACACATACAGTGTATTGAAAATGTATTCATACCCCTTGAAACTTTCCACATTTTGTCATGTCACAACCAAAAAACATACAGTGGCTTGCGAAAGTATTCGGCCCCCCTTGAACTTTTCAACCTTTTGCCACATTTCAGGCTTCAAACATAAAGATATAAAATTTTTATTTTTTGTGAAGAATCACCAACAAGTGGGACACAATTGTGAAGTGGAACGAAATTTTTTGGATTTTTGAAACTTTTTTAACTAATAAAAAAATGAAAAGTGGGGTGTGCATAATTATTCGGCCCCCTTGCGTTAATACTTTGTAGAGCCACCTTTTGCTGCGATTACAGCTGCAAGTCGCTTGGGGATGTCTCTATCAGTTTTGCACATCAAGAGACTGAAATTCTTGCCCATTCTTCCTTGCAAAACAGCTCGAGCTCAGTGAGGTTGGATGGAGAGTGTTCGTGAACAGCAGTTTTCAGCTCTTTCCACAGATTCTCGATTGGATTCAGGTCTGGACTTTGACTTGGCCATTCTAACACCTGGATACGTTTATTTGTGAACCATTCCTTTGTAGATTTTGCTGTATGTTTGGGATCATTGTCTTGTTGGAAGATAAATCTCTGTCCCAGTTTCAGGTCTTTTGCAGACTCCAACAGGTTTTCATCCAGAATGGTCCTGTATTTGGCTGCATCCATCTTCCCCTCAATTCTAACCATCTTCCCTGTCCCTGCTGAAGAAAAGCAGGCCCAAACCATGATGCTGCCCCCACCATGTTTCACAGTGGGGATGGTGTGTTGAGTGTGATGAGCTGTGTTGCTTTTACGCCAAACATTTCGTTTTGCATTGTGTCCAAAAAGTTGGATTTTGGTTTCATCGGACCAGAGCACCTTCTTCCACATGTTTGGTGTGTCTCCCAGGTGGCTTGTGGCAAACTTTAGACAAGACTTTTTATGGATATCTTTGAGAAATGGCTTTCTTCTTGCCACTCTTCCATAAAGGCCAGATTTGTGCAGTGTACGACTGATTGTTGTCCTATGGACAGACTCTCCCACCTCAGCTGTAGTTCTCTGCAGTTCATCCAGAGGGATCATGGGCCTCTTGGCTGCATCTCTGATCAGTCTTCTCCTTGTCTGAGCTGAAAGTTTAGAGGGACAGCCAGGTCTTGGTAGATTTGCAGTGGTCTGATACTCCCTCCATTTCAAAATCATCGCTTGCACAGTGCTCCTTGGGATGTTTAAAGCTTGGGAAATCTTTTTGTATCCAAATCCGGCTTTAAACTTCTCCACAACAGTATTACGGACCTGCCTGGTGTGTTCCTTGGTCTTCATGATGCTCTCTGCGCTTTCAACAGAACCCTGAGACTATCACAGAGCAGGTGCATTTATACAGAGACTTGATTACACACAGGTGGATTCTATTTATCACCATCAGTCATTTAGGACAACATTGGATCATTCAGAGATCCTCGCTGAACTTCTGGAGTGAGTTTGCTGCACTGAAAATAAAGGGGCCGAATAATTTTGCACGCACCACTTTTCAGTTTTTTAATTGCTAAAAAAGTTTAAAATATCCAATAGATTTCGTTCCACTTCACAATTGTGTCCCACTTGTTGGTGATTCTTCACAAAAAATTAAAATTTTATATCTTTATGTTTGAAGCCTGAAATGTGGCAAAAGGTTGAAAAGTTCAAGGGGGCCGAATACTTTCGCAAGCCACTGTAAATGTATTTTATTGGGATTTTATGTGATAGACCAACACAAAGTGTCACATAATTGTGAAGTGGAAGGAAAATGATAAATGATACAAATAAATATGTGAAAAGTGTGGGGGGGGGGCATTTGTATGGCGCCCCCCCGGAGTCAATACTTTGTAGAACCCCATTTCTCTACAAGTCTTTTTGGGGATGTCTCTACCAGCTTTGCACATCTAGAGAGGACATTTCTGCCCATTCTTCTTTGTAAAATATCTCAAGTTCTGTCAGATTGGATGGAGAGCGTCTGTGAACAGCAATTTTCAAGTCTTGCCACAGATTCTCAATGTGATTTAGGTCTGGACTGTGACTGGGCCATTCTAACCCATGAATATGCTTTGATCTAAACCATTCCATTGTAGCTCTGGCTGGATGTTTCGGGTCCTTGTCCTGCTGGAAGGTGAACCTCCGCCCCAGTCTCAAGTCTTTTGTAGACTCTAACAGGTTTTCTTCTAAGATTGTCCTGTGTTTGTCTCCATCCATCTTCCCATCAACTCTGACCAGCTTCCCTGTCCCTGCTGAAGAAAAGCATCCCCACCACATGATGCTGCCACCACCATGTTTCACGGTGGGGATGGTGTGTTCAGGGTGATGTGCAGTGTTAGTTTCCCCCACACATAGAGTTTTGTTTTTAGGTCAAAAAGTTGAATTTTGGTCTCATGTGACCAGATCACCTTCTTCCACATGTTTGCTGTGTCCTCCACATGGCTTCTCACAAACTACAAATAGGACTTCTTATGACTTTCTTTCACCAATGTCTTTCTTCTTGTCACTCTTCCATAAAGGGCAGATTTGTGGAGAACACGACTAATAGTTGTCCTGTGGACAGATTCTCCCACCTGAGCTGTGGATCTCTGCAGCTCCTCCAGAGTTACCATGGACCTCTTGCCTGCTTCTCTGATGAATGCTCTCCTTGCCCGGCTGGTCAGTTTAGGTGGACGGCCATGTCTTGGTAGGTTTGCAGTAGACATGTGCACTACCGGAAAATGCGTTTTTTTTTTTTCGTTTTCTTTTTTATTCGTTTTTTTTTTTCTGCTCCATAGTGACATGATAACATCACGCAGTTGCTGCAGATTTTGTCGGCTGCACATCCATGATGCCAATCTCCAGTTCCATCACTACCCAAAGGTGCTCTATTGGATGAGATGTGGTGAGTGTGGAGGCCACTGGAGGACAGGGACCTCATTGTCCAGTGGTGAGATGATTGGAGCTTTGTGACATGGAGCATTATCCTGCTGGAAGGAGCCATCAGAAGATGGGGACACTGAAGTCATAAAGGGATGGACATGGTCAGCAACAATACTCAGGTAGGCCGTGGTGATTAAACCATGCTCAATTGGTACTAAGGGGCCCAAAGTGTGCCAAGAAAATATCCCCCACACCATTACACCCCCACCACCAGCCTGAACCGGTGATATCCCATCCCCCACACCATTACACCCCCACCACCAGCCTGAACCGGTGATATCCCATCCCCCACACCATTACACCCCCACCACCAGCCTGAACCGGTGATACAAGGCAGATGGATCCATGCACCAAATTTTGACCCCTCCATCTGAATGTCGCAGCTGAAATCCAGACTCTTTAGACCAGGCAACGTTTTTCCAATCTTCTATTGTCCAATTTGGGTGATCCTGTGCGAATTGTAGCCTCAGTTTCCGATCTTTAGCTGACAGGAGTGGCACCTGGTGTGGTCTTCTGCTGCTGTAGCCCATCTGCTTCAAGGTTGGATGTGTTCTGCGTTCAGAGATGGTATTCTGCATACCTTGGATGTAACGAGTGGTTATTTGAGTTACTGTTGCCTTTCTATCATCTGGAACCAGTCTGCCCATTCTCCTCTGACCTCTGACACCAACAAGGCATTTTCCTCCACACGACTGCAGCTTAAAAAGAAACTCCTTTGAAAACGTCACGTGTGACGAAACATGTCGGGGTTAAGCCACACACTGACGTCACTACGCTATATGTGACCCCGGAAGCACGGGCGATCTCTGTATTTTTTAAAAAATACAAATTTCTTTTTAAACTTTGTATGAACTTTTTTACGAATAAACTGAACAATATTTGAGGATAACGCACTATCGGAGCCCTCTCGTTTTTCCTATCCTCCTATACGGTTCGTCTCGGTCCAAGCGAGCATCTTAGCTCTTTCTATCAGGAAGCAGGCTGCTCTGTACAGTGGACGGAAAATAGGCGTTAGGAGTGAGGAGGAGTTTTGGAGGTACGCACATTCCAGATCGGTGCAAAGACCCCCGCAGAGGGTTATATCTGGAGGCGCTAACGACCTCGCTACGGATAGGAGGTCCATCTTATCCGGTAAGGGTCACTGTTTGGTGTGCACCCCAAGGATAGACCTACCCTTCACTCTCTTGGTGGTGGCAGAACCATCTTTCAACTTGCATCCCGAACTTTCTCTTCCTCTTCTTTTCATTGTGGAATTGGACTTGATATAAACCATATGTGGATTTTTGCACATAGCAATTAATTTAACCATTTTACTAATCTGGCACTATATGGATTCATGTGGACATTTTTTCAATTATTTTGTCGTCTAATTTTATTGATTTACATTTCACTGAAGATTTAAGATATGTGATTTTGCACATTAGATTTTGCACTTGCATATCAATTTAAGATTGTTTTTTTGGGAATCTAACATTTTCTCAATTAGCGCGACCTTCTCCCTTTATACAATTTAAATCTTCATAGCAGAAATATAAAAAACAATATAAATATAAAAAAGGAGAAGCTTCTTCTACCTCTTACAGATCTAGTCGGGATCGAGATCTGGGAACCTCTATCGTCCCAGAGGAATGAAGCAAGACCTGGTCTGCCATAGCTAAATGTTCTTTCAACATGACAGCGTTTGGAAGCCGCCTACAATGTTCCTTTGAGGTGGTACTGGGTCCCGGCCCGTATTGCAGGTTTGAACCCATCATACAGCGATAGGGGCTTTAGGGGCTGCGGCCAACGAGGCAATGCACTTCATACCTGGTGGTCCTGCCCACGTCTAACAGAGTTTTGGCCCAGGGTCTTTGGGCTCCTATTCCATGTACCCATTCGTAAAGACACTAAACTCACCCTACTGCATCACCCGATTCGAGCCTATTCTTCTATAAGCTTGCAACTTACCTGTCAATTGCCACCAAGTACTTTATTGCCAGGGCTTTTTTCCTGCCAGAACTTGCCGGAACGCAGTTCCGCCACCTCAGGCAGCCCTCTCCTCTGCAGTCTGTCACATAGAACAGAAGCCGGTAGAGGAAGTTTTCTATACCATCTTCTGTAATATGCTAGGCATCCAGGGAATGTGCTCCGCAGCTGACTGATCGGGTTTCAGAGGCAGCTCTCCCCGCCTGCTGTCTGTCAGATCCGTGTAGCACGGAGCCTGAAGCTCTCCGAAACTCCTCCTCGGATCTGTGGTACACGGATCTACTGATCTGACAGGCGGAGCTGCACGGAGGAGGCCGCACAGTGAGCTGAGGGGGGGGGTGATTTGACAGAACGGAAGTGTGCTCAGCACGGCTCTAATGAAGGTGAGAGAGCTGTGGAGGGAAAGGGGGAGGAAGGGGGCTGGTTGTGCAGAGAGTAGAGACTGAAGTTGTGGATGTTCTGCAGAGGTCATAGCTGGGGGGGGGGTTAGATTGTGCAAAGTGAGAGTTGTGAGCAGGGGAAATGTATACAGGGTCAAGATTGCTGGGGGGGGGGGCTTGGGGTGCAGAGGTGGAAGATGGGGGGTTGTAGAGAGTTAGAGCTGTAGATGGGGGCGCAGAAGTGAAATGTGGAGCGGGGAAGATAGGCTGTGGATGGGAGTGCAGAGGTGATTGTGGACTGGGGGTGTAAGCAGTGGATGGGGGTGTGCAGAGGTCATATGTTGACAGAGGTTAAAAGGGGAATTGTGGATGGGGGGAGGGGACTGCGCATGGTAATGTGAACTGTAAAATGTGGGGGCGGAGGGGGTGAGCTGGCTGTGGATGGAGGGGGGTGAACTGTGAAGAGGGGGAGGGGGTGAGCTGGCTGTGGATGGAGGAGGGTGAACTGTGGAGAGGGGGAGCTGTGATGGGGGAGATAAACTGTGGAGAGGGGGAGGGGGGGAGCTGTGAGGGGGGAGGTGAACTGTGGAAAGGGGGAGAGGGTGAGCTGTGAGGAGGGAAATGAACTGTGGAGAGGGGGAGAGGGGGAGCTGTGAGGGGGGAGGTGAACTGTGGAGAGGGGGAGAGGGGGAGCTGTGAGGGGGGGAGGTGAACTGTGAAGAGGGGGAGAGGGTGAGCTGTGAGGGGGGAGGTGAACTGTGGAGAGGGGGAGAGGGGGAGCTGTGAGGGGGGAGGTGAACTGTGGAGAGGGGGAGAGGGTGAGCTGTGAGGGGGGAGGTGAACTGTGGAAAGGGTGAGCTGTGGGGGGAGGTGAACTGTGGACAAGAGAAGAGAAGGTAACCTGTGGGTGGAGGGGGGGGGTGAGGTGTAGAGAGAGGGGGAGAGGGTGAGCCGGGGGGGGGGGGAGAACTGTGGAGAGGGTGAGCTGTGGACAAGAGAAAAGAAGGTAACCAGAGGGAGGAGGGGGTGAGCTGTGGAGAGGCGGGGAGTGAAGTTGTGGGGGGAGGGGGTGAACTGAGAAGAGAAGGTAAGCTGTGCATGGAGGGAAAGGTAACCTGTGTGTGTGTGGGGGGGGGGGGGGGCGAACTGTGGACAGGGAGCGAGAAGGTAAAGAACACTTTACTTCTCTTTCCCAAGGAATGGCGGTATTGGGGGCGGAAATAGGGGTGGGGTTGAGGGGCCAGGGAGTTGACTGGGGAGGGTGGGTTTCTGCACCTATTCTCTGAGAAAAAAAGCCCTGGTTATTGCTAAGGCCTGGAAGACACCTTCTGTATCATTGGCAGTGGTGAAGAGCAACTTGACTACAGTGATGATTAACAAACAGATGTCCAGTATTTTACATGATTCCCACACTAAATTTCTGAAAGTATGGGCTCTCTGGTGGTCATATACTCTCCCCACCCTGCATCCGACCAGTCTGGGCATCTCATAATTGATGATATTACCAGCCGAGCCTGCAGGAACCCTTCTCCCTTTCCTCTATTTTCCATCTTCTCCTTTTTGGGAATTGCTCCCGCCTTTCCCCCCTCAGTTGTTTTGTTTCCTTTTTATTTCCCTCTCTCCTTTCCCCCTCCTCTTCTCTGGGGACCGGAATGCCAGTTCGCCCCTCTTGTTTCCTCATGACATGCCTCTAGGCCTCCGGGCTTGGGCAACGTATGCAAACCTACGGCTCCTACCACGAGGACGTTCAGTTGATGTTTTGCTTTACTAAATTGTTTTGTTGCACAAGAAATCACCCATGCCTATATGTCTTGTTTCCTGTTCATAGTTGTATACCCTCCCCCTGCATTGGTGATCAGCTGTCTTGTTATTTACAGTATGTGTGCAACAATAAAAATTATTGTACCAGAAAAAGAAAAGGAGAAGCCTCCCATAGCGTAAAACTGTTTTTTTTTTCATCAAAGATGGTTAAAAATTGCACTTACTGTGCTAAAAGTAAACCATTCGCTGTGTATAACCAGGAAGTGCCACTGGCTCATCCAGCATGTGTTCCAACAAAAGCGGAAGTCCTACCCTACGCGTTTTGTCATATGTGTACTATGTCTTTAGAAGCAGCTCTACACTATGGAGGCCTCTCCTATTTTTTTATGTTGCTGTTATAAGGGTTCAAAGGCATAGTGGAAAGGAGCACATTGATTGATTTATTTATTTATTTTCACATGGGTGAATAAGGACGCTGCATGCAAGATTTGTTTATCAAGATTTTTATTGGATATTTGTTACTTGTTTTCTGTCTTTCATTGAGGGTAAGTACTGTTTTGTTATATTTATTTTTTGACACTATTTGGGGTTTAAACAAAGCAGCTGTACGTAAACATTTGAAATTTTTTTACAGAGGCGCGGGTGTTTTGTTGTTTGTTTTCCCAAAAAGAAGCTTGCCTGCCTGTGTTACGCCCCTTATTACCTTAACTGTCATTATACTGCGGCAGGTCGACACGTTCCTGCGAACTGTCGTAGCTGTACGTCGGACCTTTAAGCGGAGATAGCAGCAATGCGGGGGTGCAGATGCGAATGGCCGGCGGTCGCGATGACCGCCGGCCACGTGCGATCGCGGTCACGAGAGCGAGGGTGAACACACAAATCCCTGTTCTGTGAGGAGAGGCAGATCGTGTGTTTCTACTAGCTAGGAAAAATGATATGTCATCTTCTATAGTCAGTCCCATCCCCCCACAGTTATGCCCCGTACACACGGTCGGATTTTCCGACGGAAAATGTGTGATAGGACCTTGTTGTCGGAAATTCCGACCGTGTGTGGGCTCTATCACACATTTTCCATCGGATTTTCCGACACACAAGGTTTGAGAACAGGATATAAAATTTTCCGACAACAAAATCCGTTGTCGGAAATTCCGATCGTGTGTACACAAATCCGACGGACAAAGTGCCACGCATGCTCAGAATAAATGAAGAGATGAAAGCTATTGGCCACTGCCCCATTTATAGTCCCGACGTACGTGTTTTACGTCACCGCGTTCAGAACGATCGGATTTTCCGACAACTTTGTGTGACCGTTTGTATGCAAGACAAGTTTGAGCCAACATCCGTCGGAAAAAATCCTAGGATTTTGTTGTCGGAATGTCCAAACAAAGTCCGACCGTGTGTACGGGGCATTAGAACACACACTGAGGGAACAAAGTTAACCCCTTTGATCGGCCCCTAGTGTTAACCCCTTCCCTGCCAGTGACATTTACACAGTAATCAGTGCATTCTTATAGCTCTGATCGCTGTATAAATGTCAATGGTCCCAAAAAATGTGTCAAAAGTGTCGAATCTGTCTGCCACAATGTCACAGTCCCGATAAAAATTGTTGATCACCGCCATTACTAGTAAAGAAAAGAAAAATAATAAAAATGCCATAAATCATTCCCCTATATTGTAGACGCTATAACTTTTGCGCAAACGAATCAATATGTGCTTATTGGGATTTTATTACCAAAAATATGTAGAAGAATACATATCGGCCTAAACTGAGGAAAAACATTATTTGATTTTTAAAAAAAAAAAATGGTGATATTTATTATAGCAAAAAGTACAAAATATTGTGTTTTTTTTCAAAATTGTCGCTCTTTTTTTGTTTATAGTGCAAAAAATAAAAACCGCAGAGGTGATCAAATACCACCAAAAGAAACCTCTATTTGTGGGAAAAAAAGGACGTCAATTTTATTTGGGTACAGCGTCGCACGACTGCGCAATTGTCAGTTAAAGCGACACAGTGCCGAATCGCAAAAAATGGCCCGGTCACTGAGCAGCCAAATCTTCCGGGGCTGAAGTGGTTAAAAGTACAATTGTTATAGTAATGCGGTACCTACATGTAGGCATGTGTTAAAAAAATTCAAATGTGTTGAATCAATGGAACTTATTAGGGAAGATGCCGAGTGTACCTTTATGTGCCGGTTCCGCTAGTTATTATTAATTTGGAACTTCTGATCAATATTAGGATAGGAGTTGTCTATCTATAACATTTCCAGAACATATACTGTACACAGACCCCTAAGGGTTGGTTTTATATTTGTATTGTTATCACCAGACTATATTGATGATCTCACTGTGATAGGTAGGAGGTTTCTCCTATATTCGCTTTCCTAACACTGAACCCCCTCACCGCCAATCAGTTGCTCGGATCTGTTACCCGTCACCTGATTGGCTGGAACGACAGGCGCTGTGATTGTATGCCTATCAGGTGTCCAATCATAGGAGAGGACGGGAGGAGAAGACGGGAGAAGAAGACATTGGATGGCACAGTGGCTGCGTTTGGTGGGCACAGTGAAGCTGCATTGATGGTTGTTTTTTTCCCAGAATTTTTCAGTTAGTTTGCGCCCCACCAAAAATTTTGAGCACCAGCCGCCACTGGTCAGTGGGAGGAATAGTGTCCCATCATTGGTGTCAGTGGGAGGAATAGTGCCCCATTATGGGAAAACACACTGAGCAGCATTGAGGAGGGGGAATGGACTGATACTGAGAGCAGGTAAGTGCCAGTGTCACTGATCCCATCCCTTTACTACCATCACCCCTCTGCCTGATCCCAGCATCCGTCTGCCTCTTATCCCAGCATCCATCTGCCTGATCCCTCTGCCTCTGATCCCACCATCCATCTGCCTGATTTCACCATCCCTCTGCCTGATCCCTGTGCCTCTGATCCCACCATCCGGCTGCCTAATCCCACCATCCCTCTGCCTGATCCCTCTGCCTCTGACCCCACCATCCCTATGCCTGATCCCACCATCCCTCTGCTTGATCCCTCTGCCTCTGATCCCACCATCCCTCTGCCTGATCCCACCATCCCTCTGCCTGTTCCCGCTGCCTCTGATCCCACCACCCCTCTGCCTTATCCCACCGTCCCTCTGCCTGATCCCTCTGCCTCTGATCCCACCATCCCTCTGCCTGTTCCCGCTGCCTCTGATCCCACCACCCCTCTGCCTTATCCAAACGTCTCTCTGCCTGATCCCTCTGCCTCTGATCCCACCATCCGTCTGACTGATCCCTCTGCCTCTGATCCCACCATCCTTCTGCCTGATCCCTCTGCCTACGATCCCACCATCCCTCTGCCTGATCCCTCTGCCTCTGATCGAACCATCCATCTGCCTGATCCCACCATCCCTCTGCCTAATCCCTCTGCCTCTGATCCCACCATCCCTCTGCCTGGCTCCTCTGCCTCTGATCCCACCATCCGTCTGCCTGATCCCACTATCCCTCTGCCTGATCCTTCTGCCTCTGATCCCACCATCCCTCTGCCTGGCCCCTCTGCCTCTGATCCCACCATCCGTCTGCCTGATCCCTCTGCCACTGATTCCACCACCTCTCTGCCTGATCCCTCTGCCTACTATTCCACCATCCCTCTGCCTGATCCTTCTGCCTCTGATCCCACCATCCATCTGCCTGATCCCTCTGCCTCTGATCCCACCATCCATCTGCCTTATCCCACCATCCCTCTGCCTAATCCCTCTGCCTCTGATCCCACCATCCCTCTGCCTGACTTTGTTCTGTGTTGAAAGTCAATAAAGTGCATCTCTCTGGAAGAATTGGGTTGCTGCGGAAGAGTACTTACTAATTAATTATCATACCCATGATACTACTACACATATTATGTCACTACAACAAACGGCAAGGAATTGTCGGCCAACAAACGCGAACGTAGTGACGTACTACGCTGCTTTTTCAGCTCTTTAGCGCCACCCTTTGGACTCCTTCTGCTAATTTTGCATTAGTAGAAGATTGGTGAGTGTTTATTCGTGCCTTTCATTTAGCGCTTTTCAGTTCGTGCGTTTCTAAACGGTCGTTCGTCAAACCCGACATGTTGCGGAATTGGAGGAGATAACGTGTTATTTATTATTGGCCTTGGAGTTATTGCTCTGACCCAAGTCCAGTCCAGGAACAGGAGGAGGAGGAAGTCTTGAATCAAAAATTGGTTGCTTTATAAATTATGTAATATGCCTTTGCTGCGGGAGCTCCAGGAGAATAATCCGGATGATTTTCGGAATTATCTCCAAATGACGGACCCCTGCTTTCACCAACTCTTGGCATTGCTGACCCCCTATATTAAGAAGCAGGACACATGCATGAGGCTTTTATTTTATTTTTGGTTGAATAATAATGAATCGATTTGGTATATATATATATATATATATATATATAATCTTCCTATCCGAAAATGCGATTGTCTGTAGCAATTCCGACGCGCAAAATTCCTACGCATGCTCGGAAACAATTCGACGCATGCTCAGAAGCATTGAACTTCATTTTCTCGGCTCAGCGTAGTGTTGTACGTCACCGCGTTCTTGACGGTCGTAAGTTCAGCGAACTTTTGTGTGACCGAATGTGTGCAAGGCAAGCTTGAGCGGAATCCCGTTGGAAAAGCCATCATATCTTTTTCCGACCAAAATCCCGATCGTGTGTACGGGACAGAAGACTAAAACTAAGTTGAAATTTGCTGCCAAAATTAATACTGGTTGTAACATGACAAAATGTGGGAAATTTCAAGGTGTATGAATACTTTTTCAAGGCACTGTATTAGAGGAAGTACAGCAATTTTTTTGGCCATGATTGTACAGAGGTTTGTCACATCCACGCAACAAACTTTTTTTATTTGTGAAACGCAATCTCAAATAAGGCGCTGTGATTGGACGCCAATCATAGGAGAGGATGGGAGGAGAAGACGGGAGAAGAAGACATCGAGGACATGGACACCGCCCACCGCCGTCACCCTCTGCCCCACGGAGACAGGGTAAGTGCCGGGGGGGGGGGGGGGTTGCAGTGGCAGCATTCAATGGGCACAATTATTACATATTATCAATTAATTATTAATAATTATTTTTATTTGTGTTTTGGAAGAAGTTTATATTTTTCATGTTTTTTGTCTTTATGTAATAAGATGTTATTAGTGATTTTGCACGTTATTTTGAAGTGGATGTGTTGAGTTTTCTGTGTGAAATTCGTAGAAATTCATCCTTATGCCGCGTACACACGGGAGGAATTTCCGTCGGAAAAATCTTGGATGTTTTTTTTCTGACGGGATTCCACTGAAGCTTGGCTTGCATACACATAGTCACACAAAAGTTCGCTGAACTTTCGCCCCGTCAAGAACGCGGTGATGTACAACACTACGACGAGCCGAGAAAAATGAAGTTCAATGCTCCCGAGTATGCGTCGAATTGTTTCCGAGCATGCGTAGGAAATTTTGCGCGTCGGAATTGCATGCAGATGATCGGAATTTCAGATCGGAACTTTTTCCGACCGAAAAATGGAGAACCCGCTCTCAATCTTTTGCTGGCGGTAATTCCGCCAGCAAAAGTCCGATGGAGCGTACACACACGGTCAGAATTTCCGACCAAAAGCTCACATCGGACTTTTGCTGGCGGAATTTCCGCTCGTGTGCAGAAGTTATCTTTTCCCGTTTAGTGTAATTCTTTGGTTTCTTCTACAATTTATTCCCCCCACATGAAGAACAATGACAGATAAGAACCTGGAGGACTATTCCTACAAAGTCTGGTTTCCAGGAAGCGCGGAATCCCAGCAATCCCCATGATGTACAACAAAGGGGGGAAATGCGCTTTAATATTGAAGTGCGGGAATGGGTTGTACTGTTTAGAATATAAGCGTATTGTTCTGGAAGGTTTTATTTCGCTGTGAATTTAACTGTAATTACAATTTGTAAAGAATTGATGAACTGTTCATTAGAGAGCCTTGTATTCCTCAGTCTTCACATGATGCGGAGAGCTGTGCCGAGACGACAGAGATTTCATGGCATTCCACCCACACCGAGATCTTCAGCTTAGAAAACGAGAACTTTTCAATGAAGAAACTTGGCCAGTCACAGACACGGAATTTATTTACAGAGTGGATTAGTAATGATAGAGCACAGGTGTCAAACACAAGACCCGCGGGCCGAATCCGACCCCCCAGGCCATGTCATGTGGCCCTCACACCTTTCCTGTAGCTGCAGGAGAGCTCCAGCCCTCATCTGGTCCTCCTCCAGACCCCTGCTTTCCGCTTTCAAGCAATGCATCCAGCCACTTCTCAGCAGCAGCATAAGGAAAGGGGGGTGCACTGTGATGTTAGGGAGAGTGGGGAACTCAACTTCTGATGGCGGGGTGGCTCTTGACATCTAATGTAAGGGGAGGGGATGAGCTGGACATCTAATCTTACAGATACAACCGGCCCTTTTGAGGACAATCATAATGCTGATGCGGCCCACGATGAAATCGAGTTTGACACCCCTGTGCTAGAGCCTTTAAAATAAACGAGGTGATCAATGTATAAAATGTTTGCCGTGCAGATATATAATAAACATTCACATAATCAGGACAAAAACTGCTGTAGTTCCTCTAATATGTGTAGTTCCAATATTGTCAGCACCACCTCGTAACCATAATGTGTGGGTTTTTTTTTTTTTTTACAGAAATACCTCATTAGGAGAAAAAAAAAGTAATGTTGCTACCAGAGGGCGCTGATGATATAGGATTCACACATACAGTGCATTGAAAATGTATTCATACCCCTTGAAACTTTCCACATTTTGTCATGTCACAACCAAAAAACATACAGTGGCTTGCGAAAGTATTCGGCCCCCCTTGAACTTTTCAACCTTTTGCCACATTTCAGGCTTCAAACATAAAGATATAAAATTTTTATTTTTTGTGAAGAATCACCAACAAGTGGGACACAATTGTGAAGTGGAACGAAATTTTTTGGATTTTTGAAACTTTTTTAACTAATAAAAAAATGAAAAGTGGGGTGTGCATAATTATTCGGCCCCCTTGCGTTAATACTTTGTAGAGCCACCTTTTGCTGCGATTACAGCTGCAAGTCGCTTGGGGTATGTCTCTATCAGTTTTGCACATCGAGAGACTGAAATTCTTGCCCATTCTTCCTTGCAAAACAGCTCGAGCTCAGTGAGGTTGGATGGAGAGTGTTCGTGAACAGCAGTTTTCAGCTCTTTCCACAGATTCTCAATTGGATTCAGGTCTGGACTTCGACTTGGCCATTCTAACACCTGGATACGTTTATTTGTGAACCATTCCTTTGTAGATTTTGCTGTATGTTTGGGATCATTGTCTTGTTGGAAGATAAATCTCCGTCCCAGTTTCAGGTCTTTTGCAGACTCCAACAGGTTTTCATCCAGAATGGTCCTGTATTTGGCTGCATCCATCTTCCCCTCAATTTTAACCATCTTCCCTGTCCCTGCTGAAGAAAAGCAGGCCCAAACCATGATGCTGCCACCACCATGTTTCACAGTGGGGATGGTGTGTTGAGTGTGATGAGCTGTGTTGCTTTTACGTCAAACATATCGTTTTGCATTGTGGCCAAAAAGTTCGATTTTGGTTTCATCGGACCAGAGCACCTTCTTCCACATGTTTGGTGTGTCTCCCAGGTGGCTTGTGACAAACTTTAGACAAGACTTTTTATGGATATCTTTGAGAAATGTCTTTCTTCTTGCCACTCTTCCATAAAGGGCAGATTTGTGCAGTGTACGACTGATTGTTGTCCTATGGACAGACTCTCCCACCTCAGCTGTAGTTCTCTGCAGTTCATCCAGAGTAATCATGGGCCTCTGGGCTGCATGTCTTCTCCTTGTCTGAGCTGAAAGTTTAGAGGGACAGCCAGGTCTTGGTAGATTTGTAATGGTCTGATACTCCTTCCATTTCAAAATGATCGCTTGCACAGTGCTCCTTGGGATGTTTAAAGCTTGGGAAATCTTTTTGTATCCAAATCCGGCTTTAAACTTCTCCACAACAGTATTACGGACCTGCCTGGTGTGTTCCTTGGTCTTCATGATGCTCTCTGCGCTTTCAACAGAACCCTGAGACTATCACAGGGCAGGTGCATTTATACAGAGACTTGATTACACACAGGTGGATTCTATTTATCACCATCAGTCATTTAGGACAACATTGGATCATTGAGAGATCCTCGCTGAACTTCTGGAGTGAGTTTTCTGCACTGAAAGTAAAGGGGCCGAATAACTTTTCACGCACCACTTTTCAGTTTTTTAATTGCTAAAAAAGTTTAAAATATCCAATAGATTTCGTTCCACTTCACAATTGTGTCCCACTTGTTGGTGATTCTTCACAAAAAAATGAAATGTTAAATCTTAAAGGGGTTGTAAAGGTGTTTTTTTTTTTTTTTAAAAATAACAAACATGTCATACTTACCTTCACTGTGCAGCTCGTTCTGCACAGAGTGGCCCCGAACCTGGTCTTCTGGGGTCCCTCGGCGGCTGTCTCAGCTCCTCCCCGCAAGCATTTACCACCTTCATGCGAGCTCTCTCGCACGGTGGTGAGTGCTTGCGGGCGCGCTCCCGTGATACAGCCGGCGGCTATAGCCGCTCGCTGTATCACTCGGCCCCGCCCCCCGGCGCGCCGCGTCATCGGATGTGATTGACAGCAGCGCGAGCCAATGGCTGCGCTGCTTTCAATCCATCCACTGCAGCCAATCAGCGGCCAGGGTGAGCGGAGGAACAGATGTCGGGAACGCGAAGCTGACTTTCGAGGCGTCAGGTAAGTAAAACGGGGGGGCTGGGGGCGGCGGTTCTGTCAGAAGTTTTTTCACCTTAATGCATAGAATGCATTAAGGTGAAAAAACTTTTACCTTTACAACCCCTTTAATGTTTGAAGCCTGAAATGTGGCAAAAGGTTGAAAAGTTCAAGGGGGCCGAATACTTTCGCAAGCCACTGTAAATGTATTTTATTGTGATTTTAGGTGATAGACCAACACAAAGTGTCACATAATTGTGAAGTGGAAGGAAAATGATAAATGATACAAATAAATATGTGAAAAGTGGGGGGGGGGGGACATTTGTATGGCGCCCCCCGGAGTCAATACTTTGTAGAACCCCCTTTCTCTACAAGTCTTTTTGGGGATGTCTCTACCAGCTTTGCACATCTAGAGAGGACATTCTTGCCCATTCTTCTTTGTAAAATATCTCAAGCTCTGTCAGATTGGATGGAGAGCGTCTGTGAACAGCAATTTTCAAGTCTTGCCACAGATTCTCAATGTGATTTAGGTCTGGACTGTGAATGGGCCATTCTAACACATGAATATGCTTTGATCTAAACCATTCCATTGTAGCTCTGGCTGGATGTTTCGGGTCGTTGTCCTGCTGGAAGGTGAACCTCCGCCCCCAGTCTCAAGTCTTTTGTACACTCTAACAGGTTTTCTTCTAAGATTGTCCTGTATTTGTCTCCATCCATCTTCCCATCAACTCTGACCAGCTTCCCTGTCCCTGCTGAAGAAAACCATCCCCACCACATGATGCTGCCACCACCATGTTTCACGGTGGGGATTAGTTTCCCCCACACATAGAGTTTTGTTTTTAGGCCAAAAAGTTGAATTTTGGTCTCCTCTGACCAGATCACCTTCTTCCACATGTTTGCTGTGTCCTCCACATGGCTTCTCACAAACTACAAATAGGACTTCTTATGGATTTCTTTCACCAATGTCTTTCTTCTTGTCACTCTTCCATAAAGGGCAGATTTGTGGAGAACACGACTAATAGTTGTCCTGTGGACAGATTCTCCCACCTGAGCTGTGGATCTCTGCAGCTCCTCCAGAGTTACCATGGACCTCTTGGCTCTTCTCTGATGAATGTTCTCCTTGCCCGGCTGGTCAGTTTAGGTGGACGGCCATGTCTTGGTAGGTTTGCAGTAGACATGTGCACTACCGGAAAATGCGTTTTTTTTTTTTTTCGTTTTCTTTTTTATTCGTTTTTTTTTTTTAATGCCCCATAGTGACATGATAACATCACGCAGTTGCTGCAGATTTTGTCGGCTGCACATCCATGATACCAATCTCCAGTTCCACCACTACCCAAAGGCGCTCTATTGGATGAGATGTGGTGGGTGTGGAGGCCATTGGAGGACAGGGACCTCATTGTCCAGTGGTGAGATGATTGAAGCTTTGTGACATGGTGCATTATCCTGCTGGAAGGAGCCATCAGAAGATGGGGACACTGTAGCCATAAAGGGATGGACATGGTCAGCAACAATACTCAGGTAGGCCGTGGTGAATAAACCATGATCAATTGGTACTAAGAGGCCCAAAGTGTGCCAAGAAAATATCTCCCACACCATTACACCACCACCACCAGCCTGAACCGGTGATACAAGGCAGGATGGATCCATGCACCAAATCCTGACCCCACCATCTGAATGTCGCAGCTGAAATCCAGACTCATCAGACCAGGCAACGTTTTTCCAATCTTCTATTGTCCAATGTTGGTGATCCTGTGCAAATTGTAGCCTCAGTTTCCGGTTCTTAGCTGACAGGAGTGGCACCCGGTGTGGTCTTCTGCTGCTGTAGCCCATCTGCTTCAAGGTTGGATGTGTTCTGCATTCAGAGATGGTATTCTGCATACCTTGGATGTAACGAGTGGTTATTTGAGTTACTGTTGCCTTTCTATCATCTGGAACCAGTCTGCCCATTCTCCTCTGACCTCTGACACCAACAAGGAATTTTCCTCCACACAACTGCAGCTTAAAAAGAAACTCCTTTGAAAACGTCACGTGTGACGAAACATGTCGGGGTTAAGCCACGCACTAACGTCACTATGCTATATTTGAACCCGGAAGCACGGGCGATCTCTGTATTTTTAAAAAAATACAAATTTCTTTTTAAACTTTGTATGAACTTTTTTACGAATAAACTGAACAATATTTGAGGATAACGCACTATCGGAGCCCTCTCCTTTTTTCCATCCTCCTATACGGTTCGTCTCGGTCCAAGCGAGCATCTTAGCTCTTTCTATCAGGAAGCAGGCTGCTCTGTACAGTGGACGGAAAATAGGCGTTAGGAGTGAGGAGGAATTTTGGAGGTACGCACATTCCAGATCGGTGCAAAGACCCCCGCAGAGGGTTATATCTGCAGGCGCTAACGACCTCGCTACAGATAGGAGGTCCATCTTATCCGGTAAGGCTTCCCATTACTCTTTGGTGTGCACCCCAAGGATAGACCTACCCTTCACTCTCTTGGTGGTGGCAGAACCATCTTTCAACCTGCATCCGGAACTTTCTCTTCCTCTTCTTTTCATTGTGGAATTGGACTTGATATAAACCATATGTGGATTTTTGCACATAGCAATCTGGCACTATATGGATTCATGTGGACATTTTTTCAATTATTTTGTCACTGAAGATTCATTTAAGATATGTGATTTTGCACATTAGATTTTGCACTTGTATATCAATTTAAGATGGTTTTTTTGGGAATCTAACATTTTCTCAATTAGCGCAACCTTTTCCCTTTATACAATTTAAATCTTCATAGCAGAAATATAAAAAACAATATAAATATAAAAAAGAAAAGGAGAAGCTTCTTCTACCTCTTACAGAACTAGTCAGGATCGAGATCTGAGAACCCAGATCCCAGTGGAATGGAGCAAGACCTGGTCTGCCATAGCTAAATGTTCTGTCAACATGACAACGTTTGGAAGCCGCCTACAATGTTCCTTTGAGGTGGTACTGGGTCCCGGCCCGTATTGCAGGTTTGAACCCATCATACAGCGATAGGGGCTTTAGGGGCTGCGGCCAACGAGGCAATGCACTTCATACCTAGTGGTCCTGCCCACGTCTATCAGGGTTTTGGCCCAGGGTCTTTGGGCTCCTATTCCATGTACCCATTCGTAAAGACACTAAACTCACCCTACTGCATCACCCGATTCGGGCCTATTCTTCTATAAGCTTGCAACTTACCTGTCAATTGCCGCCAAGTACGTTATTGCCAGGGCTTTTTTTCTGCCGGAACTTGCCAGAACACAGTTCCCCCACCTCAGGCAGCCCTCTCCTCTGCAGTCTGTCACATAGAACAGAAGCCGATAGAGGAAGTTTTCTATACCATTCACTTCCTCCACCAACTTCTGTAATATGCTAGGCATCCAGGGAATGTGCTCCGCAGCTGACTGATCGGGTTTCAGAGGCAGCTCTCCCCGCCTGCTGTCTGTCAGATCCGTGTAGCACGGAGCCTGAAGCTCTCCGAAACTCCTCCTCGGTTCTGTGCTACACGGATCTACTGATCTGACAGGCGGAGCTGCACGGAGGAGGCCGCACAGTGAGCTGAGGGGGGGGGTGATTTGACAGAACAGAAGTGTGCTCAGCACGGCTCTAATGAAGATGAGAGAGCTGTGGAGGGAAAGGGGGAGGAAGGGGGCTGGTTGTGCAGAGAGTAGAGACTGAAGTTGTGGATGTTCTGCAGAGGTCATAGCTGGGGGGGGGGTTAGATTGTGCAAAGTGAGAGTTGTGAGCAGGGGAAATGTATACAGGGTCAAGATTGCTGGGGGGGGGCTTGGGGTGCAGAGGTGGAAGATGGGTGGTTGTAGAGAGTTAGAGCTGTAGATGGGGGTGCAGAAGTGAAATGTGGAGCGGGGAAGATAGGCTGTGGATGGGAGTGCAGAGGTGATTGTGGACTGAGGGTGTAAGCAGTGGATGGGGGTGTGCAGAGGTAATATGTTGACAGAGGTTAAAAGGGGAATTGTGGATGGGGGGAGGGGACTGCGCATGGTAATGTGAACTGTAAAATGTGGGGGCGGAGGGGGTGAGCTGGCTGTGGATGGAGGGGGGTGAACTGTGGAGAGGGGGAGAGGGTGAGCTGTGAGGGGGGAGGTGAACTGTGGAGAGGGGGAGAGGAGGAGCTGTGAGGGGGGAGGTGAACTGTGGAGAGGGGGAGAGGAGGAGCTGTGAGGGGGGAGGTGAACTGTGGAGAGGGGGAGAGGGTGAGCTGTGAGGGGGGAGGTGAACTGTGGAGAGGGGGAGAGGGGGAGCTGTGAGGGGGAGGTGAACTGTGGAGAGGGGGAGAGGGTGAGCTGTGAGGGGGGAGCTGAATTGTGGAGAGGGGGAGAGGGAGAGCTGTGAGGGGGGAGGTGAACTGTGGAGAGGGGGAGAGGGAGAGCTGTGAGGGGGAGGTGAACTGTGGAGAGGGGGAGAGGGTGAGCTGTGAGGGGGAAGGTGAACTGTGGAGAGGGGGAGAGGGTGAGCTGTGAGAGGGGAGGTGAACTGTGGAGAGGGGGAAAGGGTGAGCTGTGGATGGAGGGGGGTGCACTGTGGAGAGGGGGAGAGGGTGAGCTGTGAGGGGGGAGGTGAACTGTGGAGAGGGGGAGCTGTGTGGAGGAGGTGAACTGTGGAGAGGGTGAGCTGTGAGGGGGGAGGTGAACTGTGGAGAGGGGGAGAGGGTGAGCTGTGAGGGGGGAGGTGAACTGTGGAGAGGGGGAGAGGGTGAGCTGTGAGGGGGGAGATGAACTGTGGAGAGGGGGAGAGGGGGAGCTGTGAGGGGGGAGATGAACTGTGGAGAGGGGGAGAGGGTGAGCTGTGAGGGGGAAGGTGAACTGTGGAGAGGGGGAGAGGGTGAGCTGTGAGGGGGGAGGTGAACTATGGAGAGGGGGAGAGGGTGAGCTGTGAGGGGGAGGTGAACTGTGGAGAGGGGGAGAGGGTGAGCTGTGAGGGGGGAGGTGAACTGTGGAGAGGGGGAAAGGGTGAGTTGTGAGGAGGGATGTGAACTATGGAGAGGGGAAGAGGTTGAGCTGTGAGGGGGGAGGTGAACTGTGGAGAGGGGAAGAGGTTGAGCTGTGAGGGGGGAGGTGAACTGTGGAGAGGGGGAAAGGGTGAGCTGTGGATGGAGGGGGGTGCACTGTGGAGAGGGGGAGAGGGTGAGCTGTGAGGGGGGAGGTGAACTGTGGAGAGGGGGAGCTGTGTGGAGGAGGTGAACTGTGGAGAGGGTGAGCTGTGAGGGGGGAGGTGAACTGTGGAGAGGGGGAGAGGGTGAGCTGTGAGGGGGGAGGTGAACTGTGGAGAGGGGGAGAGGGTGAGCTGTGAGGGGGGAGATGAACTGTGGAGAGGGGGAGAGGGGGAGCTGTGAGGGGGGAGATGAACTGTGGAGAGGGGGAGAGGGTGAGCTGTGAGGGGGAAGGTGAACTGTGGAGAGGGGGAGAGGGTGAGCTGTGAGGGGGGAGGTGAACTATGGAGAGGGGGAGAGGGTGAGCTGTGAGGGGGAGGTGAACTGTGGAGAGGGGGAGAGGGTGAGCTGTGAGGGGGGAGGTGAACTGTGGAGAGGGGGAAAGGGTGAGTTGTGAGGAGGGATGTGAACTATGGAGAGGGGAAGAGGTTGAGCTGTGAGGGGGGAGGTGAACTGTGGAGAGGGGAAGAGGTTGAGCTGTGAGGGGGAGGTGAACTGTGGAAAGGGTGAGCTGTGGGGGGAGGTGAACTGTGGACAAGAGAAGAGAAGGTAACCTGTGGGTGGAGGGGGGGTGAGGTGTAGAGAGAGGGGGAGAGGGTGAGCTGGGGGGGGAGAACTGTGGAGAGGGTGAGCTGGGGGGGAGAACTGTGGAAAGGGTGAGCTGTGGGGGGAGGTGAACTGTGGACAAGAGAAGAGAAGGTAACCTGTGGGTGGAGGGGAGGGGTGAGGTGTAGAGAGAGGGGGAGAGGGTGAGCCGGGGGGGGGGAGAACTGTGGAGAGGGTGAGCTGTGGACAAGAGAAAAGAAGGTAACCAGAGGGAGGAGGGGGTGAGCTGTGGAGAGGGGGAGTGAAGCTGTGGGGGGAGGGGGTGAACTGAGAAGAGAAGGTAAGCTGTGCATGGAGGGAAAGGTAACCTGTGTGTGTGTGGTGGGGGGGGGGGGCGAACTGTGGACAGGGAGGGAGAAGGTAAAGAACACTTTACTTCTCTTTCCCAAGGAATGGCGGTATTGGGGGCGGAAATAGGGGTGGGGTTGAGGGGCCAGGGAGTTGACTGGGGAGGGTGGGTTTCTGCACCTATTCTCTGAGAAAAAAAGCCCTGGTTATTGCTAAGGCCTGGAAGACACCTTCTGTATCATTGGCAGTGGTGAAGAGCAACTTGACTACCGTGATGATTAACAAACAGATGTCCAGTATTTTACATGATTCCCACACTAAATTTCTGAAAGTATGGGCTCTCTGGTGGTCATATACTCTCCCCACCCTGCATCCGACCAGTCTGAGCATCTCATAATTGATGATATTACCAGCCGAGCCTGCAGGAACCCTTCTCCCTTTCCTCTATTTTCCATCTTCTCCTTTTTGGGAATTGCTCCCGCCTTTCCCCCCTCAGTTGTTTTGTTTCCTTTTTATTTCCCTCTCTCCTTTCCCCCTCCTCTTCTCTGGGGACCGGCTTGCCAGTTCACCCCTCTTGTTTCCTCATGATATGCCTCTAGGCCTCCGGGCTTGGGCAACGTATGCAAACCTACGGCTCCTACCGCGAGGACGTTCAGTTGATGTTTTGCTTTACTAAATTGTTTTGTTGCACAAGAAATCACCCATGCCTATATGTCTTGTTTCCTGTTCATAGTTGTATTACCCCCCCCCCCTTCCCCTGCATTGGTGATCAGCTGTCTTGTTATTTATGTGTGCAACAATAAAAATGATTGTACCAGAAAAAGAAAAGGAGAAGCCTCCCATAGTGTAAAACTGTTTTTGTTTTTTTGCATCAAAGATGGTTAAAAATTGCACTTATTGCGCTAAAAGTAAACCATTCGCTGTGTATAACCAGGAAGTGCCACTGGCTCATCCAGCATGTGATCCAACAAAAGTGGAAATCCTACCCTACGCGTTTTGTCATATGTGTAGTATGTCTTTAGAAGCAGCTTTCCACTATGGAGGCTTCTCCTTTATACCCTGTATGTCTTATTTCCTGTTCATAGTTGTATACCCCCCCCCCCCCCCCGCCCTGCATTGGTGATCAGCTGTCTTGTTATTTAAGTGTGCAACAATAAAAAACTATTGTACCAGAAAAAGAAAAGGAGAAGCCTCCCATAGTGTAAAACTGTTTTTTTTTGCATCAAAAATGGTTAAAAATTGCACTTACTGTGCTAAAAGTAAACCATTCACTGTGTATAATCAGGAAGCGCCACTGGCTCATCCAGCATGTGTTCCAACAAAAACAGAATTCCTACGCGTTTCGTCACCTGTGTACTATGTCTTTAGGAGCAGCTCTCCACTATGGAGGCTTCTCCTTTTTTTTTTTATGCTGCTGTTATAAGGGTTCAAAGGCATAGTGGAAAGGAGCACATTGATATATTTATTTATTTTCACATGGGTGAAAATTTGTTTATCAAGATTTTTATTGGATATTTGTTACTTGTAGTCTGTCTTTCATTGAGGGCAAGTGCTGTTTTGTTATTTTTATTGTTTGACACTATTTGGGGTTTAAACACGGCAGCTGTATGTAAACATTTGAAATTGTTTTGCAGAGGCGCGGGTGTTTTATTGTTTGTTTTTCCAAAAAGAAGCTCGCCTGCCTGTGTTACGCCCCTTATTACCTTAACCGCTCGCCGACCAGCCGCTGTCATTATACTGCGGCAGGTTGGCACGTTCCCGCGAACCGTTGCAGCTGTACGTCGGGCCTTTAAGCAGAGATAGCAGCACTGCGGGGGTGCCGATGACCGCCGGCCACGTGCGATTGCGGGCACGAGTGCCAGAACAAGGACATGTGTGGGTGTAAACAACCAAATTCCTGTTCTGTGAGGAGAGGAGAGGCAGATCGTGTGTTTCTACTAGCTAGGAAAAACGATATGTCATTTTCTCTAGTCAGTCCCATCCCCCCACAGTTAAAACACACACTGAGGGAACACAGTTAACCCCTTTGATCGCCCCTAGTGTTAACCCCTTCCCTGCCAGTGACATTTACACAGTAATCAGTGCATTTTTATAGCTCTGATCGCTGTATAAATGTCAATGGTCCCAAATGTGTCAAAAGTGTCCAATCTGTCTGCCACAATGTCACAGTCCCGATAAAAATTGTTGATCACCGCCATTACTAGAAAAAAAAAAATAATAAAAATGCCATAAATCTTTCCCCTATTTTGTAGACGCTATAACTTTTGCGCAAACAAATCAATATGCGCTTATTGCGATTTTTATTACCAAAAATATGTAGAAGAATACATATCGGCCTAAACTGAGGAAAAACATTATTTGCTTTTTTTTTTTTTTTAAATGGTGATATTTATTATAGCAAAAAGTAAAAAATATTGCTTTTTTTCAAAATTGACGCTTTTTTGTTTATAGCGCAAAAAATAAAAACCGCAGAGGTGATCAAATGCCACCAAAAGAAAGCTCTATTTGTGGGAAAAAAAGGACGTCAATTTTATTTGAGAACAGCGTCGCACGACTGCGCAATTGTCAGTTAAAGCGACGCAGTGCCGTATCGCAAAAAAATGGCCTGGTCACTGAGCAGCCAAATCTTCCGGGGCTTGAAGTGGTTAAAAGTACAATTGTTATAGTAATGCGGTACCTACATGTAGGCATGTGTTAAAAAAAATTCAAATGTGTCGAATCAATGGAACTTATTAGGGAAGATGCCGAGTGTACCTTTTTGTGCCGGTTCCGCTAGTTATTATTAATTTGGAACTTCTGATCAATATTAGGATAGGAGTTGTCTATCTCTAACATTTCCAGAACATATACTGTACACAGACCCCTAAGGGCTGGTTTTATATTTTATTGTTATCACCAGAATATATTGATGATCTCACTGTGATAGGTAGGAGGTTTCTTCTACACACCAAAGGGTTACCTCAGTCACCTTGGGTTTTGGTGGAAATGTCTTGGTCAAGAATTGGAGCACCACACCATATTGTCCCACCAAAAGCTAAAAATGAAATGTTATCCAAACATTAAGTTGATACAAAAGGCAATGCGTTTTTGGGGGTCAAAAGAGGGAACTGATCATCGGAAATGGATTTTCTTTGGTATTTTCTATCAGAACCAAAACAAAATGCTCGAGTCCAAAATGAAATTTATTCAAAAAAAAAAAAAAAAAAGTTGATACAAAAGCCTATGCGTTTCGGGGGCCAGACATTACTTGAATACTGATGCAATGTATGGAGACTCAGGATAATTCATGGGGTCTCCAAACTTACAAAACAAGGAGCGAGTCTACTGTCCTTCAGACTTTAGGGGAGCTGGACTGTGGCCAGCGGGAATAATAAATACACCATCTTTGGTTTTAGGAGGGAGGAATAGTGCCCCATCATTGGTGTCAGTGGGAGGAATAGTGCCCCATCATTGGTGTCAGTGGGAGGAATAGTGCCCCATCATTGGTGTCAGTGGGAGGAATAGTGCCCCGTCATTGGTGTCAGGGGCAGTGGTGGTGCATCCATAAGGGTGCACGGGCACCGCCCCCTCTCTCTGGCCACCCCCTGTCTCACCAATAAACAGATTCAAGCATTGCATGAATCTATCCATGGCCGCTGCTGCCACCCCCTATTCAGGTGCCCGGCCCCTTTATGGGCGGCCGGAATCTGAATTACAGCGGTGGGGGGTGTTTTAGAAGCAACTGATTAGAGCCATAGGCTCTAATAGGCGTCAAAAAAGGTAAACAGCGAGCGCCATACTTGGCGCTCGCAGGTCACTCAGCTGTGTTAGGAAAGCAAATGAATATTCGCTTTCCTAACACTGAACCCCCTCTCCGCCAATCAGTTGCTCGGATCTGTTACCCGTCACCTGATTGGCTGGAACGACAGGCGCTGTGATTGTACGCCTATCAGGAATCCAATCATAGGAGAGGACGGGAGGAGAAGACAGGGGAAGAAGACATTGGATGGCACAGTGGCTGCATTTGGTGGGCACAGTGAGGCTGCATTGATGGTTGTTTTTTTTCCAGAATTTTTCAGTTAGTTTGCGCCCAATCAAAAATTTTGAGCACCAGCCACCACTGGTCAGTGGGAGGAGTAGTGTCCCATCATTGGTGTCAGTGGGAGGAATAGTGCCCCATTATGGGAAAACACAGTGAGCAGCATTGAGGAGGGGGAATGGACTGATACTGAGAGCAGGTAAGTGCCAGTGTCACTGATCCCATCCCTTTACTACCATCACCCCTCTGCCTGATCCCAGCATCCGTCTGCCTCTTATCCCAGCATCCATCTGCCTGATCCCTCTGCCTCTACCACCATCCGTCTGCCTGATTTCACCATCCGTCTGCCTGATTCCACCATCCCTCTGCCTGATCCCTGTGCCTCTGATCCCACTATCCGTCTGCCTAATCCCACCATCCCTCTGCCTCTGATCCCACCATCCCTATGCCTGATCCCACCATCCCTCTGCTTGATCCCTCTGCCTCTGATCCCACAATCCCTCTGCCTGATCCCACCATCCCTCTGCCTGTTCCCTCTGCCTCTGATCCCACCACCCCTCTGCCTTATCCCACCGTCCCTCTGCCTGATCCCTCTGCCTCTGATCCCACCATCCGTCTGACTGATCCCTTTGCCTCTGATCCCACCATCCGTCTGCCTGATCCCTCTGCCTACGATCCCACCATCCCTCTGCCTGATCCTTCTGCCTCTGATCCCACCATCTGTCTGCCTGATCCCTCTGCCTCTGATCCCACCATCCATCTGCCTGATCCCACCATCCCTCTGCCTAATCCCTCTGCCTCTGATCCCACCATCCCTCTGCCTGGCTCCTCTCCCTCTGATCCCACCATCCGTCTGCCTGATCCCACCATCCCTCTGCCTGATCCTTCTGCCTCTGATCCCACCACCCCTCTGCCTTATCCCACCGTCCCTCTGCCTGATCCCTCTGCCTCTGATCCCACCATCCGTCTGACTGATCCCTTTGCCTCTGATCCCACCATCCGTCTGCCTGATCCCTCTGCCTACGATTCCACCATCCCTCTGCCTGATCCTTCTGCCTCTGATCCCACCATCCCTCTGCCTAATCCCTCTGCCTCTGATCCCACCATCCCTCTGCCTGGCTCCTCTGCCTCTGATCCCACCATCCGTCTGCCTGATCCCACCATCCCTCTGCCTGATCCTTCTGCCTCTGATCCCACCATCCATCTGCCTGATCCCTCTGCCACTGATTCCACCACCTCTCTGCCTGATCCCAGTCATCCCTCTTCTCTGATCCCACCACCCCTCTGCCTGATCCTAGCCATCCCTCTGCCTCTGATCCCACCACTCCTCTGCCTGATTCCATTAATCCCTCTGCCACTGATTCTACCACCCCTCTGCCTCTGATCCCAGCCATCCCTCTGCCACTGATCCCATCCATCCCTCTGCCTCTGATCCCAGCCACCCCTCTGCCTTTGATCCCACCACCCCTCTGCCTGATCTTAGCTATCCCTCTGCCTCTGATCCCACCACCCCTCTGACTCTGATCCCAGCCATCCCTCTGCCTCTGATCCCAGCCATCCCTCTGCCACTGATCCCATCCATCCCTCTGACTTTGATCCCAGCCATCCCTCTGCCTCTGATCCCAGCCATCCCTCTGCCTGATCCCACCCATCCCTCTGCCACTGATCCACCACCCCTCTGCCTCTAATCCCAGCCATTCCTCTGCATCTGATCCCAGCCATCCCTTTGCCTCTGATACCAGCCACCCCTCTGCCTCTGATCCCAGCCATCCCTCTGCCACTGATCCCATCCATCCCTCTGCCTCTGATCCCAGCCATCCCTCTGCCCTTGATCCCACCACCCCTCTGCCTGATCTTAGCTATCCCTCTGCCTCTGATCCCACCACCCCTCTGACTCTGATCGCAGCCATCCCTCTGCCTCTGATCCCAGCCATCCCTCTGCCACTGATCCCATCCATCCCTCTGACTTTGATCCCAGCCATCCCTCTGCCTCTGATCCCAGCCATCCCTCTGCCTGATCCCACCCATCCCTCTGCCACTGATCCACCACCCCTCTGCCTCTAATCCCAGCCATTCCTCTGCATCTGATCCCAGCCATCCCTTTGCCTCTGATACCAGCCACCCCTCTGCCTCTGATCCCAGCCATCCCTCTGCCACTGATCCCATCCATCCCTCTGCCTCTGATCCCAGCCACCCCTCTGCCTTTGATCCCACCACCCCTCTGCCTGATCTTAGCTATCCCTCTGCCTCTGATCCCACCACCCCTCTGACTCTGATCCCAGCCATCCCTCTGCCTCTGATCCCAGCCATCCCTCTGCCACTGATCCCATCCATCCCTCTGACTTTGATCCCAGCCATCCCTCTGCCTCTGATCCCAGCCATCCCTCTGCCTTATCCCACCCATCCCTCTGCCACTGATCCACCACCCCTCTGCCTCTAATCCCAGCCATTCCTCTGCATCTGATCCCAGCCATCCCTCTGCCACTGGAGAAAAATTTAGTTTTTCTGACTGCTGGAATTTTTGGATAAAAAGTTTTTACCTATGTGCACTTGCGCGGTAATCGTGATGCATCGCGGAATCAAATTGAATCGTGGACAGGATAATCATAATCAAATCGAATAGTGAGACCAGTGAAGATGCGCACCCCTAGTGGTCAGTGGTTCGTTCCCAGGATGTATCCCTAACAAGAGAAATGGTGGGAACCCAGGGGAACCCCAACCTAGTCAATTCTTAGTTGAGTGAGGAAGTAGGTGGGACTGGTTATAAATACCTTCTGGTAACGTGATCAGAAAGCCAAAACCTGCGGAGTAAGGACATTGAGGCTGGCTCAGTTGCGAAACTGGTGGTGGCCATGCCTCTGATATCTCCAGTGGTGAGGTCCATTTGTGTCCCAGAGGGGTGGGGTCCACACTGGGTACCGGCACTCTGGCACTGGTACATAAATACCAGCTGCAGAAGACAATCAGGTAATGCCCACATAGGCGGGGGGGGGGGGGGGGCAATTTGCCATCTTCGCCCTGGGCATTGGATGACCAGTGCCTCCCACAAAACCTTTTAATTTACTTTTTTTTGTGCCTCTGGTTTCTATTTAGTAGGCTGTATAAGGATAACAAAATCTATACAGACACCATTAAGGTTCGTAAACCCAAGGACGAAACCAAAAATGTAAATGATACAATCCAAGATCAAACAATCCACGTGAGACCGGTTTATTTTTCTAACTTTTTTTCTTTATTCAAATTTTTTTTTATTTTTTTTTGTATGAAACGCAAACATTTCAGAAAACGGAAAGCTGATAGTCACAATAATTGATTGCAGATGGACGGATAATTAGCACACAACTGCAGCAATGTCTGTAGGTATCAAGACGACCTCATTTGTATTACAGCTTATGCCGTATTAACCGATTCATACCCATGCGATTCTGCAATGCTGCGACCCAAGAAATGTCTCTCTGCCAGCAAAAAGAAAAAAAGACGAACAAATAGTTGCAGCCCTTGTGCTAATAATAAGTTAAAGTGGTTTCCCACCTCCAACCTAGGAAAGAAGTGTTTGTTGTCCATAGAGAGAAGGACTTCCTTATTAGAAGTCACAATTGTTTCTCACTCTTCCGCTTCTACATTCTTTGGGATCCTCCAGGGAGTTCCTCCTTGTAGGACGGTTACATCGCAGTCCAAGCATTGAGTGTTGAGCTGTCTGCCATACTGTTGCAATGAATTCAAAGGATAATCCTTCATCCTACCGGCATTTCATTTTTTGCAAAGTCTTTGCCATTTTGAAAGCTCGCAGTTGGGCAATCTGTGGTTCTGCACCCGCTGTGGAGCTAAAGTCTTCCTTTATACTACACGGGGTGTCAGGGAATTTTTAATACCGCATACATATGTAGCTCATTATACAACCCTAACAATAGAAATTGTTATTAAAAGCTTTGCTTCCTTTAACCGCTTGACCCCTGGAAGGTTTTACCCCCTTGAGCGGGGCATTTTTTTTTTGCTGTTCAGCACCTGGCAATTGTCCTGTTTTGGGGATCCTTGTGAGGGATTTCTCAAGCCTAGAGGATTTGTCTTTCACTTGGTGATTTTCTTCATTCTGGATCTATGTTTCTTTACCCATTCAGCGCCATCCCAATAACCTTTTTAACAAACATTTGATTCCATAAAAATAGTACTGGTATGTGCATGTGTTTTTCGGCTGTGATGCTTCTATTTTTAACGCAATGTTTGCCCTGTTGTATTTTAGAAGTTTAGACCTTGTTTTCTCTATTCCAGAGTATCTCCAACTATCATCTCCTCCATATCCCTGAAGAAGGGACTTAGAATTTTCCGAAACGCGTCGGACCATAGGAGAAGTGCTTTTTTCTTGTATTATATATGGATATCCTGTACTATTTTGTGTATGGTGTTGTCTCAGACCGTCATACTGTTTTATAAAATAATACATTTTTCTATGTTTCTAAAATACTGTGTCTTTAAAAGCTCGCCCCTAAAGTCCCATAGTAGCGGGGGGGTACTAATTTTTTTTCAAATACCTGGCAATTGTGTGGTCATGCAACACTCTACCCAAATTACATTTCTATCATTGTTTTCTCACAAATAGAGCTTTCTTTTGGTGGTTAGGGATGGGCGAATGGTTCGGCCCGAGCATGAGTTTGGGCCAAAACTTTCGTCCGTTTGCCGAACACCCGAAATTTGCAGGGCGTTCGCCTCATTCTGCACCCTGATTGGGCAAAGCTTTGGAACAGGAAATGAAGGTAAATCTCCCCAATGGGACACAGATGGCAAAAAATAATCCTTACAGGGGTTATATAACCCTCCCTTACTCTATCCAAAAAAAAAAAAGTTTTGACTATAGTTTTACTTTAAAGTGGGGTTCCACCCAAAAAACAAAAATACCTGGAAAAAAATCTAAAAAAAAAAACAAAAAAAATTTGGATATTTTTTTTTTTCACTTACCTCTAAATGCCTGTTGCTAGGTGGTCCCTCGTAGTCTGCCTGTTCCTTTGCCTGGGTTGGTGACATCACTTCCCCCTCGGCACAGGAAGGGCTCGGCTCGGCTCTGCTCCCTCCCTCCTGTCAATCATCTGGGACCCATTACAGGTCCCAGGTGATTGAGCGGCCAATCACGGCGCGCGGCGCCGCTCGCGCATGCGCAGTGGGTGCCAGGCTGTGAAGCCACAGCCCGGCGCCCACAGTTGAAATGCCGGCGCCGGCTAGCTGAGGGGGGAGACGAGCGGGGCTTCGATCCCCCGCATCGCTGGACCCAGGGACAGGTAAGTGTCCAATTAAAAGTCAGCAGCTGCAGTATTTGTAGCTGCTGACTTTTAATTTTTTTTTTTTTTTGACGGCCCCCCTGGGTGGAACTCCTCTTTAAGTTCATAAAGACGTGGTTTGAGATGTTTGGTGTGGAGCAACTTGAGTGGCCTGTGTGAAACTGTGATTACAACCTTATTAAAAAGCTTTGAGATAATCTGATATGCTCATTGTGGGCCAAGTCTTTCCATCTACAGACATTTTTCTGCTAAATGGGCACACATTTCACCAGGCGCACACTTCAAAATCTTGTGGAAAGCCTTTCCAGAAGAGTGAGGGATGTTATCGGTAGGTATAAGCTTGGGTTCAACCTGGGTTTGGTCTAAACCCATGCTAAAAGCAAAAGAAAGCTGTTACTGCTGGGCCACTCAGGTCTGGTAGCTTCCTTCCTTCATTACAGACCTAATAAGGTGGCCACCATGTGGCCATAATAGGGTCAATGATGTCATGAGCATGCCCACCCTTTTGTGTACATGCAGCTGTGGGACAAGGAATGCCGTGGACTCTGATTGTAGATAATTGGCCCGGTACTGACAGCTTTCATTCAGGTTAGGAAGAACATGGGTTTGGCTTGATCCCAAGCCAAACCCAGGCTCTACTACAGGGCTGCTCAACCTGTGGCCCGTGTGCCACTTTTGGCTCTCGGAGCCCTCTGATGCGACCCTCGACTCCAAATCAGGGAAGAACGCGCCCATGCTCTGGGATGGTGGGTCGGCAAGCCTAGATCGCAATCAACGGGTTGCCAACCTGCCATCCCAGAGCATCAGAGTGCAAGGAGCCGCAGGAGGGAGCAGAAGCCACGGAGGGAGCAGAAGCCACATAAGATGATGCTTTTTCTGCAGTGCTAGCTCCTGTCCCAGACAGAGTGATACCAAGTTCACTTCGCCTGGGACCTTTCTAGCAGCCTGGAGAGTGATGCCAGCAGAAGCCGAATAAGGAAAAGGTCAGTGTATTTACCACTTCCAGCCCAAGGACGTCATATGACGTCTTTGACTTTCAGTGGGAATATCTGAATGATGGGTGCAGCTCCAGGCATCATTCAGATATCCTCGTTTTCAGCCGGCGATTCTGTGGACCATAAGAATGATGCAGTTCCACCGCTTGATCGTTCTTAAAGTCGACGGGAGGGGGCATCCCCCCTCCCGCCGTCATCCGGTGCTTCTCCAGGCTCTCCCGTGCCATCGGGGACCCGGAGAAAGAATCGGCCGCACGACGACCATTCATCTCTATGACCGGCCGAGGCCCAGGCACGACGTTATGACGTTGCGTCCGGGCCACGGCTGTAAACAAAGCTAGTAATCATGAGATCGTGGATTTTTTTTCTCGATCTCATGCTTTCCAGCTTGGAGGAGAGATGTGGGGTCTTATTGACCCCGCATCTCTCCATAAAGAGGACCTGTCACAAACCATTCCTTTTACAAGAAATGTTTACATTCCCTGTAATCGGAATAAAAGTGATCATAAATAAAATGTAAAAGAAAGTGTAAAAAAAAAGAAAAAAAAAAAAAAAAGAAAAGCAAAATAATTTTTTTTTTTAAACGCCCCTTTTTAAAAAAAAAAACGCCTCACGCTCAGAAGCGAACGCCTACGTAAGTCACGCCCACATATGTAAACGGCGTTCAAACCACACATGTGAGGTATCGCCGCATGCGTTAGAGCGGGAGCAACAATTCTAGCACTAGACCTCCTCTGTAACTCTAAACTGGTAACCTGTAAAAAAAATTTAAAGCGTCGCCTATGGAGATTTTTAAGTCCCAAAATTCCATGAGTGTGCGCAATTTTAAAGCGTGACATGTTGGGTTTCTATTTACTCGGCGTAACATCATCTTTCACATTATACAAAAAAATTGGGCTAACTTTACTGTTTTGTTATTTTTTTTAATTCATGAAACTGTTTGTTTTCCAAAAAAAAAAACGCGTTTGAAAAATTTTTGCGCAAATACCGTGCGAGATAAAAAGTTGCAACGACCGCCATTTTATTCCCTAGGGTGTCTGCTAAAAAAAAACATATATAATATTTGGGGGTTCTGAGTAATTTTCTAGCAAAAAAATGATGATTTTTACATGTAGGAGAGAAGTGCCGGAATAGGGCCGGTAGTGGTTAAACATCACATACACTGCGCTTCTGCGATGGGCATATCAGCACTTATAAAAGGGTTATTAGGCTCCCTTCACACTGCACTGCACCTGCGGCTTTCCTGCGGGTTAGCTGCACTAAGCCATAGACCTCTATTATATCCTTCAGGTGTGGTGCGCTTTCGGAAAGTGCACCACACCTGCAAGATATAATAGAAGCCTATGGCAAAGCGCAGTTATCCCGCAGGAAAGATGCAGGGGCACTGTGCTGCACCCGCAGTGCGGGTAAAAAGAATCGCATCAGTGTGAAAGAAGCCTTATGGGGGGGCTCAGGACAGTAAAGCTTGTTTACATTTGCCGTTTGGAGGGCAGTAAAACCCCATAGTTTATAGTGGCCCACAACCACTTACCAAATCACTTAAGTGGCCCTTGCTCTTCAAAAGGTTGAGGACCCCTGCTCTACTCTATTTGTATCCACAAAGGAAAAGGCCAAATCCATTTTACTCCTCACAATTTTGGAATGAGGTGCCCACAAGCTCAAAAGGATGTGATGGTCAGGTGCCCAAAAACCATAGGCCATATACTGTATTTGAACCCTTTGCCAAACCTTTGCAGTATCGAGCAAAAGTTCTTATTTGGACTTGGAGGTCACACAGCATGGCTGAAGAGTCCAAGATTTCCCCTCTGCGCCAAGTGATGGAAATGAAAGGCTTTGAGTTCGGGATATCGTGTGATTAGGACCTCAGAGCATCACACTGACCGCCGAACGAACGCAGTTGTTGGTGGGAATTATTTTACGCTTAAAGGTGAACATCTTCTTGAGCTCACTGCGGAAGCGGTCATGAAGCCAGGCATATAAGAACGGATTGCAGCAAGAGGAACTCATGGCG
Organism: Lithobates clamitans; assembly: GCA_037952925.1. Classification (NCBI taxonomy): domain Eukaryota; kingdom Metazoa; phylum Chordata; class Amphibia; order Anura; family Ranidae; genus Lithobates; species Lithobates clamitans. The sequence continues at coordinate 861,151 of JBBGZY010000009.1, read as the reverse complement.
AACCAGTGACAGAGGAGCTGAATGAGCAGGAAATAATGTTTGTTGATGAGGTTGATGTCAATGTCCCGGATGATGTTGAAGATGTGAATGGGAAGCCAACAGATCCCGAAGGCCGTCACCACCAGCACGATGAGCCTGAAGATCTTCCTCTTCCGCAGTCTATCAAACTCTGCCTGGCTCTGAGTAGGGTGTCCAGGGACCACCCTGTTCTTCAGCTTGACGGAGATACAAATATATGATAGGGATACCGCGGACAAGGGCAGGATGTAGGTGATGATCAAGGTGCTGTAGGCATAGGCCAGCCTCTCTGTCTCTTTGTCAAACCAAAATTCTTCACAAATGGCGAAGCCTTGCTGCTGGAACTCTATGTGGTAAGTATGGGCGATGGCTGGTCCAACTAAGGCAAAGGACAGGAGCCAGATCCCCCCCAGCACATAGATGCAGGTCGTCACAGATATTCTCCTCTTTAATGGGTGCACTGTTGCATAGTACCTAGCGAGAAACAAAACAGGACACATAATTAGTCTTCAGGTAGTGGCGGTGATGATGCACCTTACATGAGCTTTTCAATTGTCTTCTGATAGCTTAATTACTGCTTAGGGCTCTTTTACACTTGTTTCGGCTTCAGCACACTCTGAACACCTGTCAAAGCCTCTGTCACTAAATAAAATAGTTAGCTTACAGTCCTGTTTACGCCTTGCTTTTGCTTTGCTTCCGCTTTGCTTCAAAAATTATACTCCATGTAGCTTCAGTGGTCCTTCAAAGCATCTTCAAAGCCTCCATTGAAGTCTATAGAAAAGTTTGCTTGAAGCCCCACTGAAGCCTCATCGAAGCCTCACCAAAGTCCCATCAAAGGCCCATCGAAGCTCCACCAAAGCCTCACCGAAGCCCCCCTGAAGTCTAATCGAAACCTCATCGAAGCACCAAGCAAAAGCAAGGTGTAAACAGGACTGTAAGCTAACCATTTTATTTAGTGATAGAAGCTTTGACTGGCGTTCAGAGAGCTTTAACAAAGCGTGTCCGAAGCCTTGTTTTGAAGCAAAGTGTAAACTAGCCCTTAAAGCTCTCTGAGTGCTATTCAAAGCTCCTGTTTTCACCTTGCTTTTGCTTTGCTTTGCCATGCTTCGGCTTTGCTTCAAAAATTATACCCCATGTAGCTTTAGTGGTGCTTCAAGGCGTCTTCAAAGCCTTCAGAGAAGTTTATGGCAAAGCTCGCTTGAAGCCCCACTGAAGAACCACCGAAGCCTCATCGAAGCCCTACGAAACCTCACCAAAACCCCACGGAAGCCTCATCGAAGCTCCACCAAAGTGTCTTCAAAGCCTTCAGAGAAGTTTATGGCAAAGCTCGCTTGAAGCCCCACTGAAGAACCACCGAAGCCTCATCGAAGCCCTACGAAACCTCACCGAAGCCCCACCAAAGCCTCATCAAAGCCCTACGAAGCCTCACCAAAGCCTCACGGAAGCCTCATCGAAGCCCCACCAAAGCCTCAACAAAGCCCCACGAAGCTTCACTGAAGCCCCACCAAAGCCCTACCAAAAGCCTCATCAAAGCCCGACTAAGCCTCACTGAAGTCCCACCAAAGCCCCACTGAAGCCTGATCGAATCCCCACAAAGCCTCACCGAAGCCCCACCAAACCCCCACCGAAGCCTCATTGAAGACCCAACCAAACCCCCAAGCAAAAGCAAGGTGTAAACAGGACTGTAAGCTAATCATTTTATTTAGTGACAGGAGCTTTGACTGGCATTCAGAGAGCTCTACCAAAGCCTGTCCGAAGCCTTGTTTTGAAGCAAAGTGTAACCTAGCTGTTAGAGTAATCTAGTTCCTAACAAAGAAGGATGGCAGTTCTGTTTGTTATGTGCTTTTTTTTTTTTTTTCGCCCACCGCACAGCTGTGCCATACTAATGTTGTCTGCAGGTTTGGCAGAGGACGTCTGTTATGTGTAATTAATGTTTTGTGATAATGACTGCCGTAATGAGGAAAGCTTAGCCTTTTCAGAGGAGAATTAGGAAGACTGCCCAGAATAAAATTAAATGTGGATAAACAGAATGGATACTTTCATTTATGAATATTGAAAAGATTTAAAGTGGTATTGTCACAGGTGCCCCCCGGCTACCCCTATGCTCCCCGCATGTCGCCATACCTCTCCACCCCTCACCATACATCCTGAGCCCGTCACCGAACACACAAGAAAATTATGTATACCGCTCAGGTAAGTGCTTAACTAAGTGTGGGTGCCGCCCCCGGGGCTCACCACCACCAACATCAAAAAAAAAAGAGAAATTGACCACTTACCACCATGGAATTGATGCAAAATAATTCCTTTAATTCCTTTAACTACTTAAGGACCGGGCCTATTTTTCAAACTTGTTTTTTTTTTTTTGCTAGAAAATTACTTAGAACCCCCAAACATTATATATATATATATTTTTTTTCAGACACCCTAGAGAATAAAATGGCGGTCGTTGCAATACTTTATGTCACACCGTATTTGCGCAGCGGTCTTACAAGTGAAATGTTTTTGGAAATAATACAATTTTTTAAATGAAAAAAATACGACAACAGTAAAGTTAGCCCAATTTTTTTCTATATTGTGAAATTGCATTGTATGAATCTATCTATGGCCGCCGCTGCCACCCCCTATTCAGGCGCCCGGAACCTTTTCGGGCACCTGAATTACAGCGGTGGGGGGTGTTTTTGGAGCACCTGATTAGAGAGCCATAGGCTCTAATAGGAATCAAAAAAGGTCACTCAGCTGTGTTAGAAAAGTGAATGAATATTCGCTTTCCTAGCACTAAACTACCTCTCCGCCAATCAGGTGCTCGGGTCTGTTACCCGTCACCCGACTGGCTGAAACGACAGGCGCCGCTATTGGATGCCTATCAGGAGGCGAGGACGGGAGATGAGGACGGCAGGAGACCCCGCTCGTCGCTGTCACCCGCTGCCCCACCAAGGCAGGGTAAGTGCTGGGCAGAAGGTGAGCTGGGGGTCACACTGGGGGCATTCAAGGGCACACTGGCAGAAATTGATGGGCACACTGGCAGCAATTTATGGGCACACTGAATGCATTTGATGGGCACACTGGCGGCATATGATGGGCACACTGGCAGCATTTGATGGGCACACTGGTAGCCTTTGATCACACAGTGGCAGCGTTTGAGGGCACAGTGGCAGCGAGCGTTTGATGAACACAGTGGCATCGTTTGATGGGAACATTGGCTGCATTTGATGGGCACAGTGGCTGCATTTGAGGGCACAGTAGCAGCGTTTGATGGGCACAGTGGCTGTGTTTGATGGGCACAGTGGCGGCATTTGAGGGCACAGTAGCAGCGTTTGATGGGCACAGTGGTGGCATTTGAGGGCACAGTAGCAGCGTTTGATGGGCACAGTGGCTGTGTTTGATGGGCACAGTGGCAACATTTGATGGGCACAGTGGGGGCATTTGATGGGCACAGTGACTGCAATTGATGATTTTTTTTTTCAAGATTTTTTTTATTAAAAAAAAAAAAACCTGTTGCATTTGGTATCTAAAGTTACATTCATTATATTAAAGGAGAAGCATTGCCAAAGCTGTTTTGGCCATACTTCTTATGTGGCTCAAAGGAGCGCCCTTAGTTCTGCACTCCTGTGACCCAGATTCAGGTGACAGCGAGCTAAAGTCCGCTGTCGGCTCGCGTCACAGACCTGCTCCAATCTCAGAGAGGACCCTGACAATAATGTCGGGATCCACCCAGATGCCTAAACCCTCAGCTGGCTAAGCCTCTCCACCACTGTGAGCCATCCGCTTCTGCCCCCTCCACAGCCGGCGCTCCATTGAGTGCTGGAAGGGCAGAGCAGAGAGCGGTAACTGAGAGTCACCGCTCTCTGCTCGTTGAAGACCAAGGTCTTTGGCAGTCTTTTATCGCTCGGTTCTAAGTCTTAGACCCGGCAGGGGACAAACATCGGATGCACCAATGCTGCATCTACCTAAGTGAGTATGTATGTTTATTTTTTTTATTCCCGTACTTATCTTTTTGAACGCTTGACATGGTTGGTATCTATTGACTCAATGCAACCCAATCTTTCATATTTTACCAAAAAATTGGGAATTATATTGTGTTTGTTTACACTGAAATCCATTTTACTGTGTTTTTTCTAGAAATGATGCATTTGATAAATATTCAGCGACATAAAAAAATTGCAATGTCCACCATTTTATTCTCCAGGCTCTCTGCTTTCAGAAAATATATACTTGCTGCAACTGCGGGCCAAACACATTCAAATTCCCTTTTTGGCTGAAAAAAACCAGACCTCCAGGAGGTGGCAGTATCACCTCCAGCCACTGTGCTACTGCCCTCTGGAAAGCAATCCACCCCCTAAATGAAGACTTAACACAGATTAACCCTTGAAATAATCGGTCTCAGGGAAACCCTGATAATAATGACTATGTCTACAACTCCATGATATATTAGTGTGATGATCAGTGAGAAGAATCCTCCTTACATTTGTGGTCATTGGGAGAATTACCCCCCTACAGATAACAAAAAAGATGAATGGTGTCAGTTGGAACTTTTCTGAGAGGCAGAAATCGCTCATTGCTCTAGGAACCCCTAGCAACCTCTGGAGGAACCCTAGGCTTTCATGGAGCCCTGGTTGAGAAACCCTACTCTGGAGGAACCTTATGGTTCCATGGAGCCTGGTTAAGGAAGAATGATCCTTACACTTGTGGTAATTGGAAAGAATTACCCCCTTACAGGTAGGGAAAAAGATGAATGGTGTCAGTGGGAACTTATCTGAGAAGCAGAAATTGCTCATTGTCCAAGGAACCCCTAGCAACCTCTGGAGGAACCATAGGATCCCATGAAACCCTACTCTGGAGGAGCCTTAGGGTTCCATGGAGCGTGGTTAAGGAAGAATGCTCCTTACACTTGTGGTCATTGGGAAGAATTACCCCATTGCAGATGCTAAAAAAGACCAATGGTGTCAATGGGAACTTACAGTATCTGAGAGGCAGAAATTGCTCATTGCTCCAGGAACACCTAGCAGCCTCTGGAGGAACCCTAGGCCCTGGTTGAGAAACCCTACTCTGGAGGAACCTTAGGGTTCCATGGAGCCTGGTTAAGGAAGAATCCTCCTTCCACTTGTGGTCATTGGGAAGAATTACCCCCTTACAGATATAGTTAGCTAAAAAGATGAATGCTGTCAGTGGAAACGTATCTAAAGGCAAAAATTGCTCATTGCTCAAGGAACCACAGCAACCTCTGAAGGAACCCTAGGATTCCATGGAGTCCTGGTTGAGAAACCCTACTCTGGAGGAACCTTAGGGTTACATGGAGCCTGGCTAAGGTAGAATGTTCCTTATATTTGTGGTCATTGGGAAGAATTACCCCCTTACATATAGCTAAAAAAGAACACTGGTGTCAGTGGGAACTTAAGGAACACTTAGCAACCTCTGGAGGAACCCTAGGCTTTCATGGATCCCTGCTTGAGAAACCCTACTCTGGAGGAACCTTAGGCTTCCATGGAACCTGGATGAGGAAGAATCCTCCTTACACTTGTGGTCATTGGGAAGAATTACCCCCTTACAGATACAGATAGCTTAAAAGATGAATGGTGTCAGTGGGAACTTATCTGAGAGGCAGAAATTGCTCATTGCTCAAGCAACCCCTAACAACCTCCAAAGGAACCCTAGGATTCCATGGAGTCCTGGTTCAGAAACCCTACTCTGGAGGAACCCTAGGGTTACATGGAGCCTGGTTAAGGAAGAATCCTCCTTACACTTGTGGTCATTGGGAAGAATTACCCCCTTACAGATACAGCTTCCATGGAACCCTGGTCTAGAGACCCTTGGAATGAGGCACAGAACGGCCATTCACGCATAAATATTGGAAAGTTTAAAACAATTACTGGAACAGACTTTGGTGCAGCGGGAATAATTTCAGAGAACTCTCTGAACCAGTCTCTGGTCTAGCAAAGTACAAAATTAGCATAATTTCAGTCCTTTTCCCCTAAAACGGCAACTAGTACAGAAAAACAGTTGGCGGAGCGGCGGAACACCGGCGCATAAATGTCAAACATCTAATTTTCCGTAGTAGTATGAGAACTTCTACATACATAGCTGTAATTTCCTGTAATCTTTCACACAAGGCATATAATTTAACTTTGGTGCCATGCGCTCCATTAGGTTGCAGAGGTCTACTAAGAAAAAACATACGATTGATTACCAAGCAAGTCTGTTTGGTCACCTTTATGATTCCCGCACCCTGCTACAATCTAAGGAACCTTTCCTCAAAGACATACCAATTATTCCGCCTTCTGGAAATCCAAATTATATAGCTGCCTTGATGGCACTGCAGCTTCACTTCTTTCGGGATTATAAAGAATTTGCACAACCATTTGCTCAGTTAACCACTTCAGCCCCAGAAGGTTTACCCCCCCTTCATGGTCAGGCCATTTTTTGCGATACGGCACTGCCTTACTTTAACAATCGTCGTGCGACACTGTACCCAAATAACATTTCCTGTCGCATCATGGCAGCATACACCTATGGGTTGTGGCTCCGCCTCCGCAACCTGATAGGACCGCCTAGCTATTAAACCCTGAGAGGGCACCCGCCCCAGTATTCTCCTTTTTTTCCTCACCTGTCAAGGACTGAACATGCATCCCTTACCGCTCTCGTCCCAGCCAGGTTCAAGCCTCTCCAGGGTGGAAGTCCTTACCTGTACAGCCTCTAAATGAGCTAAACAGAAGGAACCCCACTCTGATGGTCTCAGGGGTATGTTGTTAAATGCATTACAAACCTTAAATAAGTTTACTGCCTGCAGCGGCCTCCAGCCTTCTCTTTCCGAGCACTTGGGGAAAAAACTTTCCTTTTTTTTTTTTTTTCTTCCTCCACCATCAGCGCCTCTGAGCCCTGTAGTTCCTCTCCGCTCTGTGTGCATAGCGCCGAGCGTCTCAGCTCTTTCGCGCATGCGCAGACAGCGGTGATTCGTCCATTGATCCTCTCTTCCAGCTTCCAAGATGGCGCCGGACACTTCGGAGCGCTTCTGCGCATGCGCAAGCATGATGACATCACCGCGACGGCGGCAAGTTTAAAAATGCTGTTTGTGTGTTTGTTTTTCCCCTGAGCTCTGCAAGTGAGAAAACCATCGGATTTTTTGCTGTATCATCCAGTCTGCGCTGTCTCTCTCTCCCTCTCTCCACTCACCAGGTAAGCTCTATAGCTTCTTTTTCTCACGCTTACTCTGCCTGCTTACATATTATGCATGCTGATTTACCTACATGTTCTAGGTCAGGTTCATTCACCTTTCATGGAGGCCGCTGCCCCGGTAGACCATCGCCAGCCTACTAGGTAAGAGGGGATGATTGGTAAGTACGAAGAAAAAAGGAAAAAGAGAGCCTTCCCTAATGCTGTTTAAACTGAATAGCCCTACCAGCTCTTCCAGATCGTCACATTCAAGACGAGGGGAGCCCTCAAGAAGGAGCTGCTCAAGCCACCGGCAAAGCCGCTCAAGTCACGGGAAAAGCAAATCAAGTCGCAGGAGAAGCTGATCAAAATCACGGCATAGTCACTCCCATCACAAAAAATCTCCTACGCGCAGGAAATCTCCTGCCACCCAGCCTCCCCGTCCATCCGGGAACTCCTGCTGGATTTGCGGCGCCACAGCGCTGCCGGACAAGCTAGCCTGTCGCACGTGCTTCAACGAGGCAACCAGAGACAGAGAGATAGATATAAGGGAATCAAATAGAGAGTCATCCCTTCAAATCGCAGGGTCCGAGGTCAACAGACCTATACAAGGCACTTCATCTGCTACTCCATCATCGTCAAAGAAGTCGGATCCTCTTTCTGATGACCTAGAGACATCCACCGGCTTTGATTTTTCACTAATCGATCCATTCGTGAAATCAGTGAAGGAAGCAATCGATTGGGTGGAGGAAAAAGAAACTCCTCAAAAATTCAGGAAATACTTTCCAAACCTTAAAAAAGACCCGGAGACGTTCCCGTTCATCGACGAACTTGAAGATCTAATCAAGGATGAGTGTCAGAAGCCCGAGAAAAAGACCAGTCTCAGTAACAGATTAGCAAAGCTCTATCCGCTTAAAGAACCTAACGTCAACCCACTAATATCTCCGCCAGTGGTCGACTCCTCTCTGATGCGCCTCGCTAGGCATGTAACGCTTCCAATAGAGGACGCAGTCACATTTAAAGACGTACTGGATAGAAAGATCGACCTGGATCTCAAAAGAGCCTACCTGTCGGCAGGTGGCGCTTGCAGGCCAGCAGTAGCATTGGCAGCTGTGGGTAGGGCTATCTCTAGCTGGTCCACTGACGCCGAAAAGCTGGTGACAGAGGGGGTGGAACAGGAGAAAGTAGTTTCAGCCCTACGAGAGCTTAGTCTTGCAGGCGACTTTGTTGCAGAAGCCTCCATGGATATAATTAAAACCACTTCAAGAGCAATGTTAAAGTGGAGTTCTACCCACTTTTACAACTCTTCAGCATCTCTCACTAAACTGTGCACTGTAAACGAATTGGATATTTTTTAATTTTTTTTCTCAGCACCTACTGTATATCTGCTGTATTCATTTTTCACTTCCTCCTCCCCGGGCGTGGCCCATCGCATCATTTCCTGTTTGCAATGCCTTCTGGGAAGGGGCGGCAACTTCCTCTGACACTACCGTTGCTATGGAAACCTGACCTGAAACCTATTACACTGCTTGTGCTGAACTGTGCATGTGCGAAATCTGCAAGGATGAGATCCAGGAAGAAATACAGTCTGGCTTCAGATGCCCACACTTAAGATGGCCACGGCCTGCTGGAAGTTTATAAAATAACAAACTACTGCTATAAACTAACAAAACAGACCTTAGTTTACAGACTAACTTTACTAGAATACATTGAGCTTGTGTATTATAGGGGTATTTTTATTTAAAAAGTATCATTTCGGCCGGAACACCACTTTAAGTTCAGTGATGACCAGAAGGGCACTTTGGCTAAAACCCTGGCTGGCAGATTCCTCCTCAAGGTCCAAATGGTGTAAAATACCTTTCAATGGCACAAAGCTGGACTCGGCCATTTCTAAAGTCACCGGCTGAAAATCGGGGCTTATCCCTTCAGACAGAAGGCCCAGACAACAAAAACCACCTGCCTCTAAAAGAAATCTCCCGGATAAATACAGGGAGGCAAAATCTTACAGGTCCGGAAGAGAGTATAGGAGAAACTGGAAGAACCCCCAGTCATCATTTCTCAAGCTCCAAAAATCCAAGACCCCTACCACAGGGGATCAAAAGTCTTTTTGAAGGTGCGTCCGCCCAACCAGCTATAGTAGGGGCCAGGCTCATGAAGTACAAGCAGGTCTGGGCGGAAACAATAAAAGGACCCATGGACGGTGGATACTGTCCAGTTCTGGCAAAAATGGGGATTCAAGACACGGTCGCCAAGAGACCAGGTCTGTACAACCAGACCACCGGCATCTCGAGAGAGAAGGATGCTACTAACAAAATACGTTCAAGATCTGTTCCAGATAGAGGCCATAGTGGAAGTTCCACCCCCAAAGGGGAACAGGGTTTTACTCTCCGTTATTCTTGGTGAAGAAAAAAACAGGGGACCTGCGTCCCGTTCTGGACTTAAAGAATCTCAATCGCTCAATCTTAGTCGAGACATTCAAAATGGAAAGCCTGCGGTCAATTCTTCAGGCCATGAATATCGGGGATTGGATGCTTTCCGTCGATTTACAGGACGCTTATCTGCACATTCCCATTCACATTTCATTTCAAAAGTTTCTCTGCTTTGCGGTAGGTCATCACCATTTCCAATTCCGAAGTCTCCCGTTCGGGATCTCCACCGCTCCAAGAATGTTCACCAAAGTCTTACTGCCAGTAATAGCCTTACTGAGGGAACAAGGCTTAAGAATCCATCTTTACCTGGATGACATCCTCCTGCTTGCGGACAATCGGGATTCCCTCCTACTGCATCGATCCATTCTGACCACCACCCTACAAAACTTCGGCTGGATTATAAACTGGGGGAAAAGCAACTTACAGCCCACCCAGAGAATGATTTTCCTGGGGGCGGAACTAAATACCCACCTCAACACAATAAAACTCCCTCAGGAGAAAATTCCCAGTCTAATCCAAAAGGCAAAGAAGCTACTTGCATCTACCACACTGCCAGCCAGAGAGTACCTCAGCATATTGGGATCATTCTCAGCAACCATCCCGATGGTACAATGGGCTCAATGGAACACAAGACCTCTTCAAACATCACTTTTAAGACAGTGGAACGGGGTGTCGTTGTCTCAGCCAATCACAATCCAGAAAGAAGTGAAACAATCACTCTGGCCACTCCCCTCAACACCACCCCTGTCATCCCCCTCAGCATCACTGCTGCCACCCCCCCTCAACACCACCGCTGCCACCCCCCTCAACACCACTGCTGCCACCCCCCCTCAACACCACCGCTGACACCCTCCTCAAAATCACCGCTGCCACCCCCCTTAACACCACCGCTGCCACCCCCCCTCAACACCACCGATGCCACCCCCCCTCAACACCACCGATGCCACCCCCCCTCAACACCACCGCTGTCATCCCCCTCAACACCACCGATGCCACCCCCCCTCAACACCACCGCTGTCATCCCCCTCAACATCACTGCTGCCACCCCCCTCAACACCACCACTGCCACCCCCCTCACCACCACTGCTGCCACCCCCCCTCAACACCCCCGCTGAAACCCCCCCTCAAAATCACCGCTGCCACCCCCCCTCAACACCACCTCTGCCACCCCCCTCAACACCACCACTGCCACCCCCCCTCAACACCACCGCTGCCACCCCCCTCAACACCACCGCTGCCACCCCCCCTCAACACCACCTCTGCCACCCCCCTCAACACCACCGCTGCCACCCCCCCTCAACATCACCGCTGCCACCCCCCCTCAACACCACCTCTGCCACCCCCCTCAACACCACCGATGCCACCCCCCCTCAACACCACCGATGCCACCCCCCCTCAACACCACCGCTGTCATCCCCCTCAACATCACTGCTGCCACCCCCCCTCAACACCACCTCTGCCACCCCCCTCAACACCACTGCTGCCACCCCCCCTCAACACCCCCACTGAAACCCCCCTCAAAATCACCGCTGCCACCCCCCTTCAATACCACCTCTGCCACCCCCCTCAACACCACCACTGCCACCCCCCCTCAACACCACCGCTGCCACCCCCCTCAACACCACCGCTGCCACCCCCCCTCAACACCACCACTGCCACCCCCCCTCAACACCACCTCTGCCACCCCCCTCAACACCACCGCTGCCACCCCCCCTCAACATCACCGCTGCCACCCCCCTCAACACCACCGCTGCCACCCCCCCTCAACACCACCGCTGCCACCCCCCCTCAACACCACCGCTGCCACCCCCCCTCAACACCACCGCTGCCATCCCACTCAACACCACCACTGCAGATCTCATCCCTACCTCCCTCATAACCTCTACAACAGAAGCAGAGATGGTGGGAGAGGATGGCACCACCGCTGCCACTGATGCTACCCCCCCTCAACACCACCTCTGCCACCCCTCTCAACACCACCGCTGCCACCCCCCCTCAACACCACCACCACAGATCTCATCCCTACCTCCCTCATAACCTCTACAACAGAGGCAGAGGTGGTGGTGGGAGAGGATGGCACCACCGCTGCCACTGATGCCACCCCCCCTCAACACCACCGCTGCCACCCCCCCTCAACACCATCTCTGCCACCCCCCTGATGGGGTCCATGCCCAGTATAGAAGGGCCAATTCTACCCCCCTATTGGTGTCCCTGGTTTGGTGGCTGGAACATAACAAAACCCCTATTATTGTCCCTTCTATATCAGCTGAGCTAAGTTCATAGACCTTTGTAGTGCATTATGCTTGCCGAAATCCCGCATTCGTTTGCTAGACAGCAAACCGCAGGCAGACAGGATGTCACTCATACCCATAGTAGACCCGATCCTGAAACTCGTCCCTATGCTCCCAACTTTGTGGGAAGAGTTTGGGGACGGCCCCTTCCTGTTCCAACATGACTGCGCACCAGTGCACAAAGCAAGGTCCATAAAGACACGGATGAGCGAGTTTGGGGGTGGAGGAACATGACTGGCCTGCAAAGAGTCCTGACCTCAAGTCGACAAAACACCTTTAGGATGCATTAGAGTGGAGACTGAGAGCCAGGCCTTCTCGTCCAACAAATACGCTTTTGGAAGAGTGGTCTAACATTCCCATAGACACCCTCCTAAACCTTGTGGACGGCCTTCCCAGAAGAGTTGAAGCTGTTATAGCTGCAAAGGGCGGAGCCAACTCAATATTGAACCCTACGGACTAAGACTGGGATGCCATTAAAGTTCATGTGTGTGTAAAGGCAGGCGTCCCAATACTTTTGGTATTATAGTGTGTATATATATATATATATATATATATATATATATATATATATATATATATATATATATATATATATATAATATATATATATTCGTATTGCGGCCAGCAAGTGGCTAGGCTAATGGAAAGTCACAACTATCAAGAACCTCAGAGTAGTTGCTAACACCCAAACCATTCCATTTCAGGATTTTTTATAGCTAGAGACTGAGAGAAAAGCTCGGTGATCCTTATGGAAGAGGAATTATGTTCTACAAACATTTATTGCAATAAATAGACGCTGGAATTAAAACCTCAGATCTGTGCCGCAAACGTCCCACATCAACTTTCTGGCTCATTGGGTTCTGCTGATCCACGGCAGTATTTAATGAATCCAGATATTTTAATTCTTGCCATAGAAAGGAGATTTTTTTTTTTTGTGTTTCGTTAATTAGAGGACCACATATGGTTATTCGGGTTAACGTGGAAATAAACTCTCTCAAACAACATGAACTGTTTTTTAACCCTTACGCTGCTAACATTAATAAATAGCTAGGAAGGTAGATTATCCACTTAACAACTGCCTTATAACAGATTTACTGCTACAGGGCGGCCGTTCTGTGCAGAATCCCATATATATATGCACTATGTAGAGTGTGCAGGGTTCAGGGTGTGTGTGCACAGAGTGCAGAGTTCACTATGTATAGTGTGCAGGGTTTAGGGGTGCACTACCTACAGAGTGTAAGGTTAAGGAGTGTGTTGCGTACAGAGTTCAGGGGTGAGCTGTGTATAGAGTTCAGGATTTAGGGGTGCACTACGTACAGAGTGCAGGGTTCAGGGATGCACTGCATACAGAGTGCATAGTTCAGGGTGCGCTAGGTATAGAGTGCAGGGGTTAGGAGTGCGATGTGTACAGAGTGCAGAGTTCAGGAGTGTGCTGTGTACAGAGTGCAGAGTTCAGGAGTGTGCTGTGTGCAGAGTGCAAAGTTCAGGAGTGCGATGTGTACAGGGTGCAGAGTTCAGGAGTGTGCTGTGTACAGAGTGCAGAATTCAGGAGTGTGCTGTGTACAGTGTGCAGGGTTCAGGGTGTGTTGTATACATGGTGCATAGTTTAGGGGTGCGCTGTGTACAGCGTGCAGGGTTCAGGATGTGTTGAGTGCAGAGTTTAGGGGTGCCCTGTGTACAGTGTACATGGGTCAGGGTGTGTTGTGTATAGTGTGCAGAGTTTAGCGGTGCGCTGTGTACAGAGTGCAGGGTTCAGAGTGTGTTGTGTACAGGGTGCAGAGTACAGGGGTGCACTATGTACATTGTGTAACAATCTGACTGCAAAATTGAGTGAGAGGGCCACATGACGAGGCCTGGTAGGCCCGATTCGGCCTGTGGTCCTTGTGTATGACATATGTGTTATACAGAATCATCATACACATGTGTACAGAGTGCATAATTCAGTGTGCTATGTACAGAATGCAGGGTTCAGGAGTGTGCTGTGTACAGAGTGCAGAATTTAGGAATGTGCTGTGTACAGAGTGCAGAATTCAGGAGTGTGCTGTGTACAGAGTGCAAAATTCAGGAGTGCGATGTGTAGAGTGCAAAATTCAGGAGTGCAATGTGTACAGAGTGCAGAATTCAGGAGTGTGCTGTGTACAGAGTGCAGAATTCTAAAGCGCGATGTGTACAGAGTGCAGTGTTCAGGATTGTGTTATGTACAGAGTGCAGAATTCAGGAGTGCGCTGTGTACAGAGTGCAGAATTCAGGAGCGCAATGTGTAGAGAGTGCAGTGTTCATTTGTGCGCTGCATACAGAGTGCAGAGTTCAGGATTGTGTTATGTACAGAGTGCAGAATTCAGGAGTGTTCTGTGTACGGAGTGCAGAGTTTAGGGGTGCATTGTATACAATGTGCAGGTGTTCAGGGTGTTTTGCGCTGCGTACAGAGTGCAGAGTTTAGGGGTGTGCTATGTACAATGTGCAGGGTTCAGGGTGTGTTGTGTACGGAGTGCAGAGTTTAGGGGTGCATTGTATACAATGTGCAGGTGTTCAGGGTGTTTTGTGTACAGAGTGCAGAGTTTAGGGGTGCGCTATGTACAGTGTGCAGGGTTCAGGGTGTGTTGTGTACAGGGTGCAGCGTTTAGGGGTGCACTGTGTACAGTGTGCAGGGTTCAGGGTGTGTTGTGTAAAAAGTGCAGCGTTTAGGGGTGCGCTGTGTACAGTGTGCAGGGTTCAGGGTGTGTTGTGTACAGAGTGCAGAGTTTAGGGGTGCGCTGTGTACAGAGTGAAGAATTCAGGAGTGCACTGTGTACAGAGTGAAGAGTTCAGGATTGTGTTATGTACAGAGTGAAGAGTTCAGGATTGTGTTATGTACAGAGTGCAGAATTCAGGAGTGTGCTGTGAAAAGAGTGCAGAGTTTAAGGGTGTGCTATGTACAGTGTGCAGGGTTCAGGGTGTGTTGTGTACAGGGTGCAAAGTTTAGGGGTGCGTTGTGTATAGTGTGCAGGGTTCACGGTGTGTTGTGTACAGAGTGCAGAGTTTAGGGGTGCGCTGTGTATAGTGTGCAGGGTTCAGGGTGTGTTGTGTACAGGGTGCAGAGTTTAGGGGTGCGTTTATAGTGTGCAGGGTTCACGGTGTGTTGTGAACAGAGTGCAGAGTTCAGGGGTGCGCTATGTACAGTGTGTAACAATCTGACTGCCAAATTGAGTGAGAGGGCCACATGACGAGGCCTGCGGTCCTTGTGTATGACATATGTGTTATACGGAATCATCATACAAATATCATTCCAGACCAAACAGTGTTTTTCTTGGGATTTGTGATTGGCATTTGATCGACAATTATTCCCGACATAAACCTTAGGCTTTGCGTCAAGTATCAGTGCTGACACTTCCCACCCCCGGGGTCTTACATGGAGTGATTGAAGGGAATTCCTCGGTGTACCGGGGATAAGATGTGATGGACGTTAATTAGGAGATCCGTGTCATGTTGACTTCTCATGTCAGAAGGTCTTGTCTGACTCCTTCATAATTCACGTCACGGATTGGCAAAGTCTGTACTGTTGTCTCGGCGCTCCTCTAAATCCACTTTAATTCAAAGAATAAAGCAGACAGTAAGGAGTGAAAAAAAAATCAGCAGTTTTTGGGCTTTGGTAGTCGTCCAAAAGACTGTCATATGATTTATCTACCACCAGGTCAGCAGACATGAATGAAATTGAATCAGGTCTGATGACGCTGCCTCTGCTGCAAGGAAAGTAGTGTTGTCAGTTCTTACTTGCTGGACTACAGAACACCTCCCCTCCTCCTCATCTCCAATAACCCTCCTCGTTTACATTCTCAGCAAATCTCAGTAGCGGTGAGGGGATTGCTGAGTGTTTCCAATGCTCCTTTATGTATCGACATTCCTCCTTAGGTGTAGCACACCCCACGTAGGAGCTGCAGGTGAACATGAATCCCCCCTAATCCTCCACAGCCAGGCACACCGAATCTTCACAGGCAAAGTCAGAGAACAGCCCATAGCTTTGTCTTTGTTGTTTATTAGGGGGGGCTGACAACTTGGATGGGGATCGGAGGTTATGGGATGCCTACGGTTTTTCTTGAGTACCGTATATACTCGAGTATAAGTCGTTCCGAGTATAAGTCGAGGCCCTAATTTACCACAAAAAAATGGGAAAAACTTATTGACCCGAGTATAAGACGAGGGTGAGAAATGCACAGCTACTGTAAGTGGAAAAGAGGGTCAACAATGCCCATTTGCAGCCTCACTGTGCCCATTTGCAGCCATAGGTCCCCCGAACTTCAAACTTGGTAGTTTAGGGTTCCTAGATGCCCCCTAGCTGCAGCCAAAATTTGGGGTCTCTGAACCCAAAGTGTCCCGAAATGACATTGCTGCAGATGGACACAGTTGACCGACTATGAGGCCCCGTATCTTGGAGCCACTTAGTGCTAGGAACTCCAAATTTGGTGTGCAAACTCAGTGGAACTAGCACCATAAAATATCCAAAACTGGGATTTCTATCACTAAGTGGCCCCGAGATACAGGGCCCCAAAAATCGGTTCAGAAAATGTCTCGGGGCCACTTGGGGCTAGGAACCCCATCTTTGGATATGTTATGGTACCAGGTCCACTGGGTTTTCACACCAAATGTGGGGTTCCTAGCACCAAGTGGCCATGAGATACGGGGCCCCAAAGTCGGTTCAGAAAATGTCAAGCACTTTTCTGCAGCAGAGAATGACATTCCTTATCTCAGGGCCCCAAAAATCGGTTCAGAAAATGTCTCGGGGCCACTTGGGGCTAGGAACCCCAACTTTGGATATGTTATGGTACCAGTTCCACTAGGTTTGCACACCAAATTTGGGGTTCCTAGCACCAAGTGGCCCTGAGATACGGGGCCCCAAAGTCGGTAAATGAATTTTTTTGCTGCAGAAAAGTACTTGACTCGAGTATAAGTGGAGGGGGGCACTTTCAGCACAAAAAAATGTCCTGAAAAACTCGACTTATACTCGAGTATGTACGGTAAAGACTTTTTAAGTGGAGTACTGCACCATGAAGCCTCTTCTTTCCATTTCATAATATATCCCACAGTGGAGTTTATCTTGCAAAAGGCTCGGCGAGGAATATGGCGGCAGAGGAAAGCCGCTATAGGAGGAAGAGATCCCGCTATTGGAAGAGCCTGTGTGGACGCACCGTTGTCGGCCAAGTGATCCCTCCTGTGTGCGCCTGTCTGATTTCTATAATTTGAGATCCATCAAATCTGGTAAGCGGCGCTGTTTTGCCTCACTTTCTTGATGAACAGAAAAATCGTTGTTCTCCTGAAAAGTCCGTCCTTGTCGTTTTCATTGACTCAAGCACTTTATGGACTGCAATGTATAATATTGTTTTCACTTAATCACAACACACGTTTGCATTTATATATGCAGAGTTTTTTTGTTTTGTTTTGTTAGTTGCGCATTTTTATTTGCTGTATGTACTTATTAACTGAATAGGTTTTTTTAGATGCAGCACCAGGTTCTTTACATATAAAAATGTATATATTTTTTGGGTTTAGCGCAGATATTCTGCTCTACATGAGATGCCCACTTGACTGCAACAATAACTTCAGGGACATCTTCCTTTGTACAACTTTAAGTACTTCAGGCAATGCTAGCCCACCTGGCTGCCGCTGCCTCTTTCACCAACCCTCCTGGCTGCTTCTTCACCAGCCCACCTGGCTGACTCTCTTCACCAGCCCAACTGGCTGACTCTCTTCACCAGACTAACTGGCTGACTCTCTTCACCAGCCCAACCGGCTGACTCTCTTCACCAGACCAACCGGCTGACTCTCTTCACCACACCAACCGGCTGACTCTCTTCACCAGACCAACCGGCTGACTCTCTTCACAAGACCAACTGGCTGACTCTCTTCACCACACCAACCGGCTGACTCTCTTCACCAGCCCAACCGGCTGACTCTCTTCACCAGCCCAACCGGCTGACTCTCTATACCAGACCAACCGGCTGACTCTCTTCACCAAAACCAACCGGCTGACTCTCTTCACCAGACCAACCGGCTGACTCTCTTCACCAGACCAACCGGCTGAATCTCTTCACCAGCCCAACCGACTGACTCTCTTCACCAGACCAACCGGCTGATTCTATTCACCAGACCAACTGGCTGAATCTCTTCACCAGAATAAATGGCTGAATCTCTTCACCTGACTAAACGGCTGAATCTCTTCAGACTAACCGGCTGACTCTTCACCAGCCCAACGGCCTGACTCTCTTCATCACACCAACCGCCTGACTCTCTTCACCAGACAAACCGGCTGACTCTTCACCAGACCAACTGGCTGACTCTCTTCACCAGACCAACTGGCTGACTCTCTTCACCAGACCAACCGACTGACCCGCTTCACCAGACCCATCGGCTGACTCTCTTCACCACACCAACCGCCTGACTCTCTTCACCAGACAAACCGGCTGACTCTCTTCACCAGACCAACTGGCTGACTCTCTTCACCAGACCAACAGCCTGACTCTCTTCACCAGACAAACCGGCTGACTCTCTTCACCAGCCCAACTGGCTGACTCTCTTCACCAGCCCAACTGGCTGACTCTCTTCACCAGACTAACTGGCTGACTCTCTTCACCAGCCCAACTGGCTGACTCTCTTCACCAGCCCAACCGGCTGACTCTCTTCACCAGACCAACCGGCTGACTCTCTTCACCAGACCAACCGGCTGACTCTCTTCACAAGACCAACCGGCTGACTCTCTTCACCACACCAACCGGCTGACTCTCTTCACCAGCCCAACCGGCTGACTCTCTTCACCAGACCAACCGGCTGACTCTCTTCACCAAAACCAACCGGCTGACTCTCTTCACCAGACCAACCGGCTGACTCTCTTCACCAGACCAACAGGCTGAATCTCTTCACCAGCCCAACCGACTGACTCTCTTCACCAGACCAACCGGCTGATTCTCTTCACCAGACCAACTGGCTGAATCTCTTCACCAGACTAAATGGCTGAATCTCTTCACCTGACTAAACGGCTGAATCTCTTCAGACTAACCGGCTGACTCTTCACCAGCCCAACGGCCTGACTCTCTTCATCACACCAACCGCCTGACTCTCTTCACCAGACAAACCGGCTGACTCTCTTCACCAGACCAACTGGCTGACTCTCTTCACCAGACCAACTGGCTGACTCTCTTCACCAGACCAACCGACTGACCCGCTTCACCAGACCCACCGGCTGACTCTCTTCACCACACCAACCGCCTGACTCTCTTCACCAGACAAACCGGCTGACTCTCTTCACCAGACCAACTGGCTGACTCTCTTCACCAGACCAAGGCTGGCTCTCTTCACCACACCAACCGGCTAACTCTCTTCACCAGACCAACCGGCTGACTCTCTTCACCAGTCCAACTGGCTGACTCTCTTCACCAGACCAACCGGCTGAATCTCTTCACCAGACTAACCGGCTGACTTCACCAGCCCAACTTCACCAGACTAGGGGGTACCCCTCAGGGCCCCTGACAGCCTCCTCAACACTGCACTCTGCAGGAACTTTACTTTCTCCATCAAACCATCCCTTAAGATCAGGGGTCTCCAAACTTTCTAAACAAAGGGCCAGTTTACTGCCCTGCAGACTTTAGGGTGGCCGGAGTATGGCCATTGGGAGTAGAAAACTTCCCAGAATCAATGAGATTTAAAAATGCCCTATCTTTGGTGTTAGTGAGAGAAATTTTGCTCCATCATTGGTGTCATTGGAAGGAATTGTGCCCCATCATTGGTGCCATTGGGCCCGATTGATGGTTTCACTGGGAGGAACTGTGCCCCATCATTGGTGTCATTTGGCCCAATTGGTGGTTTCACTGGGAGGAATTGTGCCCCATCATTGGAGTCATTGGGCCCAATTGGTGGTTTCAATGGGAGGAATTGTGCCCCATCATTGGTGCCGTTGGGCCCAATTGGTGGTTTCACTGGGAGGAATTGTGCCCCATCATTGGTGTCATTGGGCCCAATTGTTGGTTTCACTGGGAGGAATTGTGCCCCATCATTGGTGTCATTGGCCTCATTGTTGGGGTCTTCGGGAGGAATTGCGCACCTTTGTTGGTGTCAGATGGGGGTAATTGTGCTCCATTGCTTGTGTCAGTGGAAGGAATAGTGCCCCAAGGGCTGAATAAAAATAAAAGCAAGCAAAGGGCAACCTCTGGCCCCAGGGCCACAGTTTGGACACCACTGCTTTCGATTGTAAGCTCTTATGATCAGGGCCCCCCAAACCTTCTTGCATTGAATTTTATTGTAACTGTACTGTCTCCGATTATACTGTAAAGCTTTACACAAACTGTTATATAAATTCTTAATAATAATAATAATAATAATAATTATGATAATATAAATCCTATATAATAATATTTACATGAAGCAAGAATTAGAGAATTATCTATAAAACCCATGTAATCCTTCTCTGCCAATATGGAGGAAAACACATTTTCAGCCAATGTCTTGCGATTGATTTTCGCGTTCAGACACGTTAATAGACACGCGGCGGCTGCACTCTGTTATATAACGCTGCAACTTTCCATTTGCTTTCCGTAAAAAAAGTAATCAATGTTTTTATGTAATTGCTCTGAAAACATCTCCAACCTGATGGAGGGAACGGTCTGGCCGCTCCAAACACATCAATAACCCGCAGAAGTCGGAGCGCCGGGCTGGAGGACGTTATAAAGTAAAGCAAGGAGGGCCATTTACTAAGAAAGTCGAAATGTGCAAGAAACCATCATAAACTATCTGCACGTCTTCTGACCGATCTGAAGACAGAAAATGATGTCGGGAAAAAAAAAAGGGTTAATTCCACATCCAATAATATGGCGGAGTTCTGAACACTGGAGCAAATAGAAAGCCGATGAGCCACAGACACCCGAAATATCCAACCAAATATTCCTTTTCTCAATGAATATTATAGAATAAATGCTGGAAAGTGTTACCATTGCTGTCTGGATTTTTGTTTTCTTATTTTTCATTCTTTTTTTTGAAAATTCTGTCTATTGCTTTCAACAAAACTATACAAAACTGTTACAACCGTAACCACAGGACAAACCACAGGACAACACTACAATGCATCAGCACTAGCAGCCCCAAAGGGATATAGTATACATTCCCATCACAAAAAGTGTAAGTCATTATCACACAAATGTTTATTATTCATTTGTGCTCTTATTTTTATAAATACGTCAATGCAATACTTGTTTTTCGGTGCAGCTCATTGCAACACACACCACAGACATTGCCATCCCAACACCGCTGTGTGGATAGAACCTGAAGCTGTATTAAACCCAAAACTAAAAATGGAATATATTGTAACTGTAGCACCCCCTTATGTACATAGTTGGTATTGTTAGGCAAATTTAGCTGGACTTCACTTTAGGTCAGGATCACATACACTATATTACCAAAAGTATTGGGACGCCAGCTTTTACACGCACATGAACTATAATGGCATCCCAGTCTTATGCCGCGTACACACGGTTGGATTTTTCAGCTACAAAAGTCCGACAGACTTTCAACAGACTATATGCAAACGAGAAGATCTGGACAGCCACACTCCAGGAAGTAATAATCCAATTTTGTTTATTTTAAAATCAGGAACACATCAGATACAGGACATCATAGACAGAATGTACAGATCATAGGCTAACGCGTTTCACACTTGTCCAAGTGCTTACTCATAGCTATAGTCTCATATAGTCTCTACTAGCATGAGCCAGCACCTGGAACCTCTCATCTCTGGAGAGTAAGATCAGCTTTACACCCGGTGAGACCTAAACTAGTGCGGGGATAACTTTTGTATTGAGACTTTCAACAGACTTTTGGCGGACTTTCAGCAGACTTTCTAACGACCGGACTTGCCTACACACGATCGCACCAAAGTCCGACGGATTCGTACGTGATGACGTACACCGGACTTAAATAAGGAAGTTGATAGCCAGTAGCCAATAGCCACCCTAGCGTGGGTTTTTGTCCGTCGGACTAGCACACAGACGAGCGGATTTCTGGGTCCGGCGGAGTTACGACGTAAAGATTTGAAGCAAGTTCCGAATCTAAAGTCCGTCAGATTTGCGACTGGAAAAGTCCGCTGAAGGTCCGGTGAAGCCCACACACGATCGGATTGTCCGCCAGATTTGGTGCGTCGGCATCCGTCGGACCAGTCCGGTCGAAAAGTCCGACCGTGTGTGTACGCGGCATTAGTCCGTAGAGTTCAAAATTGAGTTGGCTCCGCCCTTTGCAGCTATAACAGCTTCAACTCTTCTGGGAAGGCCGTCCACAAGGTTTAGGAGGGTGTCTATGGGAATGTTTGA
Source organism: Lithobates clamitans (assembly GCA_037952925.1). Taxonomy (NCBI): domain Eukaryota; kingdom Metazoa; phylum Chordata; class Amphibia; order Anura; family Ranidae; genus Lithobates; species Lithobates clamitans. The sequence continues at coordinate 838,945 of JBBGZY010000009.1, read as the reverse complement.
CCATTCTTCCAGAAGAGCATTTGTGAGGTCAGGCACTGATGTTGGACGAGAAGGCCTGGCTTGTAGTCTCCCCTTTAATTCATCCTAAAGGTGTTCTATCAGGTTGAGGTCAGGACTCCGTGCAGGACAGTCAAGTTCCCCCACCCCAAACTGGCTCATCCATGTCTTTATGGACCTTGCTTTGTTCACTGGTCCAAATCATTTGCGCTTTGAGGATCCACTAAGAACTTGTGAGGGAAAGAGTTAACTTATTTCCTGGGTCTGTGTTGTTGGCGGCTGCTGCTGGGCTCCGCCCCCAATCCCTGTACATATAAAATAAGGAGGGAGCTCTGCCCAGATGAGTCTGAGTCCAGCCACATGGGAGAAGACAGGCTGACAGCTGAGAGGTAACCAGATCCTCCAGCACACCACCCCAGGGCTCTGTCCCTCTCTGCCTTCAGCTACCTTTTTCACCCTGACTGTCCTCACTGGAGATTGCCTGTCAAAGTTACATACCTCCCAACTTTTTGAGATGGGAATGAGGGACACCTATCAGCAAAAGTATGTAGACATAGGACACACCCCTTGCCATGCCCCCTTAAAGGGGAATTGTACAAAAAACAAGATTGGTTAAACCCACAAGTGCTTTTTTTACCACTACTATTTCTTTATATTGGCTTTTGGAATTTACAAATGCAGCAATTTAGAAATCAGATGAAAGGTTTAGCGCTGTAAAACCCTTTTTGATATATAAAAAGTGCATTTTATATACAGCTAAATAGATCAGACCAAAATGAGGGACAAATGAGGAGGAATGAGGGACAGAAGGACATTGCTCCAAATCAGGGACAGTCCCTCGAAATCAGGGACAGTTGGGAGCTATGACATTAAGGTTGCCACCTGTCCGGGATTCACCCGGACAGTCCAGGTTTTGAATCATGTGTCCGGGTTTCAGGTGGACTAAAACCCAGACACATTATTCAGACCAGGCTGTGGCTCCCCAAGCAACCAAGATAGTCACACACAAATCTGTTGCTGTCCGAGAGCTGCAGGTGGCTGAGTGGGGGAAGGTCCTGCATCACTGAGGGGGGGGCAGGGTGATGATGTCAGCAAGAGCAATTTGGCCACACCCACATTTTTCTGCAGCACGCTATGCGCACAGCATTACTGCTCTCCTTGGGACACCCAAAGGCGTCCCAGGCTGCTAATGTGTTCGGGTTTGGCTTGAAGAAAAGGTGGCAACCCTAGTCAATATGCCAGGGGCTGCTGAGACTTGTAGTCGCCCAAGAGACAGCCTGCTACATGGGAGGGAAAGACACAGACAGTCAGCAAGGTGTGGGAGCGGTTCTGTCCTGATACCAGCAAGGCTGCTACAAACCTGTGTCCTGGAGCCTTCCACATGTGCAGGGATTGCCACCAGCCATGGACTCTGTCCTAAGCAAGTATGCCGGGGCAGCACACAAGCCTGTAGTTAGGGATTAGGGACAAAAGGGAAAGACTGCACTTGATGTTGAACTGTTATCTTGCATTATTCCAGTAAAGCTTTGGAAATGTTGTCATGCCTGGTCTGAAATTACTTATTATTTTCTTTCTCGGGCCTTGTGACATTTCTCTTCCATGTGGTTCCATTGCTGACATCATGAAATGGGAGGGGTTTTCTTTGTTAAAGTGGTGTTCCGGCCGAAATTATACTTTTTAAATAAAAATCCCCCTATAGTACACAAGCTTAATGTATTCTAGTAAAGTTAGTCTGTAAACTAAGGTCTGTTTTGTTAGTTTATAGCAGTAGTTTGTTATTTTATAAACTCACAGCAGGCCGTGGCCATCTTAAGTGTGGGCATCTGAAGCCAGACAGTATTTCTTCCTAGATCTCATCCTTGCAGATCTCGCACATGCTCAGTGCAGCACAAGCAGTGTAATAGGTTTCAGGTCAGGTTTCCATAGCAACGGCAGTGTCAGAGGAAGTTGCCGCCCCTTCCCAGAAGGCATTGCAAACAGGAAATGATGCGATGGGCCGCGGCCAGGGAGGAGGAAGTAAAAAATGAATACAGCAGATATACAGTAGGTGCTGAGAAAAAAAATGTAAAAATATCCAATTCGTTTACAGTGCAGAGTTTAGTGAGGGATGCTGAAGAGTTGTAAAAGTGGGTGGAACTCCACTTTAAGTAACGCCCTTTTATAATCAACTATCTACTGGACACTGGTCCATTGAATAATCAGACTCACCTGTAGTTTAATTCTTGTTAATTAGGATTTTGTTGTCTAAAATTTAGCTTTGCTCCTAAGACTTTGATTGGGGTGTATTCATTTTTGCAACATGGTCTTGAATGAATTTGTTAGGAAAAATACTTTTCTGTGTGTGCAAATTAACAAATCTTGGTTGCAATCAATATCAATCATTTGTGGGAGTATTTTGTAGTATAGTGTCCCATAGAAAATGTTGATTCTGAAAGGAAAGTAAAGGTTTTCTGTTGAATTTATTCGTACTGTATGCCTCAAGCCTGTCTGGCGTCCCTGCCCCCTTCCAAAGGCTAATGGAGAAGACCGTTGGTGACATGAACCTGATTGAGGTGTTGGTGTACCTAAATGACATCATCATCTTCAGCAAGACTCTGGAGGAGCACAAAGAGCATCTGGAGAAGGTCCTGAAGTAGGGTTTTGACGCGGACAGTTCTGGTTTTGACACATTTGTCCGGGGTTCAGTCCACCTGAAACCCAGACACACATACCTCCAGTCCAACTGATCTAATGGGGGTCTCTATGGGGAGCCCTGGTGTTATGGTGGGGGTGACATTGACCCCTGTATCGGGGGGGGGCACTGACCATTGTAGAATGAAGGGGGGGTGACACTATCCTCTGTATTATGAGGGGGGACGACACTGACCTCTGTATTATGAAGAAGGGGGTGACACTGACCTATATATTATGAGGGGGGGTGACACCTAGGGTTGTCACCTGACCTAGACTCCTATGGACAGTCTGGATTTTGAGTCATATTCTCGGGTCTTAGGCTGCCTCAAACCCGAATACCTTATTCAGACCAGACTGTGGCATCCCAAGTAATGGAGATAGTCACACACAAATCTGTTGCCATCTGTTAACGCAGTTTGGCCACACCCACTGTTCGCCACATTACTACTTTCCATGGTGGACCCAAAGGTGTCCCTGGTCTGTTACAATTCTACTACAACAAAAATTTTGCCATGCGCCGCTAAAGTGTTCGGGTTTGGCCTGAAGAAAAGGTGGCAACCCTATCCTGAAGAGACTCCATGAGGAGGGGTTGAAGCTGTCCCTGGAGAAGTTCCAGTTCTATCAACCCTCAGTCAACTACCTTGGCCACATCGTGTCCGCCGACAGAGTGGCCACAACCCCCCCAGAAGCTGGAAGCCGTCACCTCCTGGCCGAGGCCTACTAATGCTAAACCGAGCTTAGGTCATTTCTGGGATTCTTCTCCTATTATAGAAGATTCGTCGAGGGATTCGCTAAAATAGTTCGCCCACCCAGTGAGCTACTGAAAAGCGAAGAGGAAGACGATGACCCAGACCTGACTAAAGCCTGTCAGACCAGCTGGAGGGCCCAGGAAACCTCAGGAGTCCATTCAGGAACAGTGGACTGCCCAGTGTGAAGAGGCTTTTAGGCAGCTGAAGTGGAGCCTGACAACCGCTCCAGTCCTGGCCTATGCAGATCCAACCAAGTCATACGGCAGATCCAGGGGCGGACTGACAACACATGGGGCCCCCCGGGCAATAGGAGATTATGGGGCCCCTGGGCAATAGGAGAAGATTATGGTGCCCCCGGGCAATAGGAGATTATGGGGCCCCCAGGCAATAGGAGATAATGGGGCCCCCAGGCAATAGATTATGGGGCGACACAGTATACACACGCACACATACAGTATACACACACAAACACACAATATACACACACAGTATACACACACAGAATACACATACACATACTGAAAAGGTACTGGAGAGGCGGGAAGCTATAGTCTTGGGATTTTTTTAAAAAGCACAGATTTTTACATACTGTCCCTGGTTTTATTGAGGCTGGTAACCCTGATGGTGCCCCTTAGTGGCATGGGGCCCTTGGGCAGTGCCCGAGTGCCCAAATGGTCAGTCCGCCCCTGGGCAGATCCAACCCAGCCATACGAACTACACGTCGATGCCAGTCGAGATGGGTTAGGCGGGGTGCTATGTCAAGAGCATGACGGGCACCTACGGTCTATGTGAGCCAGACCAGGCTGTCCTGCGGATGTAAGAGTAGAGGGTTGAGACTAACCATGTACCACCGAGGGGAGTGTTCACAATGGTCAGATTTTATTTATTTATGTAAATTCTTTCTCACAATAGTAATAAACTGTTGCTGTCACAGCTTATAAAGTGTGAATTGGAGTTCGGCTTCAATTTGTTAGTCAAGTCCATCTAAATCTGCTAGTCCATCCAACACTCCCCCCCCCCCCCTCCAGACTGGCAATGCTGCGGGTGTCTTCTGCAATGTATTACATTTTCACTTTGGGTTCAACCACTTTGAATGGCGATCGTTAGAACTAAAAAGTCTTGTCTCCTAGGCTCTCCGTTCCCCAGAAGTGAAGATTTATGCGGCCTTGAGCAGGATCTTAATTCTGTATAATTATACGTTCTCTCCAGGTCTCTCCGTTCCATAATTCATTAGCGTCCGAAGTCCGGGGACACAGAAGGTCAGACGGAGAAATCTACGGAGTCTTTAGAAGCAGCAAGAAGCACATTTCCCCCCTCAGCTCTTCATTCTCTGCCTTATTCTTCTCAGGCAGCATTACTTTGCTTTCCATGAGTCTATCCATTAACCATATAGGGGGTGGTGTGAATAGAGGGGGGCGGCGCCCGTGCGTTCTTAATGGACGGGCCGCCTTTGCTACAAATCGTTACAATACGCAATTTGCAGCATGATTTACATAGTTAGTCTGGTTAAAAAAAAAAGACACAAGTCCATCTAGTTCAACCAATTAAAGGGAAAAAAAAAAATAATATAAAAAATGAATGCTACAATCCCATATACACAATCCTTCACCCACAGTTGAGGAAGACGAAAAACCCCCAGCAAAGTATGATCCAATTTGCTCCAGCAGGGGGAAAAATTCCTTCCTGATCCCCCGAGAGGCGATCCGATTTCTCCCGGATCAACTTTACCTATAAATGTCAGTACCCAGTTATATTATGTACAATAAGGAAATAATCCAGGACTTTTTTTTTTTAACCCCTTCAATACCGGGCACTTTCACCCCCCCCCCCCTCCTGCCCAGGCCAACTTTCAGCTTTCAGCGCTCTCACACTTTGAACGACAATTGCGCGGTCATGCAACACTGTAACCAAACAAATTTTTATAATTTTGTTCACACAAATAGAGCTTTCCTTTGGTGGTATTTAATCACCTCTGGGGTTTTTAATTTTTTGCTAAATAAACAAAAAAAAGATCAAAAATTTTGAAAAAAAAAAAAAAATCTTTTTCATAGTTTGTTATAAAATTTTGCAAACAGGTAAGTTTTCTCTTTTACTAATGTTGCGCTGATGAGGCAGAACTGATGGGCACTGATTGGCTGCACTGATGGGTACTGATGAGGCAGCATTGATTGGCACTGATTGGCTGCACTGAAGGGCACTGATTGGCTGCACTGATGGGTACTGATGAGGCAGCACTGGTGGGCACTGATGAGGAAGCACTGATGAGGCTGCAGTGATAGGCAGCACTGATGGGCACTGATAGGTGGCACTGATGGGCACTGGTAGGCGGCACTGATAGGTGACACTTATGAGGAGGCACTAATGGGTACTGATTGGCAGCACTGGTGGGACTGCACTGATTATCAGTATAGATGTCCCTTTTAGAGAAACCGCTTATCAGCTCTCTTCTCTTCTACTCAGCATAAAGAAAAGGAGTGCCGATAACCAGCATCTGTTTACCGCCGCGATCAGCTGTGATTGGACACAGCTGATCATGTGATAAAGACCCCCTGATTACAGGGCAGCGGGGTGCGACCACGGAAGCCGTCATTTGCTATGACTAAGCACTGTTCAGTGTGAAACGCGTCAGCTCATTTGTCCCATTTTTTGCTGTGGCTTGTATCTGTTGGACTTTTTACAAGTAAAGGCTATATTCCGGAGTGCGGCTGTCCAGAACTTACTTTTTTCCTCAAGCCGTCATTTGCTGCACGCCTGTCGCAGGCCAATGACCCAATAGAAACAATGAGGGTGACAGCCCAGCAGTGACGGCCCGTCCACTAGGGGCACAGGGGCGCCGCACCCCCTAATTCATGCGCCCGGCCCCTAATCTGCATGCAGGGTGCCAGACGCATGGATTTCCATGGGGTTGTTTTTTTTTTTTTTTTTTTGAAGCACGTGATCAGAGCCAGAGTCTCTAATTGGCTTAAAAAAAAGAGTGGACTCAGTGAGCCCACCTAGTTGTGTGACTATAGTGAAATTTAATATTTGCTATTGTCTTCTTGATTCTCCTCCCGGGCCAATCAGGAAACGGATCCTTCTGAGACCAGATTGGCCGAGAGGAGAAGCAGAGGCGGCTCTAGGCTTTGTGAGGCCTTAGGCAAAACTTAAACATGAGGCCCCACGGACTGGGACGCTCCGTGATGAGGCCGCTATACCTCAGGCTGCGGGCAGTATCTGATTTGTCCGTCAGCTCCTAAGCCACAGAGTCCCAGTGGGGGTAGGCGGAGCCGCCGACGTCAACTTCAGTGATTGAGAACAGGCAAATTAGGCGGCCGCGAGGCCCCTGTGAGTGCGAGGCCTTAGGCGACCGCCTAATTTGCCTAATTAGAGAGCCGCCTCTGAGGAGAAGCAATCGTATTGGCCCGCCGAGGAGGAGGAGACGCAGTGGGAAGCCGCCGAGGATGAAGCACTGCCAGCGACCTAGGGTACGTGCGAGGTTGGTGGGCTGCCGCTGATCGAGCGACGGGAGGGGCTGACAGTGATTCGACCGACCAGGGGTGGTGGTGACCCGACCGGAGAGGGGGTGGGGTGGTGGTGATCCGACTGACTGGGGGGTGGGGGGTGGTGGTGGTGACCCGACCAGGGAGGGAGTGGAGTGGTGGTGATCCGACTGACCAGGGGTGGGGGGGGGTGGTGATCCGACCTACCCAGGGGGGTGGTTGGATTGTTTGCCGCCCCCCTCACAAAAAAATGGAGCACCAGCCGCCACTGCAGCCCAGGGACAGGTTCTCTTTAAACTTTATCCCTGGCTACATCTATTCATTTAAATTCTCACTAATCTTGAAAAGGGGATAATCATTATTATTATTCCTTCAGCCTAAAATTACCGGCATTGTGCACGCTTCATCATCAATAGATGGTGTTCATACAGATTGCTGTTACCAGGACATTGCAATTGAATTACACGTCTCGCCTATTCAGAGCAGAAACACGTTATTTGTGGGAGCGGAGTCCAGTCAGAGCCGCATTAAGGGGCATTTAGCATATTTAATTTGATTATACTTCTTCTTTTATATGTTTTGTGGATGCAGTTAAAGGAGACTAAAATACGAGCCGTTCTAGATCAAAGCAAAATGCGTCTTATTGGGTGATGGGTCATTTCTAGGGATGAGATTTTGGGTTCGGGTCATATATGAGTGACCTGAGCCCAACTAGTTTGTCACTAATTGGCCAGTTTGCCCCCCAATAATCCCTGGCTGCTGTAATGAAGACCAACAGATGGGGATCCTGAATTACGTCATTGGTCCTATCTGACCACGCTTGGTCAATGACGCCATTCAGGAACCTCGGGGCTGTGTTGTTATCACTGCAGCGCCGGGGAAATAATATCAGTTGGCCGGTCCCCTTGGCGGTGGGGAAAGGTTTTCGGGGGTGGGTTGTTGTGATCGGTGAGGATTCACACTGCTAGGTGGAGTACGGTAATTAGTGATGGATTCACATTGGCGGACATTATTTACATTTTGTTTTCCAGTTTTGTTATTTATGGATTTTTTTTACTCTTACAACAATACCCCTGTTATCCCTGTACTCATCCCCTTGGGATCAGGCTGACATCTTGGGGAACCCTTATTAAAAAGAAGACTTACAAATTCCCATGTCTCCTCACCAACCCCCACATTCTTTTTGAGGGTCCAGAAGTGGGGAAGATGCCCTTGTCTCTCAACATTGATACAAAGTGCATTGCCCGCCCTTCACCCGCAAGGTACTCCACAGTGCTTGAACCTGTGGGAATGGTGAGCACAGTGTGGGAATGATGGGAATGGTTTGGGAATGGTGGTAATGGTGTGGGAATAATGGGAACCTATGTGAATGGTGAGGGAATGATGGGAATAGGGTGGGAATAATAGGATTAGTGTGAGAATGATGGGAATGGTGAAGGAATGATGGGAATAGAATGGGCATGATGCGAATGGGGTTGGAATAATAGGATTGGTATGGGAATGATGGGGATGGGGTGGGAATAATGGAACTGGTATGGGAATTATAGGAATGGAGTGGAAATGATGGGAATGGTTAGTGAATGATGGGAATAGGGTGGGTATGATGGAAATGGGATGGGAATAATAGGATTGGTATGAGAATGATGTTGATGGGGTGGCAATAATAGGATTGGTATGGGAATTATGGAGATGGGAATGATGGGAATGGAGTGGGAATGATGGGAATGGGGTAGGATTGATTGGCATAGTGTGGGAATGATGGGAATGGTGTGATGATGGTGGGAATGGGGTGTGAGTGATGGGAATAGGGTGGGAATAATAGAATTGGTATGGGAATGATGGGGATGGGGTGGAAATAATAGGATTGGTATGGGAATGATGGGGATGGGGTGGGAATAATGGAACTGGTATGGGAATTATAGGAATGAAGTGGAAATGATGGGAATGGTTAGTGAATGATGGCAATAGGGTGTGTATGATGGAAATGGGATGGGAATAATAGGATTGGTATGAGAATGATGTTGATGGGGTGGGAATAATAGGATTGGTATGGGAATTATGGAGATGGGAATGATGGGAATGGAGTGGGAATGATGGGAATGGGGTAGGATTGATTGGCATAGTGTGGGAATGATGGGAATGGTGTGATGATGGTGGGAATGGGGTGTGAATGATGGGAATAGGGTGGGAATAATAGAATTGGTACGGGAATGATGGGGATGGGGTGGAAATAATAGGATTGGTATGGGAATGATGGGAACAGGATAGGATTGATTGGCACAGTGTGGGAATTATGGGAATGGGGTGGGAATGAGTGGAATGGGATAGGATTGGCACAGTGTGGGAATGCTGGGAATGGGTTGAAATTATGTGAACGGTTTGGGAATGATGGGAACAGTATGGGATTGATGTAACAATGTGGGGATGATGGGAACATATGTGCATGGTGTGGGAATGATGGGAATAGTGAGGGAATGAAAATAATGGTGAGGTAATGTTGGGAATGGTGTGGGAATGGTGTGGGAATGGAGACGGAATGATGAAAATTAATACAAACGGTGAGGGAATGCTGGGAATGGTGTGGGAATGATGGAAATGGTGAGAGAATGATGGGAATGATATGGGGATGGGGTAGGATTGATGGAAATGGTGTGGGAATAATCAGAATGGTGTGGGATTGATGGGAACAGTGTAAGATTTATGGGATTGTGTGGGAATGTTGGAAATGGGGTAAGAATGATGGGAATAGGGTGGGAATAATGGGAACAGAGTGAGATTGACTGTGAGGGAATTATGGGAACATATGTGAATGGTGAGGGAATGATTAGAATGGGATGTGAATGAATAAAAATGGTGAGGGAATGATGGGAACGGGATGAGAATGATGGGAATGGTGAGGAAATGAGGGTAACATGGTATGATTAATAGGAATAGGGTAGGCAATGGGGTGGGAATGGAGGGTACAAAGGGGATAGGGGTGGGAATGAAAACAATGGTGAGGAAATGAGGGGAACGGGGTGGAATTGATGGAAACAGTGTAGGATTGATAGGAATGGTGTGGGAATGATGGGAATGGTGAGGAAATGATGGGAACGGGGGTAGGATTGATAGGAATGACGTGAGAATAATAGGCATGGTGTGGGAATGATGGGAATGGAGAGGCAATTATGAGAATGGGGTGGGAATGAATAAAAAATGCCGAGGGAATGATGAGATTGGGGTGGGATTGATGGGAATGGTGAGAGAGTGATGGGAACATATGTGAATATTGTGAGCATGTTGGGAATAGTGTGGTATTGATGAGAATGATGAGGGAATGATGGGCACAGTGTGGGAATGGTTTGGGAATGACGGGAATCTATGGGAATGATCAGAATGGTGTGAAAACTTCCCATTCTTTTCCCATTTTCTTCTCACGTTCCTCAGATTTTTACCAACTTTGTGTTGGTAGGAAAGCAGAAAACATTTTAAACAATAGGAAAGTAAGAGGCGACTGTTTTCCATTGCGGCGGGTATATTGAACGTCTGTATGGTGTGACTCTCATGTAGTTGCCCTCTATTTTCTACAATGTGATACAAAGCCAAGGCATGCTGTTCCTGCTTTGCTACCGCTGATTCCCACTCACCGAGCAAAATAAGTGAAACAAATGACATTTTGTCTTTTGTTTATCTTTTCTGCATCTCTGACCTTCGTGTTTTATACCTGGTGATATCTCCAAAATCTTTAAAAATGACTATAGCAAAGTCCTTCTTTACAGACCTTGTTCAGCCATGGGTGAAGGCACTTATATATCCCGCCCCCACTATCCCCAGGACTCCTGGACAACCCCCAGGGGATATAAATTCCACTGTTTCCCAATCTGAGGGGCTCGGAGAGACAAATACTGGGCATGTTACAGTGCCTTGAAAAAGTATTTATACGCCTTGAAATTTCCCACATTTTGTCAGGTTACAACCAAAAACGTAAATGTATTTTATTGGGATTTTATGTGATAGACCAACACAAAGTGTCACATAATTGTGAAGTGGAAGGAATAAATATGGAATTAAGTGGAAGGAATTAAATATGTGAAAAGTGTGGGGGGGCATTTGTATGGCGCCCCCCGGAGTCAATACTTTGTAGAACCCCCTTTCTCTGCAATTACAGCTACAAGTCTTTTTGGGGGGGTCTCTACCAGCTTTGCACATCTAGAGAGGACATTTCTGCCCATTCTTCTTTGTAAAATATCTCAAGCTCTGTCAGATTGGATGGAGAGCGTCTGTGAACAGCAATTTTCAAGTCTTGCCACAGATTCTCAATGTGATTTAGGTCTGGACTGTGACTGGGCCATTCTAACACATGAATATGCTTTGATCTAAACCATTCCATTGTAGCTCTGGCTGGATGTTTCGGGTCGTTGTCCTGCTGGAAGGTGAACCTCCGCCCCAGTCTCAAGTCTTTTGTAGACTCTAACAGGTTTTCTTCTAAGATTGTCCTGTATTTGTGTCCATCCATCTTCCCATCAACTCTGACCAACTTCCCTGTCCCTGCTGAAGAATCCCCACCACATGATGCTGCCACCACCATGTTTCACGGTGGGGATGGTGTGTTCAGGGTGATGTGCAGTGTTAGTTTTCCCCACACATAGCGTTTTGTTTTTAGGCCAAAAGATTCCATTTTGGTCTCATGTGACCAGATCACCTTCTTCCACATGTTTGCTGTGTCCTCCACATGGCTTCTCACAAACTACAAACAGGACTTCTTATGACTTTCTTTCTCCAATGTCTTTCTTCTTGTCACTCTTCCATAAAGGGCAGATTTGTGGAGAACACGACTAATAGTTGTCCTGTGGACAGATTCTCCCACCTGAGCTGTGGATCTCTGCAGCTCCTCCAGAGTTACCATGGACCTCTTGGCTCTTCTCTGATGAATGCTCTCCTTGCCCAGCCGGTCAGTTTAGGTGGACGGCCATGTCTTGGTAGGTTTGCAGTTGTGCCATACTCTTTCCATTTTCCGATGATGGATTGAACAGAGCTCCGTGAGATGTTCAAAGCTTGGGAGATTTTTTTTATTACCTAACCCTGCTTTATACTTTTCCACAACTTCATCCCTGACCTGTCTGGTGTGTTCCTTGGCCTTCATGATGCTGTTTGTTCACTAAGGTTCTCTAACAAACCTCTGAATGCTTCACAGAACAGCTGTATTTATACTGAGATTAAATTACACACAGGTGGACTCTATTTACTAATTTGGTGACTTCTGAAGGCAATTGGTTCCACTAGATTTTAGTTAGGGGTATCAGAGTAAAGGGGGCTGAGTACAAATGCCCCCCCACACTTTTCATGGGTCCGATGCTGCATCTGTCCCCTGGTGCCTCCAACACTGAGAACTGAGCGATCTAACACCGCCGATCGCTCGGTTCTCACAGCTCCCTGAGCAGAGAGCTGCTGACTGTCAGTCACTGACTCTCTACTCGGCCCCCCTCCCTCCCCCACGCTCACTGGAGGGGGGCTGGAGCAGCCGGCGAAGGGTCTCAGCGGCTCTTTGAGAGGCTGAGCCGAGTGCCGGTCCAGGCAGGTAGGGGGGATCCTGACTCCTTGGTCGCGATCTTGCCCTGTGCCTGGACCGGCTCTGTGTAGTAAGCAGACAGCGGACTTCATCCCGCTGTCTGCTGAAAATGGGTCACTGGAGTGCAAAATGAACCGATCCATAGGAGGAGTACAATCAAACAAGCTTTGGCTGTACTTCTCCTTTAAAGGAAATTGAAAAAGAACAGACTTATTGGCAGGATCACCATGTGAAAAAAACAAAACAAAACAAAACAAAAAAAACACGAATGCAGCCACCACATCTTTATGCCACGTACAGACGATCGCACATTCCGACAACAAAAACCATGTTGGCTCAAACTTGTCTTGCATACACACGATCACACATATCTGGTCGGAAATTCCGAACGCCAAGAACGCGGTGATGTACAAGACGTACGACAAGCCGAGAAAAATGAAGTTCAATAGCCGGTGCGGCTCTTCAGCTTGATTCCGAGCATAAATTTATGACAACGGATTTTGTTGTCGGGAAAATTTGAGATCCAAATCTCGAATTTCGTTTGTCGGAAATTCCGACGGAAAATGTCCGATGGAGCCTGCACACGGTCTACAAGCTCCCAACAAACAGCTATGAGTAAGCACTTCATGTAAGTGTGAAACGCGTCAGCTGTTGTGCTGTACCACCCACAGTGGTGTCCTGTGTACCCCATGATCCTGCTTCAGAAATAAATGAAGAATATAATTTATTCCGGTGTGCGGCTGTCCAGATCTTTTCATTCATCTACTCCCATCAAACATTTCCCGTCAGAAAATCCGACCGCGTGTACGCGGCATAAGCATTGGTAAGCCGAAAATGATTACATTTTTGTTTTTTAGGTTTAATACGTCTCTAATCTCCCAGAAGCATGCCAAGAGTCTTCCCGGCCGTGGCCCATGCGCTCTGGGATCCCACTCACCCCCCTTTGATTCTTAGAGTGAGTTCCGATGGGCACATACAAAGACGAAAAAGACAGCAAGAAGGTAAATAAAGTCAGAAAACAGATGGGAGCCGCGGCTGACGCGGCTGACGTGGCTGACGTGGCTGACGTGACTCAACGACGTTTACTGAGAAAATGGAGATTGTGTATTGCAGGGCTTTTTTTTCTCAAACAATAGGTGCTGGAACTCAACCACGACCCCCCCAAAACCCCTCCCCCACACACACCCTTCAAGTCACATCAAATAGTGGGTGTGGTCTGTCAAATTTCACGAACAGTAGGAGGGTCCTAAAGGGGCATTATATACCAAGATTGCATGACAGAGTGCAGAGTTCAGGGGGGTTACACGCAGAGTGCAGAGTTCAGGGGGTGTTACACACCAAAGAGTAGAGTTCAGGGGGGGTTACACACAGAGTGCAGAGTTCAGGGGGGGTTACACACAGGGTGCAGAGTTCAGGGGGGTGTTACACACAGAGTGCAGAGTTCAGGGGGGGTTACACACAGGGTGCAGAGTTCAGGGGGGTGTTACACACAGAGTGCAGAGTTCAGGGGGGTGTGACACACAGAGTGCAGAGTTCAGGGGGGTGTTACACACAGAGTGCAGAGTTCAGGGGGGTGTTACACACAGATTGCAGAGTTCAGGGGGTGTTACACACCACAGAGTGCAGAGTTCAGGGGGGTTACACACCACAGAGTGCAGAGTTCAGGGGGTGTTACACACCACAGAGTGCAGAGTTCAGGGGGTGTTACACACCACAGAGTTCAGGGGGGTGTTACACACAGAGTGCAGAGTTCAGGGGGTGTTACACACAGAGTGCAGAGTTCAGGGGGTGTTACACGCAGAGTGCAGAGTTCAGGGGGGTGTTACACACAGAGTGCAGAGTTCAGGGGGTGTTACACACAGAGTGCAGAGTTCAGGGGGTGTTACACACCACAGAGCACAGAGTTCAGGGGGTGTTACACACAGAGTGCAGAGTTCAGGGGGTGTTACACACCACAGAGTGCAGAGTTCAGGGGGTGTTACACACCACAGAGTGCAGAGTTCAGGGGGTGTTACACGCAGAGTGCAGAGTTCAGGGGGGTGTTACACACAGAGTGCAGAGTTCAGGGGGGTGTTACACACAGAGTGCAGAGTTCAGGGGGGTGTTACACACAGAGTGCAGAGTTCAGGGGGGTGTTACACACAGAGTGCAGAGTTCAGGGGGTGTTACACACAGAGTGCAGAGTTCAGGGGGTGTTACACACCACAGAGTGCAGAGTTCAGGGGGGTGTTACACACAGAGTGCAGAGTTCACGGGGTGTTACACACAGAGTGCAGAGTTCAGGGGGTGTTACACACCACAGAGTGCAGAGTTCAGGGGGTGTTATACGCAGAGTGCAGAGTTCAGGGGGTGTTACACGCAGAGTGCAGAGCTGTCACCGGACTTCTGTGTTTACAAGTGATTGTGGTCAGCAGCCCCACCCCACCCCACCCCCAAGGGTCTGAGCCAGAGGTGGTGGAACTGAGTTCCACCAAGTTCCCCCTGAAAAAAATTCCTGGTGTATTGGAAATGTGAAGGGCAGTGCAAGTGACTCAGACCATTGTCCCTCCCGGGAAACCAGAGGTCCATTTCTTTGGACGGTCCCTTTCCTTCTCCTGGGACCGGGAAGACGTTTGTTTATTTCCTCCTCAACATTCGTAGACTGAGATGATTGTTAATGGACGGGTCTTGTCGTCGATTCTGTTTGCTGTATATTGTGCTCAGTGTGGCGGGTAGAAGCCGGTGGAGGGATATGGTCTAAAGTGAACGCCATTAGTGGAGAATAATGCAAAAGAAAAAAAAAAAAAAAAACGAATAAATGAAACAAAATGTAGAATAATTGGCAGATGGGAAAAGCTTTCAGAGCACAATGGTGAATTGTTGGATTGCGTCTAACTAATGGCCGATTATCTTCCAGGGAAGGTATTTTTTTTATTTTTTTCAGGTACTTTTATAGCACCAGCAATTTTCGCAGCAGCATCTATTTTACATTCACATCAGTCCCCGGCCTCAGGGAGCTTACAATCTAAAAGTTCCCTAACTCACATTCATACATACACTAATACTAGGGGCCAATTTAGACAGGAGCCCATTAGCATGTCTTTGGAGTGTGGGAGGAAAGCCGGAGCACCCGGAGGAAACCCGCACAGGGAGAACATGCAATCATTAGGCAGGCAGTGCCGTGGTTGGGATTTAAAATGATGACTCTAGTGCTGGCTAGGCAGAGGTGCTAACCGCTTAGCCACTGTTCTGCTCTCAGCAGGGAAATTCATTGTTTTTCATCCTGCAATATTAACCACTTCAATACCGGGCGCTTATACACCTCTCTGCCCAGCTTTCAGCGCTGTCGCACTTTGAACGACAATTACGCGGTCATGCAACGCTGTACCCTAACTACATTTTTATCATGTTGTTCCCACAAATAGAGATTTCTTTTGGTGGCATTTGATCACCTCTGCGGTTTTTATTTTTTGCTAAACAAGACCGAAAATTTTGAGAAAAAAAAATGTTTTTTTTCTTTGTTTCTGTTACAAAACTTTGTAAATAACTAAGTTTGCACCTTCACTGGTGGGCACTGATAAGGCGGCACTGATGAGGTGGCACTGATGA
Source organism: Lithobates clamitans (assembly GCA_037952925.1). Classification (NCBI taxonomy): domain Eukaryota; kingdom Metazoa; phylum Chordata; class Amphibia; order Anura; family Ranidae; genus Lithobates; species Lithobates clamitans. Next base: position 822,911 of record JBBGZY010000009.1, on the reverse strand, counting down.
GGTGGCACTGATGAGGTGGCAATGATGGGCACTTATATGCAGCACTGATGGGGCACTGAGAGGCGGCAAAGATATGCAGCACTGATGGGTACACATAGGTGACACTGATGGGCACTGAAAGGCGGCACTGATTTGCGCTGATAGGCGGAATGGATGGGCACTGATAGCTGGCACTGATGTACATTAATGGATGGTACTGATGGATGCCAATCAGTGCCAAACAATAATGCCTGCCAATCAGTGATGCCCATTGTGGGCACTGATTGGCATCTATTGTGGGCACTGATTGGTATCCCTGGTGGCCATGGGCGGCATACCTGGTGGGGACTAGTGGTGGGCATCCCTGGTGGTCCTGGAGGCGTCCCTGGTGGTCCAGTGTGGGCATCCTCAGGGGGGTTACGCTGATAATCAATCAGCACAGACTCCCCCTGTCAGAAGAGCAGCCGATCGGCTCTCCTCTACGCGCATCTGACAGACGCGAGTGAGGAAAAGCCGATCAACGGCTCTTCCTGTTTACAGCGTGATCAGCCGTGATTGGACACGGCTGATCACGTGGTAAAGAGTTTCTGTCAGAGGCTCTTTGCCAAGATCCTGGCGATGTCATGTGACGTCCGGTCAGGATATCGCAACCACTTTGCCAACATCATATTGCTATATGGCGGGCGCCAAGTGGTTAAATTTGGCCACCAGATGAAGCCCAGAATAAATGTACGTTAATGGAAGTTAAACACTTCCAGACCGCCCGCCGTCGTTACACGTCGGTACTTTGACATTAAATACCGGGGTTATGGCAGCAGATAGTATTTCCTTAAATGGTGGGCAGTCCACTTTATGATAAAAATGGTCTCTGCGGCGGATCCGCCGTGAGATCACTTTTATCGGTGGTGGGAGAGGTGTTCAACCCCCCTCCCACGGCGTCCTGGTCGGCTCCGCCGCTTACCGGAGCCGTCGGTAGCGTCGGAGATGATCCGGTCCTTTCCACTGCTTGCCACTAAGTGGAGTGAGGGAATGATGGCCCCCCCACTTGACTCAATGCCTTTGGATGACGGAAGCGACGTTTGACGTCACTTGCGCCCCAATGGCCTTAGAAGGGCCAATTTTTTTTTTTTTTTAATTGAAAAAAAAAGTCTTTTTCTTTATTTATTTTTTTATTGCATTTAAGTGTAAATGTGAGATCTGAGGTCTTTTTGACTCCCAGATGTCACATTAAAGGGGTCCTGTCATGCTTTTTTTTATTACAAGGGAATTAAAGTAATCCAAATTTTTTTTTTGAAAGTGACAGTGTAAAAAAAAAAAAAAAAGTAAAATAATTAAGAAAAAAAAAATTGAAAGTGCCCCTCTCCTAAGTCGCGCCCGCATATGTAAACAATGTTCAAAACACACATGTGAGGTATCTTCGCGATCATTAGAGGGAGAGCAATAATTCTAGCACTAGACCTCCTCTGTAACTCAAAACTGACCTGTCTGGTGTGTTCCTTGGCCTTCATGATGCTGTTTGTTCACTAAGGTTTTCTAACAAACCTCTGAGGGCTTCACAGAACAGCTGTATTTATACTAAGATTAAATTAACCACAGGTGGACTCTATTTACTAATTAGGTGACTTCTGAAGGCAATTGGTTCCACTAGATTTTAGTTAGGGGTATCAGAGTTAAAGGGACTGAATACAAATGCCCCCCCCCCCCACACACTTTTCAGATATTTATTTGTCACCTAATTGGTAAATAGAGTCCACCTTTGTGTAATGTAATCTCAGTATAAATACAGCTGTTCTGTGAAGCCCTCAGAGGTTTGTTAGAGAACCTTAGTGAGCAAACAGCATCATGAAGGCCAAGGAACACACCAGACAGGTCAGGGATAAAGTTGTGGAGAAGTATAAAGCAGGGTTAGGTTATAAAAAAAAAATCTTCCAAGCTTTGAACATCTCGCGGAGCTCTGTTCAATCCATCATCGGAAAATGGAAAGAGTATGGCACAACTGCAAACCTACCAAGACATGGCCGTCCACCTAAACTGACCGGCCGGGCAAGGAGAGCATTCATCAGAGAAGAGCCAAGAGGTCCATGGTAACTCTGGAGGAGCTGCAGAGATCCACAGCTCAGGTGGGAGAATCTGTCCACAGGACAACTATTAGTCGTGTTCTCCACAAATCTGCCCTTTATGGAAGAGTGACAAGAAGAAAGACATTGGAGAAAGAAAGTCATAAGAAGTCCTGTTTGTAGTTTGTGAGAAGCCATGTGGAGGACACAGCAAACATGTGGAAGAAGGTGCTGAACAAAATTGAACTTTTTGGCCTAATAGTTGACAAATAAGAATTGTACATAATCACATATTGCAGACGAGACAAGAGACAGGACTATGAGAGAGAAGAGCTCTAACTTTACAGTCTACCCTTTCAACGTATTGAAGAAGCATCTGTTTCTTGGGTTACCACTGCAGATGAGGGTAGAACATACTTTTCTTGCAGCAATAAGAAGTAATAAATCTTTCTGAGATATGGCTGGGCAAGTTAATTAAATCTAAGAAGATGATTGACCCTCCAAAGTGCAGCCATATAGCAAATAATGTTCTGGGCAGAAGATCATAATCAAAACTAAGTGAAGGTTGCACACACTGTCTTCATAGAATCAATTCTTCTGGGGAAAAGCAATTTGGTAGCCACTTACATGTATACTGTAATTGGAATGGGACCTTGGCCGAGGGTAATGGCTGGTAGAAAGCCATTATCATGACTCATAAAGTCTCCGCTTCCTACAAGGCCAAGGATCATATTTGGTATATAGGAATTTCTCGGCCATCTTAGGTAGGGCCATGCTTATTTAAGACACAAGCTCCCTGATTTGGTGAGTGGTCAGTGTAGGGGCAAGTTTCTATATAGCCTAAGGTGTTAGGGAGTGATTCTGAAGGAGTTGGGTGGGACCAGCCAGGTCACATTCCTGCTCCTTGTTGCAGAAGCCGTTGGCATTACTGCTACAGGTTTCTTAAGTGCCTCATAATGGTGGTGCACCTGGCTGGGCCTAGTTGTACCTCGTTGAACCTTCTGCAACACACAGGTCATGTTTTTCGGCCTCTGTGTGATTACTACCACACGGCACCTTGTGCACAAGAGTGTCATGCACATTATGGATCTAATTATCAATTTTTTAGATAAATACTAATAAAATCAGTAGTTTTAATGATAGTGGACATTATTACCTATGGGAGGGCACCATTTATTTTTGGTCTCTCGTCTTATGTCTCTCTCAATAGATGAACACATCTGGACAGGATAGTTCAGTTGTATGAAGATCACATCTGCCCGTGTATGTGTCCTTGCAAGTTTCAAAAAGTTAGGGTGTGCTACCTAATGTTCACATTTTTGAGACCAGACATATATATTGGTGTCAACAGAAGAAGTTTTAGATGCTGCTCGCCCAGTCCGATCTATGTGAATGTACTGAATGTGATGGCCTCAGCCAATGCTGCTCCACTGACCATGCAACTGACGCATTTGGTCCCATCCACCGGGGCTTAGTCATAGAGTCCTAGTCCCAGATCCATGTGAATGTATGTGATGGCCTCAGCCGGAGTCATAGTCTATGACGAAATGCGTCAGTGTGCATGGTCAGTGGAGCAGAATTGGCTGCCATCACATACATTCACATGGATGAGGCTGGATGAATGGCGTTTCAAGCCTCTTCTATCAACACTACTGGATAAATTATACTTGATGCCACCACCCCTACTCCTGAGGACCAGTGGGAAAATACACTTCACTTTATGCAAGACATCTACATTATTTAATACATCGGTCTACCCATGTTTCGTCTTTCCATGCATGGTCTCTGGTTTTATTCACCTTCACATTTGACATTTAAGCAAAATATTTTCAGCAAGATAAAAAGAGAAGGAAAAGTTACCTGTCCACCGCTATGGCCGTCAAGGTAAAGACAGACACGTATACGGTTACTGGCTGTATCAGGAACACAAAGTAACACATAAACTTTCCAAAGACCCAGCCCTGGGAGTTGAAGGCATAGGCAAGGGTGAAGGGCACGCAGGTGGCACACATGAGCATGTCAGAAAAAGCCAGGTTTCCAATAAAGAAGTTGGTGACATTGTGCATCTTTTTGGTTCTCCAAATCACATAGAGGAGAAGGTAGTTCCCAAATATGCCTATCAGCACCACCAGAGCGTAGCATGGGATGATGACCGGCTTGTAGGACTGGATCAGCTGGACGCCGGTGAACTCTGAGCTTGAGTTTGAGCTGTTGAGTTTGACTCTGTAGATGGTTAGATTGGCTGGTCCACAGCTTCTGCTCCCGCTGTTCTCCATCTTTTTCATCCAGTCTTCAAAGCCCCATAATATTCCACTGGAGTTCCATAATTAAGAGCTGAAGTGCAGAGCGTGTTTGGAAACCTGAGACTTGATAACTCTTGACTTGACTTCTCAATAAGGGAACTTTATCTATGTGTGACATCAGGTAGATCCAGAAATGTAGAGATATATTCCCACTCTACATGAGGTCAGGAGTAACGTTGTGACAGTTACTGCAGTTGATACGTCCAGAAAATTCTAAAATGTGTTGTCTAAATTTCCATCAAATTCTCTAAATTCATCTGCTGCAGCCAATTCTTTCCACCCTATAGGAAACCAAAACGATCCCTCGGCTTTAGATAATTGGTGAAAATACGGTTTGGCCCCCTAAGGCTTGCACCGTTGTATCACTCCTCTTCCTCTCCTATCCATGACGCCTTTGGTATTCAGTTTTTCACTATCCACTGTTAATATGACTTCTGTTCTGTAGCAGGATTGTTATTCCTAAACAAAGCAAGAGAGAGACATTTCAATGATTTAATTAGTTATTTGTTCACTTTTGTTTTATACCATCAGCATTGTAATAAGAATACAAACAATAGTTATCTTTGATAATCCAATATAAGCTTATTAAAAAAAAAGCCTCCCTTCTCTTTAAACTGGTAACCTGTAAGGGCTTTTAAAGTGTGCATATGGAGATTTTAGGTACAATAGTTTGGCGCCATTCCAGGAGCGTGCACAATTTTAACCACTTAAGGACCGGGCTTTTTTTTTCAGACTCGGTCTTTACCAGTTAACATCAGTTTTTTTTTTTTTGCTAGAAAATTACTTAGAACCCCCAAACATTATATATATATATATATATATATATATATACATTTAGTATGTCACTTCCTGACTCATGGGTTGTTGGGAAAAGATCCTGGAAGGAAAAAGTGGTGAGAGAGAGAGAAGGTCTCAGCCACATGTCCTGTCCATGTTACTAGTAGTTATACTTTAACCACTTAAGGACCGAGCCTCTTTTTGTTATTTGTTGTTTACAAGTTAAAAACGCTTTTTTTTTTTTGCTAGAAAATTACTTAGAACCCCTGAACATTATACACCGTATTTGGGCAGCGGTCTTACAAGCGCACTTTTTTTTGAAAAAAATACACTTTTTTGAAATAAAAATAAGACAACAGTAAAGTTAGCCCATTCTTTTTTATATTGCAAAAGATAATGTTACACCCAGTAATTTGATACCCAACATGTCACGCTTCAAAATTGCGCACGCTCGTGGAATGGCGACAAACATTTACCCTTAAAAATCTGCATAGGCGACGGTTACAATTTTTTACAGGTTACCAGTTTAGAGTTACAAAGGGGGTCTAGGGCTAGAAGTATTGCTCTCGCTCTAATAATCGCGGTGATACCTCACATGTGTGGTTTGAACACAGTTTTCATATGTGGGCGCTACTCACGTATGTGTTCCCTACTGCGCGCAAGCTCGGCGGGACGGGGCGATTTCAATTATTTTTCTTATTTGTTTATTTTTATTTTGACACTGTCCAATTTTTTGGGTCACTTTTATTCCTATTGCAAGGAATGTAAACATCCCTTGTAATAGAAAAAAGCATGACAGGACCTCTTAAATATGAGATCTGGGGGGTTAAAAAGATCTCACATCTCATATTTACACTAAAATGTAATAAAAAAAATAAAATAAAATTGAATTTGAAAAAGAAAAAAAAGAAAAAATTCTCCTTTAAGAGCATTGGGCGGAAGAGAAGTTTGACGTAGCTTCTGCAAGTCAATGGTATGGAGCTGAGTGGGGGGCATCTTATCCCTCACTCGGCAGCCAGTCAAACAAGGGAGAGGACGCGGTCGTCTCCGCCGCTACCGGCGGGTCCAGTAGGCGATGGAGATCACTGGAGCGCGGCGGGAGGGGTGGCCTCTCCCGCCACCGATAAAAGCGATCTTGCAGCGAATTCGCCGCACAGGCCACTTTTATCTGAAAGCGGACCGCCCGCTGAAGAAGAGGATGCCGGGGTTATGGCAGCTATCTGCTGCCATAACCCGTTATTCCTCTTCAAACAGCCGACATATAACGAGAGCGGGCGGTCCGTAAGTGGTTAAAGCTTGATATGTTAGGTATCTATTTACTCGGCGTAACATCATCTTTTATATTTTGCCAAACAGCTAAGTATTATGTTGTGGTTTTGTGCATTAAAATTCATCAAAGTGTATCCCCCCCCCAAAAAAAATTGTGTTTGAAAAACCCACTGAGCAAATATCATATGACATAGAAATATGCACCACCCACCGTTTTATTCTCTAGGGCCTCTGCTTAAAAAAAATCTGTATAATGATTGGGGGTTCTAAATAATTTTCTAGCAAAAAAAAATACAGATTTTTTTTTACATAACTATGGAAATTGCACGGACAAGACCAGTTTACACAACGTTAGAGGCACCAACATCCCTTTATATAGAAATTAGAAAAGAAACGCACTCACATCCGTAAATTGTGGGAATGCAAAAAGGGGAAGGAGTACTAAACCAGTAAACCTAGGTCAGACTTTAGAGGCATAGAAAACAACAAAGAAGTATGAAAAATAACAATATTTAGTGAAAAGTACATAGCATGAATAGAACATTCAAACGAGGTTAAAAATCATGTATACTAATACATAATATACAGTGAGCCCATCTGTATCACCGCGTTTCACCGTTAGGCTTCCTCAGGACACCATCAAGGTTCTACAGATAGCAAATAAAGAGAGCGGATCTCGCTATATTGCAGGAAAATTCGTCTCGAGTATGAGTATCCAGATAATTGCTCAGAGGTACCGTCCCAATGGAGACTGGTTAGTCAAGATCTATACAGAGGTAGGTAAAGCCAGCACAATCTGCTAGCAAGAGAGAGGCTAAATTGGCCAAAAAATTTCCGAAAGACAGGGGCAAAATGATATAAAAAGTGTTGACCCAGTACTGATAGTAGGGCAGGTTTTTTGAGCTTCAGAGCCCACCAAACAATGCGGTAACCAACTGGGAAAATCACCCAGATAACGTACTGAGGAGGTGTCCACAATATAGGGCCAAATTTCAGGATTAAAACAGTAAAACGTGGCCCCTGGGAGACAGCCTTTGTATAGAACTACAACAAAATGAGGGACTCATGGGACTTTTTATTGGCTGCCTTCTTGTGGACATACAGGCTCCCTGCATGCTTTCCAACGCAGATGAAAGAAGTGAGTGCTCATTACCGATTCATTTGATAAACACGGGAACTTAAGCTTGAGAGAGAAAATACAAGGGCTCCTTTGGGAAATGTATTATGAGCAGTTTATTTTTTTAATCTAGATCCATATTAAAATCATTGCGGTTCTATATTCTTCTCTGCGGGAGGTCTGGCTGTTGGGCACTTGGCCCCACTTGGTGGACGCACGTTGGCACTCCTGGACGGGCACAACTCATATTTTACAATAACTCCTTCCCTCTTCATCATTTGGAGGCAGGGATCCCTCTTTTGGGAAACTATCTTTCGATAGGTGGACGTAGTCTTTATTGTCACACATGTATAGTAAACAAATGATGTCGATATAACAATGTTTGTGTGATTTTTTTTTGTTTTGATTCATTTCTGTTTATTTAGCCAGTTGTATCACCACGCATTTTCCTGAAGAAGCCCTGAATAGGCGAAACATGTTGAAGGACATGCGTGATGAATGACATTATATGACTGTACAAAATGCTTTTAATCTAAAATTTTATAAATAAATACAATTTTTGTAATACATTTTTATACTAAATATTTATCTGTGTAGTTACAGTGCCTTGAAAAAACATTCATACCCTTTGAAATGTTCCACATGTTGTTATGTTACAACCAGAAACGTGAATGTATTTTACTGGGATTGTGATAGACCAACACAAAGTGTCACATAATATTAAAGTGGAAGGAAAATGATAAATGATACAAATAAATATGTGAAAAGTGTGGGGGGGGCATTTGTATGGCGCCCCCCGGAGTCAATACTTTGTAGAACCCCCTTTCGCTGCAGTTACAGCTACAAGTCTTTTTGGGGATGTCTCTACCAGCTTTACACATCTAGAGAGGGACATTTTTGCCCATTCTTCTTTGTAAAATATCTCAACCTCTGTCAGATTGGATGGAGAGCGTCTGTGAACAGCAATTTTCAAGTCTTGCCACAGATTCTCAATGTGATTTTGGTCTGGACTGTGACTGGGCCATTCTAACACATGAATATGCTTTGATCTAAACCATTCCATTGTAGCTCTGGCTGGATGTTTCGGGTCGTTGTCCTGCTGGAAGGCGAACCTCCGCCCCAGTCTCAAGTCTTTTGTAGACTCTAACAGGTTTTCTTCTAAGATTGTCCTGTATTTGTCTCCATCCATCTTCCCATCAACTCTGACCAGCTTCCCTGTCCCTGCTGAAGAAAAGCATCCCCACCACATGATGCTGCCACCACCATGTTTGACGGTGGGGATGGTGTGTTCAGGGTGATGTGCAGTGTTAGTTTTCCCCACACATAGCGTTTTGCTTTTAGGCCAAAAAGTTAAATTTTGGTCTCATCTGACCAGATCACCTTCTTCCACATGTTTGCTGTGTCCTCCACATGGCTTCTCACAAACTACAAACAGGACTTCTTATGACTTTCTTTCACCAATGTCTTTCTTCTTGTCACTCTTCCATAAAGGGCAGATTTGTGGAGAACACGACTAATAGTTGTCCTGTGGACAGATTCTCCCACCTGAGCTGTGGATCTCTGCAGCTCCTCCAGAGTTACCATGGACCTCTTGGCTCTTCTCTGATGAATGTTCTCCTTGCCCGGCCGGTCAGTTTAGGTGGACGGCCATGTCTTGGTAGGTTTGCAGTTGTGCCATACTCTTTCCATTTTCCGATAATGGATTGAACAGAGCTCCGTGAGATGTTCAAAGCTTGGGAGATTTTTTTTATAACCTAACCCTGCTTTATACTTCTCCACAACTTTATCCCTGACCTGTCTGATGTGTTCCTTGGCCTTCATGATGCTGTTTGTTCGTTCTCTAACAAACTTTTCAGGGCTTCACAGAACAGCTGTATTTATACTGAGATCAAATGACACACAGGTGGACTCTGTTTACTAATTAGATGACTTCTGAAGGCAATTGGTTCCACTAGATTTTAGTTAGGGGTATCAGAGTAAAGGGGGCTGAATACAAATGCCCCCCCCCCACACTTTTCACATATTTATTTGTAAAACATTTTGAAAACCATTTATCATTTTCCTTCCACTTCACAATTATGAGCCACTTTGCGTTGGTCTATCACATAAAATCCCAATAAAATACATTTACGTTTTTGGGTGTAAGATGACAAAATGTGGACAATTTCAAGGGGTATGAATGAATTTTCAAGGCACTGTATGTGTCCATGCACCTTAAAAGTCCCGTATTTCCCCATTTACAGATTTTTACATGTAAACAAAAAGTGTCAGAAAAAGCCTGGACTAGAGTGAGCTGTCATATACCTTCCAGGATTACATATCCTATCCAGGGGCGGACTGACCATTGAGCCACACAGGCACTGCCCGAGGGCCCTGGGCCACTAGGGGGCCCCATCAGGGTTGCCAGCCTCAGTAAAACCAGGGACAGTATATATAAATCTGTGTTTTTTTTACATCTGTCTGTGTATACTGTGCGTACATGTATGTGTATACTGTGTGATTGTATACTGTGTGTGTATACTGTGTGGCCCCATAATCTCTGATTGCCTGGGGGCCCCATAATCTCCTATTGCCCGGGGGGCCCCATGAGTTATCAGTCCGCCCCTGATCCTATCGCTCTTAGGAAATAGATTTACAATGTCCCCCATATGTGGATCGGCCACGTACGAACAGCTCTGTATCACAACAATCCTCCAATGATCTGCTGAATAGTTTTCACGTACCCTATGTAACCTCTAGCGTGGTCTGAGACACCCATCACCCTCTTGGTCTAGACAAGGGGTCTCCAAACTGCGGCCCGTGGGCCAAATGCGGCCCTTTGCTTGTCTTTATCCGGCCCTTGGGGCACTATTCTCCCACTGATACAAGACATTATTCTGCCAACTGACATCAACAATGGGGCACCATTTCTCCCACTGATACCAACAATGGGACACTATTGCTCCCAATGATACCAACAATGGGACACTATTGCTCCCAATGATACCAACGATGGGGCACTATTCTTCCCCCTTATATCAAATGTGGTTATTTTCACTCCTACTGATGTCAGGACACTTTCCACTCTCGCTGGCCACAGTCTGGCCCCTCTAAACTCTGAAGGACAATAAGCTGGCCCTTTGTTTAGAAGGTTTGGAGACCCCCCTGGTCTAGACCGATAAAACAATGGCATGACCAATGTAACTCAGTCCATCATCCATGTAAAATAACGGGGCTGAGGATTTCTCTACTCGTGTTAAAGTATCACTTATCTGTGCTTGAGCAATCTATAACCTTCATTACTATGGGTGGTGATCATCGGCTGCATTGATTTCACGAGGGGTATAATTAGATACGTAAGGAACGGAGTAGGGTACTTGTGATGGGTCCTGCGTGCCGGTGGCTGGAATCAATGCTGTCGCTTCATGGAAGAACGTGAGATGGAAAAAAAATAAATGTATTTCCACTAAGCCACTGGCAGCCGTGAAGGCAAATGTTGACTTCTCCGGGGCGGTGGGGATTTAGAGACAACCTGTTTCACTTCTGGTTCATTTATTGATTGCAATTATCGGTCTACTGAGTAGGCTTGATTTCTCACCAGACGAAGTTCTCTGTTTGTGGTAATTGTAATTACGGCATTGCACTGTCAATTTTTTTGTAGTCCGCTTTATGTGCGTATATATACTTTAAAGACTTGGCAGCAAAGAAGAGAAACGATGAATACTGAGCAGAAGGCAAAGATCATTTAAATCTTCACGTTCCTTACGGGATTTGCGGAAGATCTGAGGACAGTAAGACCAGCCGGTTGCCCTGTAGTCACAGCGGCGGCTTCGTTAATATTGATACAAAGCATAATTCAGAACGGTTCAGGCAACTTGAAACAAAAGCTCCAGGCAGACATAATTCTGGAATGACATTCGGTATAATACGGAGGAGCGTCTTCCATCTCTTAAAGCCTTTCGTAAATCCATAAGTCACTTTATCAAACTCGGAGGGAGCGGGGAACAGAAATCTTTATTGTATCAGCACTATGCACAGGTGGAATCACGTTCATACTGTTTGCAGTAATTGAAAAAGAATGTGTATCCCCGAGGGAAACATATTATTTACCTTAGCCATGAACTTTCATTATCTCCTATTCCTCCAACATAAAGGAGAAGGGCATAGTGCATATCTACCATCAGATGGAAGATAAGGAATATCTTTTGATTCATGAACGTGTGTATTTGCTGCATGCTGTAAAGCCGACCATACAAAGGCAATCATCCTGTCAGGGCTGGGCCCAGCCCTTCCTTCTCTGAGCTGGCCACTCAGCTGTCGGCTAATTGCCAGCTCCTATCTCTCCACAGTTACCCAGCTGTTGATGATATCCTGCTCGTCAGTCCTGCCTACTTAAGCCGTCCAGTCCAGAGGTTCTCTGCCTTCGCCTTGGTCAACATCACAGAGACTATCTCCTGCGATCCTGTTCAAGACTTGCTTTGCTGACATCCCTTCTGGGGCTCCAGATCCTGCTTGCTGTTCCACTACATTGATACCTGACTTCTGGCTTGGCTGACTATCCGTTCCGGTTACTGAACTTTTGCTATGTTTTGACCACTTTTGTTCTTTTTCCTTTAATTATTAAACAAGCAAGATTCAACTGTACCTCTGTCTATCTTTTGACTACGTATGTTCTTTTTACTTTTGTTATTAACCACTTAAGCCCCGGACCATTTGGCTGGCCAAAGACCAGAGCCCTTTTTTGCGATTCGGCACTGCGCCGCTTTAACTGACAATTGCGCGGTCCTGCGACGTGGCACCTAAACAAAATTGACGTCCTTTTTTTCCCCACAAATAGAGCTTTCTTTTGGTGGTATTTGATCACCTCTGCGTTTTGTTTTTTTTGCGCTATAAACAAAAAAATAGCGACAATTTTGAAAAAAAAAATGCATTATATTTTGCTTTTTACTATAATAAATATCCCCAAAAAAATATAAAAAAAAATATTTTTTCCTCAGTTTAGGCAGATATGTATTCTTCTACATATTTTTGGTAAAAAAAAATCGCAATAAGCGTTTATTGATGGGTTTGCGCAAAAGTTACAGCGTTTACGAAATGGGGGATAGTTTTATGGCATTTATGTTAATAATTTTTTTCATTAGTAATGGCGGCGATCAGCGGTTTTTATCATGACTGCGACATTATCCGCGACATTACCTGCGATCACGCTCACGAGGCTCCCGACCCTCTTAAAGGGCAACGTACAGGTACGAGATTCTGCCTGTACGCGCCCTTCTGCCAGCGTATATCGGCGTGAGGCAAACAGGAAGCGGTTAAACAAGTGTGATTTAGTTGTACTTCTGTCTCGGCCTGATTTCATGGTTTCTGACACATCCCGTTTTTTACAAAGACTTTACATACGGATATATAAAATACTCTGCTATCAAGTTGTTGCTCCATGTTGAACAGGGGTCTTCAAACTATGGCCCTCCAGGTGTTCAGGAACTACAATTCCCATCATGCCTAGTCATGCCTGTGAATGTCAGAGTTTTACAATGCCTCATGGGATGTGTAGTTCTGCAACAGCTGGAGGGCCGTAGTTTGAGGATCCTTGATGTAGAGTGTTTAAAGTCGTAGTGAACCCACTTTTTCATCTTGTACCTACAGGTAAGCCTGTAATAAGGCCTACGAAAACAAAGCACAATGGAAGGCGCGCAAACTTAGTGCGTTACCAATAGCATTTATTGATTAATAAAAAGAGTAAAAAAATGGGTGCTCACAAAGTGCAACCCTTAAATGAGCCATAAAAACCACACAGCGTGGGATAGTGCGGACCCGAGTGCTGTATCATATCAAGGGGGAAAAGTTGACGTGTTTCGGGGGGCGCACCCCCTTCCTCAGCGCTAAACTGCTTTGGACAACCGTGGACAAGCGCTTTTAAATAAGAGATGGAAAAGGTTGATTGAATGACCCCACCCCAGAGGCAGAGGCAGAGACACAAAAAAAAAACATATATATGTATAAATTAATATATTTAATATATATTAAATCTGATTGTACAGTAAAAGAGCTTCAAAGCAATAATATTCATAATATTATTAATAATAGTAGTGATAATAATAATGATGATAGTGGTAATGGGCGGAGGAAATTAATTAAACCTTATTAATTGCACATTGTAAAACAGATGGGTGACTCACCCATATAAATGACCACAAAGGTGACCCCTCAGATACTGGAGACACCCCTGTTTTCCACGAGGGTGACTAAGGGGCAGGTGCATAAAGGCATCCATACCTGGAAGTGCCAGAGTTCTGGTTCCTCCCGCCGGGCGCCAACGGAACTCCTCCCGCCACGGCGCGCCTGTCACAGGCGCCGTGAACACTTGCTAATGGCCAGCCATTCACCTCACTGGTTCAGAGAAAGTACAGGCCATCAACTCTACAGCTTCTCCATAAAAAATATTTATTTAAGCATTACAGCAATAACATCATCCAACGCGTTTCAGCCTTAGGCCTTCATCAAAAGCAAGTGCCTGGTGTTTACTGCAGAGCCAGGCAAACTCCATCCTCCGGAGTCACACTGGAAGGAGCGAGTGATGTCCTGCGGCTGAAGTTCCGGACTAAGTCCCCATAAGGAGAATTGAGACAAATGGACAAGCAAGAAAACATATAAATATGAAAAAATATGAAAAAATTTATAATAATAAATAAAAAATTAATATAATAAAAAAGAAAAAGAAAAATGAAAAGTAAAAAATCTATATAAATATACACATAGTAAAAAAAAAAAATGATATGTGTGACGGTTTGGGTGAGGACACAGCGTTGGATGCCAGGACAGGCAAGCGTCCTAATAATAAAAGTGAGCAACTACAGTGTTTGTAGCAGAAACACAGGATCACTACCTTCCCTTCCCACAAAACAGCGATCTGCCATGTTTACGTGTTCTCTCGGGAATGATTGGTGGGTCCCGGCGGATATTGAGTCTGCCGGGACCCGCTGATTGGCTCCTTCTGTGTCCAATCACAGTGGGAGCGGGTTGCCGGTGGCGTGCATGCACGTCCCAGACCCCGGAAGTGCAGGATCGCGTACAGGTACATGATCCTGCGCAGAGGAGCCACTTTGCCACCGTGTATATAGAGTATATAGTCAGCAAGCAGTTAATATCTGTTCTAATAAAGATCAGTGAGATCACTGTCCATCCAAGTTTTATCCTGTTTTGAGCCCTGATGAAGGGGAAGGGGTGTTGCTCCTGAAACGCATTGTATGTTTTTTTCTGACTTTTTTACTAACAGTTAAATGTATCTTTTTGCTCTTTCATCAGCTTTTTGTCTGGTGCTCCTTTCAGCATTTCCATGGTTTGAACTACTGTTGGGTGCCCATCAAAAGAAGCCAAGCTGTGTGGGAGCCACCTCGCCAGAGTCTTTTAGGTTGTTTGAAATTTTCCTTCATCTGACCACACAGGCAAAAAGCGCCTCTTTGAGTATATTATTCTAGAGCAGTGGTGTCCAACCTGCGGGCCAGATGCAGCCCTTCACTTGCTTTTATTCGGCCCCCTTTGTTACTGTTTAATTCACTGATACCAACAATGGGGCATAATTCCCTCCACACTAACACCAGTGAAAGGGCACAATTCCTCCCAATGACCTCAACGATGGGGCACAATTCCTCCCAATGACCTCAACAATGGGGCACAATTCCTCCCAATGACCTCAACGATGGGGCACAATTCCTCCCAATGACCTCAACGATGGGGCACAATTCCTCCCAATGACCTCAACGATGGGGCACAATTCCTCCCAATGATCTCAACGATGGGGCACAATTCTTCCCACCCACACCAACAATTGGGCTCAATAACACCAATGATGGGGAATGAATCCTCCCAATGACGCCAACAATGTAGCGTAATCCCTCCCACTGACACCAAAGAAGGGACATTGTTTTTTCCTGCTGAAGTCAGGACCTTTTCTATTCCCAATGGCTACAGTCCGGCCCCCCCTAAAGTCTGAAGAACATAAAATTGGCCCCTTGTTTAGAAAGTTTGGAGACCCCTGACAGAGTAAACTGGCCCCTTGTTTAGAAAGGTTGGAGACCCCTGACAGAGACACAGATTCTAAGCCTTTTCCATTTGTTCTAAATCAAAATTTAACCTGAGACAATAGCTAAATTGGACACCCTCACATCCCCTAACTGCTGGAGAGTGGAGAGGATGCAGGGCTTTAGGGTCCCTGAGACACATACTATGGGGGTGTCCGCTCTTTACTAAATATTGGTCAGAAACATTCTCTCTACCTTTTGTCACCACCAACTTTTCCATTATCCCATCGCCTGAATAAGCTCTTCTCAACCTGACCATTGAACCTATCTCCACTCACCTGTGTGAGTGAAGATAGCCACACATGTCCTTCTGGCGGCCAGGTTGAAAATCACCAGACTCTGGAAATCTCCTCTCATTCCAACAACTCTAGACAAAATCCGGATGGTCTAGACCAGTGATGGTGAGCCTTGGCACTCCAGATGTTTTAGAACTACAATTCCCATGATGCTCATGCAGTGTAGTTGAGCATCATGGAAAATGTAGTTCCAAAACATCTGGGGTGCCAAGCTTGACCATCACTGGTCTAGGCGCATTACACATACGATCTCTTAATGACACCTGACAGGTACTCTAAAGCCTCGTACACACGATCGGATTTTCGGAAAGGGAATTGTCTGATGACAGACTGTTGGCCTAAAATCCGACCGTTAGTACGTTCCATCAGACAATTGTTGTCCAACTTTCCGCCAACAAATGTTGGATGGCAGGCTAGTACATTTTCGTCGGACAACGGTCTGTCGTCGGATTTTCGTATCGCGTGTACGCAAGTCCGTCACACAAAAGTGCAAAGTACAAACACGCAAGCTCGGAATCCATGCCCAGGTTGAAAATCACCAGACTCTGGAAATCTCCTCTCATCCCAACAATTCTAGACAAAATCCGGATAGTCTAGACCAGTGGTGGTGAACCTTGGCACCCCAGATGTTTTAGAACTACATTTCCCATGATGCACTCTGCAGTGTAGTTGAGCATAATGGAAAATGTAGTTCCAAAACATCTGGGGTGCCAAGGTTGATCATCACTGGTCTAGACGCATTACACATACAATCTCGTAATGACACCTGACAGGAACTCTAAAGCCTCGTACACACGATCAGATTTTCAGAAGGGAATTGTCTGATGACAGACTGTTGGCCTAAAAACCATTTAGTACGCTCCTTCAGACAATTTTTGGCCAACTTTCCGCCAACAAATGTTGGATGGCAGGCTAGTAAATTTTCGGCGGACAACGGTCTGTTGTCAGATTTACGTATCGTGTGTACACAAGTCCGTCAGACAAAAGTCTAAAGTACAAACACTCAAGCTCGAAATCAGTGCTCACCAAACACGACATTAGCAGAAGGTGCCCAAAGGGTGGCGCTCAAGAGCTGAAATTCCAAGTAGTACGTCACTACGTTCGTGTTTGTTGGCCGACAATTGTGTACCGTTTGTATGCAAGACAAATTCCTGGCACAGGCCCTTCGGACAAAAGCCTGACGCTTTGTCTGCCGACAATCCGATCGTGTGTACGAGGCTCTAGGTCAGTGAAATACAAAAGTGGGATCCAACTTGGTACAAGCAACATTTTTAGAGGTCAAAACTCCTCTCCTCTGTTGAATGGTGCTTTTTTCGTACAAAACTTTCTCCTTTCTCTTTACCGTTTGAATTGACAAATTTTCATTTGGTTACTCGAATTAGAAGCACATATGGCAATCCTTGTATGACTACCGTTTGAAATTGTAACATATAACCTAGTCTCCTTCGCGATGTTACCACCATTGTGAAATGCTTTTTTTTCTGGAGATACTGCATCATTCCTAAATCCTCGTGCACACGATCGGATTTTCCTCAGACAAAACCTCGGACTTTTGTCCGAAGGTGTGTGCCTGGATTTTGTCTTGCATACAAATGGCTAGGAATTGTCGGCCAACAAACACGAACGTAGTGATGTACTGCGTGGTTTTTCAGATCTTTAGTGCCACCCTTTGGGCTCCTTCTGATAATCTCATGTTAGTAGAAGTTTGGTGAGTGTTGATTCGCGCTTTTCATTTTGTGCTTTTCGGTTCGCGTTTTTTAATTTCGTCATTTTCAGTTCATTTCTGAACAACCGTTCGTCAAGCAGACATGTTGCCGAATCGGAGAAGATAACGTGTTATTTATTATTGGCCTTGGAGTTATTGCTTTGACCCAAGTCCAGTCCAGGAACAGGAGGAGGAGGATTTCTTGGACCAAAAAATTGTTGCTTTATTAATCGTGAACAATTATGTTATATGCCTTTGCTGCGGGAGCTCCAGGAGAATAATCCGGATGATTTTCGGAATTATCTCCGGATGACGGACCCCTGCTTTCACCAACTCTTGGCATTGCTGACTCCCTATGCAGGACACATGCATGAGGCTTTTATTTTATTTTTTGGTTGAATAATAATGATTTGATTTGGTATATTTTCTATATTTTTGGATGCATAGAATGCACTTTTTGGTTAAGTTCTATTGGCAGATTTCATGTCTAATTTTATTTGTTTTCTTTTTTTAATGCACAATAAAAAAATTGTGTAGAATAATACTTGGCTATGTGTTTTACTTCAAATGACAGTTTGGGAGTCGGCAGTTACATTTTATAAAATACAATGTAACATTAACAAGAGACACCAACATAGTTGTATCTTTGATCTTAAAAAACTACGGGATAATAATGGTGTTGTGGTAACTTCCCCAAAAAATGAAACAACCATAATATTAATATTATTTATATCACTACAAAACAAAAGCCTTTTAAAATACGTTTGCCATAACTCCATCAGTATCACCAGCAAAGCAGCTTCATTATCATCCCATTAAAGAAGAAGAGGATTGAGCGCTGCATTTCGACATTTCATCAATTGCCGCGTCACGAATGTTAATTATGGTAATTCGATTAGGAGCGCTAGTTTACAAGACCGACCGCTTCCCGGTCGTTCCTCGATTCCGCACATACGTGTTTGTACTTTCGACTTTAGTGTGACGATTTCTGTACTGACCATCCGAAAATTAGACGTTGAGTTCACATTTGACAAAAATTTTATAGCCTGCACATCCAGCTTTTGTCTGACGAAAAAGTGAAATCGGCTGTTGAAAGCACCGTACTAACGATCCGGAGACAGCTCGTCGTACAAATTTTCCCTTCTGATTTTCGTATTGTGTGTTCGAGGCTTTAGTCCGTAGGGTTCAATATTGAGTTGGCTCCGCCCTTTGCAGCTATAACAGCTTCAACTTTTCTGGGAAGGCCGTCCACAAGGTTTAGGAGGGTGTCTATGGGAATGTTCGACCATTCTTCCAGAAGAGCATTTGTGAGGTCAGGCACTGATGTTGGACAAGAAGGTCTGGCTCGCAGTCTCCGCTCAAATTCATCCCAAAGGTGTTCTATCAGGCTGGAGGTCAAGAGTTCCCTTCACTGGAACTAAGGGGCCAAGCCCAACCCCTGAAAAACAGCCCCCCACCATAATCCCCCCTCCCCCACATACCATAATCCCCCCCTCCATCACACTTGCACAAAGCAAGGTCCATAAAGACATTGATGAGTTTGGGGTGGAGGAACTCTGTGCAGGTCAGTCAAGTTCCTCCACCCCAAACTCGCTCATCCATGTCTTTATGGACCTTGCTTTGTGCACTGGTCAAAATCATTTGGTGAGGAGGAGATTATGGTGTGGGGGTTGTTTTTCAGGGGTTGGGCTTGGCCCCTTAGTTCCATTGAAGGGACCTCTTAAGCATACCAAGACAGGACTTGGCGCAGGCCAGTCAAGTTCCTCCACCCCAAACCCGCTCATCCATGTCTTTATGGACCTTTGCTTTGTGCACTGGTGCGCAGCCATGTTGGAACAGGAAGGGGACATTCCCAAACTATTCCCACAAAGTTGGGAGCATGAAATTGTCCAAAATGTCTTGGTATGCTGATGCCTTAATGCCCCGTACACACGGTCGGACATTGATCGGACATTCCGACAACAAAATCCTAGGATTTTTTCCGACGGATGTTGGCTCAAACTTGTCTTGCATACACACGGTCACACAAAGTTGTCGGAAAATCTGATCGTTCTGAACGCGGTGACGTAAAACACGTACGTCGGGACTATAAACGGGGCAGTGGCTAATAGCTTTCATCTCTTTATTTATTCTGAGCATGGGTGGCACTTTGTGCGTCGGATTTGTGTACACACGATCGGAATTTCCGACAACGGATTTTGTTGTCGGAAAATTTTATATCCTGCTCTCAAACTTTGTGTGTCGGAAAATCCGATGGAAAATGTCCGATGGAGCCCACACACGGTCGGAATTTCCGACAACACGCTCCGATCGGACATTTTCCATCGGAAAATCCGACCGTGTGTATGGGGCATAAGAGTTCCCTTCACTGGAACTAAGGGGCCAGACCCAACCCCTGAAAAACAACCCCCCACACCATAATCCCCCCTCCACCAAATGATTTGGAGGGATGGCCCAATACTTTTGGCAATAAAGTGTGAATGAGCGAGTAGCGAGTGGATAAACTTGACTGGCCTGCACAAAGTCCTTACCTCAACCCGATAGAACACCTTTGGGATGAATTAGAGCGGAGACTGCGAGCCAGGCCTTCTTGTCCAACATCAGTGCCTGACCTCACAAATGCTCTTCTGGAAGAATGGTCAAACATTCCCATAGACACCCTCCTAAACCTTGTTGACGGGCTTCCTAGAAGAGTTGTTATAGCTGCAAAGGGCGGAGCCAACTCAATATTGAACCCTACGGACTAAGACTATGATGCCATTACAGTTCATGTGTGCGTAAAGGCAGGCGTCCCAATACTTTGGGTAATATAGTGCATCTCTTACTGTGCTTTGAGATGTATTCTCTGTTATTTTATTGGTACAAAAAATAATAAAAAAAAACGTATTGAAATGAAATTGTTACCCTCTTCATGGCCAGACCATTTTTTGCTATTGGGCACTGCGCTATTTTAACTGGCAATTGCGTGGTCATGCCCACCCAATTTTGAAGCCTATTAGAGCCTCTGGCTCTAATCAGGTGCTTAAAAAAAAAACACCCCACCACTGCAATTCAGGCACTCGACGTCCTGAAAAGGGCCGGACGCATGAATAGGGGGTGGCGGCGGAGGCGATGGATGGAGCATCGCATCGCCACATCGCTAGAAGGTGGAGGGGGTGGCAGCCGTGGATAGAGGGGGGGGGGGGCGGCGCTCAGGTGCCCCTAATGGACGGACCAACACTGGGGCTGTGGTTACTGGGATTCCCAATCCACCGAACACAGCTGTCGCGGGATCGGCGTGCTGAGCGCACCCCCTAACCCGGAACGCGCTGGATGACATACATGTAAACGATTGTGCCCACCCATAATGAGTACGGTTGGGTGGTCTGCAAGTGTTTGCATTGGAGTTTCAGTCTGTTGAGCAATATTCGGCAATTTGCAGATTGTTAGGAATTAACTTTTTTCCTATTTGCTAAATAGGTTTATTGAAGAGGTACATCTAGAAAATCGAAGTAAAAGGAAATTCAAACAACTTAAAATCTAGGACATATAAAAGTACGCCGGCAATTTACAACCAGTTCATGTTCTGGTCAGAAGGAAACGCAGACCATTAAGGTGGGTAGATGTGATAGTCTGATGGAAAATTGACATGAATTGCGAACAATTTGAAGTATCCTTAAGACAAGTGAATGAAGAGTCATTTGTTTGCTCCATTAAGAGTTCTCTAAGTGGTACAGCGAGGTACAGGAATACAGCATGGTGCGCTCCGCTCAGAGAACACGCCGAAACTTCGGAGAAAATAGAACAACAAAGATGGAGCGACTCGGGTATAATGAATCTTTTATCTGCACCCTCAGACTAAAGTGTTTATGCTTTACATCAGTGGTGGCTGGTGGTATCGTGGTACCTTGGAGTACAAGCATAATTAGTTCTAGAAGCATGCTTGTAATCCAAAGCACTCGTCTATCAAAGCGAGTTTCCCCATAGGAATCGATGGAAACTCAAATAATTTGTCCCACAGTGACTGCTGGTGTATGCAGTACTGTATGTGGCCAGAGATGAGGGGGCGCTGGTGTATGCAGTACTGGATGTGGCCAGAGGTGCGGGGGCGCTGGTGTATGCAGTACTGGATGTGGCCAGAGGTGTGGGGGCGCTGGTTTATGCAGTACTGCATGTGGTCAGAGGTGCGGGGGCGCTGGTGTATGCAGTACTGCATGTGGCCAGAGGTGCGGGGGCGCTGGTGTATGCAGTACTGCATGTGGCCAGAGGTGCGGGGGCGCTGGTTTATGCAGTACTGCATGTGGTCAGAGGTGCGGGGGCGCTGGTTTATGCAGTACTGCATGTGGTCAGAGGTGCGGGGGCGCTGGTGTATGCAGTACTGCATGTGGCCAGAGGTGCAGGGGCGCTGGTGTATGCAGTACTGCATGTGGCCAGAGGTACGGGGGTGGGGCAGCGGAGACACTCAGAGACAACAGAGTGTCTCTGAGCGTCTCCGAACGTCACCGGCGCCCCCGCACCTCTGGCAAAATGCGGTACTGCACACCCCAGCAGCTTGAATCCTTCTCGACTTGCGAGACAACAATGGCAAATCGAGTCAGGATTTTTTTTTTCTAAAATAGCTCGTATTGCGAAGCGCTCGTAAACCAAGTTATTCGCAATCCGGGTCACCCCGCACTTACCCCATCTATGGTGCAGGCAGTGCTTCCCTCTGGGGCGACGGCTTCCCCTGCGTCTCCTCCTCGGCATCACAGCGGCTGTGCTTCTCCTCCCTCCTCCTCTCTGCTCCTCCTAGGCCAGTAGGATCGCTTCTCCTTTTGGGCCAATCGAGAAACGGGTCACAGGACCAGCTTCCTGATTGGCCCGGGAGGAGAATCAGTATGACTATAGCGAATATTCATCCGCTATTGTCACACGACCCTTTTTTGAAGCCTATTAGAGCCTCTGGCTCCAATCATGTGCTTCAAAAAAATTTTTAAAAAACCCATTGAAATTCATGCGTCTGGCGCCCCACATGTAGATTAGGGGGCCAGATGCATTGGCCCCTGCGCCCCTTGCATTACGGGCTGCCACTGCTTTACATCCTTTTCATTGAAAATAAGAAGACAGTGGTAGCAACTGCACAGAAAGTTCAATGATAGTAATACCATCCTGAACCCAAGAAATGAGAACCACCATAGGGGGGCAACTTTTTCAAGGGTGGCAGAGACAAGATATTATTTCCCTTATGTCTCTGCTCCCCTCCACCTGCCGTTACCAATCAACCCAATTCTCAAACAATAATCCTTTCACTGCCAGAACCTTTTTCGCATTTAAAAGATCATTTTTGGCCCGAAGATTGCATACAACCCCCAAATGTGGTGTAAGATGCCACACAAAAATGACCCAGTGCTTCAGATATGGATATGGCTGTGTACGGCCTCAGCCAGCGCTGCTCTGGCCATTTCCCCCTGACATGTTTTGTCCCATCTACCGGGGCTTGCCACCTCTGTGACCAAGCCCTGGTAGGTGGGACGAAACATGTCAGGGAAGCCTGACGGGGGGGCAGCTCTGGCTGGGCTCATACACAGCAATATCCAAATATCTGAAGCACTGGCTTGGTTTTAACGACTTGCCGCCCGCCATATAGCAGAATGATGGCGGCAAAGTGGTTTCAATACCCTGACTGGGTGTCATATGACAGACGCGAGTAGAGGAGAGCCGATCGGCTGCTCTCCTGACAGGGGGGGTCTGTGCTGATTGTTTATCAGCACAGCCCCCCGTCGGATCCCGCCCAGGACCACCATTATGCCGCCCAGGACCACCATTATGCCGCCCAGGACCACACTGGACCACTAGGTATGCCCGTTCTAGACCCCCGGGAAATACCAATCTGTGCGCAGGCAGCTGCCAATCAATGCCCAGGCAGGTGCCAATCAGTGCCCACTCACAATGCCTACCACTGCCAGTGCCACCAGGGATGCCTATCAGTGCCCATTAGTGCCACATATCAATGCCCATCAGTGCCGCCCATCGGTGCCCAGCAGTGCTGCCTATCAGTGCCCATCAGTGCCCAGCAGTGCCGCCTATCAGTGCCACCCATAAGAACCCATCTTTGCAGCCTTTCATTGCCCAGCAGTGCCACCTATCAGTCCTCATTAGTGCCCAGCAGTGCTGTCTATCAGTGCCACCCATAAGAACCCATCTTTGCAGCCCTTCAGTGCCCATCAGTGCCGCCTATCAATGCCCATCAGTGTTGCATATCAGTGCCACCCATCAGTGCCGCCTACCAGTGCCCATCAGTGGCGCATATTAGTGCCCATTGTCAGTGCCCGCTCATTGGTGCCGCCTTATCAGTGCCCATCAGTGAAAGAGAAAACTTACTTATTTACAAAATTTTATAACAGAAACAAAAGCAAAACTTATTTTTTTCTAAATTTTTGGGTCTTTTTTTATTTGTTTAGCAAAAAATAAAAACCACAGAGGTGATCAAATACCACCAAAAGAAAGCTCTATTTGTGGGAACAAAATGATAAAAATTTAGTTTGGGTACAGTGATGGATGACCGCGCAATTGTCATTCAAACAGCGACAGCGCTGAAAGGTGAAAATTGGTCTGGGCAGGAAGGTGTATAAGTGCCCGGTATTGAAGTGGTTAAGCAGCATCTTACCCGACACATAACCACGCTTCTGAATTTTTGCCTGATGCCCGCTCCCACTTTCTAAATACCGGTAGGGACACCCGTTATCCTCCAGCTTTGAGTGGCGCTCCAAGTCCACATGTGATAAAACCCCCAAATATTATATACACTATATTGTCCAAAGTATTGGGACGCCTGCCTTTACACGCACATAAACTTTAATGACATCCCAGTCTTAGCCCGTAGGGTTCAATATTGAGTTGGCTCCGCCCTTTGCAGCTATAACAGCTTCAACTCTTCTGGGAAGGCCGTCCACAATGTTTAGGAGTGTGTCTATGGGAATGTTTGATCGTTCTTCCAGAAGCGCATTTGTGAGGTCAGGCACTGATGTTGGACCAGAAGGCCTGCCTCGCAGTCTGCGCTCTAATTCATCCTAAAAGTGTTCTATAGGGTTGAGGTCAGGACTCTGTGCAGGCCAGCCAAGTTCCTCCACCCCAAATTCACTCATCCATGTCTTTATGGACCTTGCGTTCAACTTAGAAATGCAGCTCCAAACGTGCAAGGAACCTCCACCATGCTTCACAGTTGGCTGCAAATACTCATTATTGTACTTCTCTCCAGCCCTTCACCAACAAACTGTCTCTTGCTACAGCCAAGTATTTCACATTTTGACTCATTAGTCTAGAGCACTTGCTGCCATTTTTCTGCACCCTGGTTCCTGTTTTTTCCTGTATAGTTGAGTTACTTAGCCTTGTTTCCACGTCGTATGGATTTTTGGCCACAATTCTTCCATGAAGACCACTTTTGGCCAGACTTCTCCGGACATTAGATGGGTGTACCTGGGTCTCACTGGTTTCCTCCAGACTCCTCCAGACAGTAGATGGGGGTACTTGGGTCCCACTGGTTTCCTCCAGACTTCCCTGGACAGTAGATGGGTGTACCTGGGTCCCATTGGTTTCCTCCAGACTCCTCCAGACAGTAGATGGGGGTACTTGGGTCCCACTGGTTTCCTGCAGACTTCTCCAGACAGTAGATGGGGGTACCTGTGTCCCACTGGTTTCCTCCAGACTTCTCCAGACAGTAGATGGGGGTACCTGTGTCCCACTGGTTTCCTCCAGACTTCTCCAGACAGTAGATGGGGGTACCTGTGTCCCATTGGTTTCCTCCAGACTTCTCCAGACAGTAGATGGGGGTACCTGTGTCCCACTGGTTTCCTCCAGACTTCTCCAGACAGTAGATGGGGGTACCTGTGTCCCATTGGTTTCCTCCAGACTTCTCCAGACAGTAGATAGGGGTACCTGGGTCCCACTGGTTTCCTCCAGACTTCTCCAGACAGTAGATGGGGGTACCTGTGTCCCACTGGTTTCCTCCAGACTTCTCCAGACAGTAGATGGGGGTACCTGTGTCCCACTGGTTTCCTCCAGACTTCTCCAGACAGTAGATAGGGGTACCTGTGTCCCATTGGTTTCCTCCAGACTTCTCCAGACAGTAGATGGGGGTACCTGTGTCCCATTGGTTTCCTCCAGACTTCTCCAGACAGTAGATAGGGGTACCTGTGTCCCACTGGTTTCCTCCAGACTTCTCCAGACAGAAGATGGGAGTACCTGTGTCCCACTGTTTTCCTCCAGTTCTGTGCTGATGGCACTGCTGGGCATCTTCCAATGTGGAAGTAAGTAAGCATGATGTATCTTTTGTCTGCTGCATTAGGTTTCCTTGGCCGACCACTGCGTCTACGCTCCTCAACATTACTCGGCCACTGCATCTACGCTCCTCAACTATGCCCGTTTCTTTGAGCTTCTTCAAAAGTGCTTGAACAGCACATCTTGAAACCCGAATGACCCCTTCCTGCTCCAACAAGACTGTGAACCAGTGCATAAAGCAGGGTCCATAAAGACATGGATGAGCGAGTTTAGGGTGGAGGAACTTGACTAGCCCCGGCCTCAACCCGATAGAACACCTTTGGGATGAATTAGAGCGGAGACCGCGAGCCAGACCTTCTCATCCAACATCAGTGCCTGACCTCACCAATGGGCTTCTGGAAGAATGGTCAAACATTCCCATAGACACCCTCCTAAACCTTGTGGACGGCCTTCCCAGAAGAGTTAAAGCTGTTATAGCTGCAAAAGGCGAGCCAACTCAATATTGAACCCTACGGACTAAGACTGGGATGTCAGTAAAGTTCATGTGTGTGTGTAAAGGCAGGCGTCCCAATACTTTTGGTAATATAGTGCATCTGTAAAAAATAACATCACCTTGCCCATGGCCCTATATACTCATCTTACCAGCACTCCAGTGCAGTTACTTGTCTCTTGAGCCTAGCAATTAACCGTGAGGTCTGGACATCATTATAAGGGGGCTGGTCACAGGCATAACCATTATAAGGTATTCTCACCAACTGTTGGGGGGCAAAGAGCTGTGAGGAAGCTCAGGTGTAGTGAATATAAGGCAGTAGAGGGGGGTCCTTTGCAGAGACACTGTCACAGTAACATTGTTTCTTTAAGAATCTTGGTGGTCTTCTTGGTTTAAACAAATAATTAGAAAGCCGTTTCATATTTCCACGTACTGGATCCAATTTATTAAAGTCATGTAAATCAGCTCCTGACATTCAAATTAATTAGGTAAACAAACAGTAAATATAAAATAGATGTTAATTTGAATTCTGTGCTATTGTAATCATCGGGACCACGCTTGGAATCCGCGCTAATTTTGCTGGTTTTAATTTATGCCGTTTATGTTGGGCACCTTTGATATTTACAGTCTCTTTAATTATTATACTACGGGTAATTGAAACCAACCCGACTTCTTTAGCTATTATGGATTGTAAGACATAGAAATAGAGTGCAGGCAAGTGTTACTACTAGAAAATCTTAAAGAGTAACTCAACTTTTGTTGAGGAAAAAAACCCCACCCCTTTGGGTCATCTGCATACAGTGCATCCGCAAAGTATTCACAGAGCTTCACTTTTTCCACATTTCGTTATGTTACAGCCTTATTCCAAAATGAACATAAGTATCACAGACTCCTCCCATGTACATAAATATCACAGGCTCCTCCCATGTACATAAGTATCACAGGCTCCTCCCATGTACATAAGTATCACAGGCTCCTCCCATGTACATAGGTATCACAGACTCCTCCCATGTACACAAGTATCACAGACTCCTCCCATGTACATAAGTATCACAGACTCCTCCCATGTACATAAGTATCACAGGCTCCTCCCATGTACATAAGTATCACAGACTCCTCCCATGTACATAAGTATCACAGGCTCCTCCCATGTACATAATTATCACAGACTCCTCCCATGTACATAAGTATCACAGGCTCCTCCCATGTACATAAGTATCACAGACTCCTCCCATGTACATAAGTATCACAGACTCCTCCCATGTACATAAGTATCACAGCCTTTGCTCAATACTTTAGTGAAGCTCCTTTGGCACCAATTACAGCCTCCAGTATTGTTGAGTATGATGCTACAAGCTTGGCACACCTATTTTTGGGCGGTTTCTCCCATTCTTCTTTGCAGGACCTCTCAAGCTCCATCAGGTTGGATGGGGATCGCAGCCATTTTCAGATCTCTCCAGAGAGGTTCAATCAGGTTCAAGTCTGGGCTCTGGCTGGGCCACTCAAGGACATTCACAGAGTTGTCCCGTAGCCACTCCTTTGTTATCTTGGTTGTGTGCTTAGGGTCGTTGTCCTGTTGGAAGATGAACCTTCACCCCAGTCTGAGGTCCAGAGCGCTCTGGAGCAGGTTTTCATCAAGGATGTCTCTGTACATTGCTACATTCATCTTTCCCTTCATTCTGACTAGTCTCCCAGTTCCTGCCTCTTAAAAACATCCCCACAGCATGATGCTGCCACCACCATGCTTCACTGTAGGAATGGTATTGACCAGGTCATGAGCGTTGCCTGGTTTCCTTGCCGATGCTTGCCATTCAGACCAAAGAGTTCCATCTTTGTTTTATCAGACCAGAGAATTTTGTTTCTCATGGTCTGAGAGTCCTTCAGGTTTTTTTTGGCAAACTCCAGGTGGGCTGTCATGTGACTTTTACTGAGGAGTGGCTTCCGTCTGGCCACTCTACCATACAGGCCTGATTGGTGGAATGCTGCAGAGATGGTTTTTCTTCTGGAAGGTTCTCCTCTCTCCACAGAGAAACTCTGGAGTTCTGTCAGAGTGACCATCGGGTTGTTGGTCCCCTCCCTGACTAAGGCCCTCCTCCCCCTGCTTATTCCATTTATGGATGATGGAGGCCACTGTGCTCATTGGGACCTTCAATGCTGCAGAAATGTTTCTGTACCTGTGGGCACATCTGCTCATGCACCATAATGGTGGCACCTGAGGAGGGGCTCAGAGCCATAAAGGAAGGCGGACTGAAGGGCCACTTTTTAAAAAAAATGTCTTTATTTGTTTCTTTCAGTGAAAGGAGGGTTAAAGAGAACCGATTGTAGTACAACTTGTCCAATGCCAAAAATTCTACTTTGGCTCTTTTCTTTAAAAAAAAACTATTAAAATACCACTCACAAGCAAAGTGCACTAATCCAGCAGTGCACGGGCCTCAAAGTCACTAATATGCCATCAGGGTGCGTGCCCCCTTTAGGGTAGAGACCTCAGCATCACCTCTGTGAGTAATCCAGCATCCACTTGCTGGTTACGTGATGACGTCACTAGGCCCTGTCTGACACGTTTCGTCACCGCCTATGTGATC
This sequence comes from Lithobates clamitans, assembly GCA_037952925.1. Classification (NCBI taxonomy): domain Eukaryota; kingdom Metazoa; phylum Chordata; class Amphibia; order Anura; family Ranidae; genus Lithobates; species Lithobates clamitans. The sequence continues at coordinate 794,041 of JBBGZY010000009.1, read as the reverse complement.
TTTTGCAAAGGGTAAACCTTAAAATCAGAGTTGCTTCATGCTATCTGAAGCCTTCCCTTCCCATTGGAGTCCCCCCATCACAACAGAGTCCTTCCATAATCTCCCATCACAACAGAGTCCCCCCCTCTTCAGAACATAGTCCCCCCTTCACAAATAGCAATAAATGATGCTATTTGGATCCTGGTCCGCCCCCCCTGCACCATGGAAAAAATGATGTGGTGTGATGGATAGGGGCAGGGCTGAGTCATGCTGCCTTAGCTGCCCACTGCCCCCCCCCCAGTCCCTCTACTTCCTCACTGGCCCTGGGGGGGCACCACTGATATCTGGAGGGGCAAATGCCACCCCAGCAGCCCCCTAGATCCAGCCCTGATTACCATTAGACAACTCATTAAATTACATTGTAACAAACATATAACCAGAGCTTATTTTCTCAGACAACAGGTGCAGGAACTCCCCCTTTCTGAGTCTCCTCTTGTCTCCGCCCCCTACCCACCTCCAAGCACCATTCCTTGGTTCCACCCCCTACCCACCTCCCAGTTGTGCCCTTTTAGACAATACAGAAAAAAGTATCATTTTGTGGTTCTAAGTAATCCATAAGGAATTTGATAATGATAACACAAAAGACAGTAAAATAGATCTCCTGCAGGCAGTAACAATAGATCCCCCTAACAACAATGGACCACCCGCAAAACAAAATCCCCCCCCAAGCAACAATAGACTCCCGGCAGCAACAACAGATCTCCCCATAGCCGGCATATGAAATATTTATGGGCCCCCCCTTCCCCTGCTCTCCATCCTGAAACAATCCCCGCAGCAGCTGGCAGGAGAGGAACGGAGGGAAGCTGGCAGCACTGCAGGGGGGAGATGCAGGGGGGGGGCAAAAAGCAGGGGGAATTGGCACTGCACAGGGATGATTAGCGTGTGTGACACACCCCGTGCCCCCTGCACCCCTTGCCGTTACATACAGTCAGTGCTGGAGTTTGCCTTTCCCGCTGAAAAAAAGCCCCGCATACGACATAACGCATAATTACGTGGGACGTAACAGGTGGGGTCACCAGCGGAGGGTATGATGGGGCCACGCGAAGCCTTTTCCTTTACAAATCCTTTGACTGTTGCAAATTGAAAGCGATCTCGAGGAGTTTTCTGGTCGCCCGGCTGCTGTCTGGAATCCCAGGATGTGCGTTTCATTAACGACGTGTCACAAGTGCCGCGTAACGTTCACAGTAACGATGCTGGAACCAGCTAATAATATAATATCGCTAACCGGCGCGGATTTATTCGCATTTTGGGTTATAGAGCTCGCCAAGCGTTTTGCCAGCGTTAATTATCGTTTAAGTCTCTCTGAATCATCCTGTCAATGTTCAAAATCATTCGCAGTTGGCTCGAATGAATCATTACTGAGCGATAGATTTCGAAGTGACCGGCGTGTTAATGTGGCGGGGAGATCTTCGCAGGAGATTGTTCTTTTCTATCAGCGGAATAATGAACATCGAAGCATTCAATTGTACCTGGAGAAAAAACAACATGCGGAGCCCTGATTTATGTTTTCAGGTTTTTTATTTGAATTTTATTTTTTTTTGGAATAAAGATATTTAACCACTTCAGCCCTGGAAGGATTTAACCCCCTAAATGACCAGCCCATTTTTTGTGATACGTCACTGTGTGGCTTTAACTGACAATTGCGCGGTCGTGCGACGCTGTACCCAAATAAAATTGATGTCCTTCCCCCCCCCCCCCACAAATAAAGCTTTCTTTTGCTGGTATTTGATCACCTCTGCATTTTTTATTTTTTATTTTTTTTTAAACAAAAAAAGAGCAACGATTTTGAAAAAAAAATGTGAAAATTTTTTTTTGTACAATATTTTGTACTTTATGCTATAATAAATATCCCCAATTTTTTCCCAAGAAATAGAGCTTTCTTTTGGTGGTATTTGATTACCTCTGCGTTTTTTTAAAATTTTTTGCGCTATAAACAAAAAAAGAGCGACAATTTTGAAAAAATATTTTGAAAAAATTTTGAAAAAAAAAACACAATATTTTGTACTTTTTGCTATAATAAATATCTCCATTTTTTCCCCCCACAAATAGAGCTTTGTTTTGGTGGTATTTTATCACCTATGCGGTTTTTTTATTTTTTGCGCTATAAACAAAAAAAAAGAACGACAATTTTGAAAAAAAAACACAATATTTTGTACTTTTTGCTAAAATAAATATCCCGAATTTTTTTTTTTTTTTAAAAAAAGCTAATTTTTTTCTCAGTTTAGGCCAATATAAATTCTTCTACATTTTTTTGGTAATAAAAATTGCACTAAGCTTATATTGATTGGCTTGCGCAAAAGTAATAGACAAAAGAGCGACAATTTAAAAAAAAAAAGAAAACTATTTTTTTTTACTTTCTGCTATAATACATATCCAAAAAGGAAATATAAAAAAAAAAGGAATGTATTCATCGATTTAGGCCGATTATATATTCTTCTACATATTTTTGGTAAAAAAAAAAAAAAAATCCCAATAGGTGTATTTTATATATATTTTGCGCAAAAGTTACTGCATCTACAAACTATGGGATAGAGTTAGGGACTTTTATTTATTTTTATTGTTTTTGCTGGTTATGGCAGCGATCTGCGATTTTTAGCGGGACTGCGACATTACGGCGGACAAATCTGACCCCAAATGACACTTTTTTGGGGACCGATGAGATTATTACATTGATCAGTGCTATAAAAATTCACTGATCTATGTAAAAATGACACTGGCAGGGAAGGGGTTAACACTAGGGGGGCGATCAAGGGCTTAACTGTGTTCCCTGGGTGTGTTCTAACTGTAGGGGGGGATGGGCTCACTGGGACAACACAGAGATCACTGTTCCCGATCACTGGGAAAATCAGATCCCTGTCATGTCATTAGGCAGAATGGGGCATCACCTTGTTTACAGGCAGTTCCCCATTCTTCCTCTGTACATAGCGATCGTGGGTCGCTGGCAGACATTGTGTCCGCGGTATTTAATCAATGCTGTGGTTTTTTTTTTACTTTTTTCTTAAAAAAACAAATGAAAAAAATGAAAAAGACCAAAAATTTTGAAAAAAGAAAGCTTTTCTTAGTTTCTGTTTTAAAATTTTGTATTTTTAAGTAATTTTTCGAATTCACTGATGGGCACTGATGAGGCTGCACTGAGGGGCACTGGTGAGGGGGTACTAATATGCAGGACTGATGAACACTGATAGGTGGCACTGATGAGCACTGATAGGTAGCATGAATGGGCACTGATTGGCGGCACTGAAAGGCAGCACTGACTGACATCACTGATGGCCACTGCTTGGCATCACTAATGGGCGCTGTTGAGGCTGCACTGATGATCGGGGCACTGGTTATCTGTGCAGATCTCCCCTGTGAGGAAATGCAGCTGATCGGCTCTCCTCTCCTCATGTACTGTTAGCGTGAGGAGAGGAAAGCCAATGACCTTGTTTACATGTGATCAGCTGTGATTGGACACAGCTGATCACATGGGTAAAGAGCCTCATCATCGGCTCTTTATCGGGATTGGTGCTGCCCCATGTCCCAAGGACAGAGCCCACAACCGATTGCCTTGCTGCGTGTCCCCACAGGAGCACATGAACAGCGAGAGTGGGGCAACGTCCTATGATGTCCTCCCAGAACAAGAGGGCAGTGTACAGCATGTCAGTAGGGCAGTGTACAGGGGGCAGCAGGGTGGTGTACAGGGTGTCAGCAGGGCAGTGTACAGGAGGCAGCAGGGTGGTGTACAGGGTGTCAGCAGGGCAGTGTACAGGAGGCAGCAGGGTGGTGTACAGGGTGTCAGCAGGGCGATGTACAGGAGGCAGCAAAGGAATGCATGGGAAGTCAGCAGGGCAGCGGAGGAGTGCAACAAAAATGTTGGGGGACACAGCAACCCCAGCACCTTCCTAGCTCCGACCATGTGCCTTCCTATCTCTGTACTAATGGTAGCAGGGCGTTGCACAGGGTGTCAGTAGGGCAGTGTACAGGGTGTCAGCAGGGCGGTGTACAGGGTGTTAGTAAGCTAGTGTACAGGGGGCAGCAGGGCAGTGTACAGGGGGTCAGCAGGGCAGTGTACAGGGGGCAGCAGGGCGGTGTACAGGGTGTCAGCAGGGCAGTGTATAGGGGGTAGCAGGGCGGTGTACAGGGTGTCAGCAGGGCAATGTACAGGGGCAGCAAACAAAAACATGGGAAGTCAGCAGGGCAGTGGAGGAGTGGAACAAAAATGTTGGGGGACACAGCAACCCCAGCACCTTCCTATCTCTGTACTAATGGTAGCAGGACGGTGTACAGGGTGTCAGCAGGGCAGTGTACAGGGTGTCAGCAGGGCGGTGTACAGGGTGTCAGTAAGCCAGTGTACAGGGGGCAGCAGGGCGGTGTACAGGGGGTCAGCAGGGCAGTGTACAGGGGCAGCAGTTCAGTGTATAGGGTGTCAGCAGGGCAGTGTACAGGGGGCAGCAGGGCGGTGTACAGGATGTCAGCAGGGAAGTGTACAGGGGGTCAGAAGGGCGGTGTACAGGGTGTCAGCAGGGCAGTGTACAGGGGGCAGCAGGGCGGTGTACAGGGTGTCAGCAGGGCAGTGTACAGGGGGTAGCAGGGCGCTGTACAGGGTGTCAGCAGGGCAGTGTACAGGGGGCAGCAAAGGAAAGCATGGGAAGTCAGCAGGGCAGTGGATGAGTGGAACAAAAATGTTGGGGGACACAGCAACCCCAGCACCTTTCTATCTCTGTACTAATGGTAGCAGGACGGTGTACAGGAGGCAAGCAGGTAAGTGTACAGGGGGCAGCAGGGCGGTGTACAGGGTGTCAGCAGGGCAGTGTACAGGGGGCAGCAGGGCGGTGTACAGGGTGTCAGTAGGGCAGTGTACAGGGGGTAGCAGGGTGGTGTACAGGGTGTCAGTAGGGCAGTGTACAGGGGGTAGCAGGGTGGTGTATGGGATGTCAGTAAGGGCAGTGTACAGGGTGTCAGTAGGGCAGTGTACAGGGTGTCAGCAGGGTGGTGTACAGGGTATCAGTAAGTAAGTGTACAGGGGAAAGCAGGGCAGTGTACAGGGTATCAGCAGGGCAGTGTACAGGGGGCAGCAGGACGGTGTACAGGGTGTAAGCAGGGCAGTGTACAGGGGGTGGAGGGCAGTGTACAGGGTGTCAGCAGGGCAGTGTACAGGTGGCAGCAGGGCGTTGTACCGGGTGTCAGCAGGGCATTGTACAGGGGGCAGCAGGGAGGTGTACAGGATGTAAGCAGGGCAGTGTACAGGGGGGAGCAGGGTGGTGTACAGGGTGTCAGCAGGGCGGTGTACAGGGGGCAGCAGGGCGGTGTACAGGGTGTCAGCAGGGCAGTGTACAGGGGGCAGCAGGGCGGTGTACAGGGTGTCAGCAGGGCAGTGTACAGGGGGAGCAGGTCGGTGTACAGGGTGTCAGTAGGGCAGTGTACAGGGGGTAGCAGGGCGTTGTACAGGGTGTCAGTAGGGCAGTGTACGGGGGGCAGCAGGGCGATGTACAGGGTGTCAGCAGGGCAGTGTACAGGGGCCAGCAGGGTGGTGTACAGGGTGTCAGCAGGGCAGTGTACAGGGGGCAGCAAAGGAAAGCATGGGAAGTCAGCAGGGCAGTGGAGGAATGGAGCAAAAATGTTGGGGGACACGGCAACACCAGCACCTTCCTAGCTCCGGCTAAGGTGTCAGCGGGGGCAGTGTACAAAGGGCAGCAGGGCGGTGTACAGGGTGTCAGCAGGGCAGTGTACAGGGTGTCAGCAGGGCAGTGTACAAGGGGCAGCAGGGCGGTGTACAGGGTGTCAGCAGGGCAGTGTACAGAGGGCATCAGGGCGGTGTACAGGGTGTCAGCAGGGCAGTGTACAGGGGGCAGCAGGGCAGTGTACAGGGGGCAGCAGGGCGGTGTACAGGGTGTCAGCAGGGCAGTGTACAGGGGGCAGCAGGGCGGTGTACAGGTTGTCAGCAGGGCAGTGTACAGGGGGCAGCAGGGCGGTGTACAGGGTGTCAGCAGAGCAGTGTACAGGGGGGAGCAGGGTGGTGTACAGGGTGTCAGCAGGGCAGTGTACAGAGGGCAGCAGGGCAGTGTACAGGGGGCAGCAGGGCAGTGTACAGGGTGCCAGCAGGGCGGTGTATGGGGTGTCAGCAGGGCAGTGTACAGGGGGCAGCAGGGCGGTGTACAGGGTGTCAGCAGGGCGGTGTACAGGGTGTCAGCAGGGCAGTGTACAGGGTGTCAGTAGGGCAGTCTACAGGGTGTCAGCAGGGCAGTGTACATGGTTTTAGTAAGCAAGTGTACAGGGGGCAGCAGGGTGGTGTACAGGGTGTCATCAGAGCAGTGTACAGGGGGCAGCAGGGCGGTGTACAGGGTGTCAGCAGGGCAGTGTACAAGGGGGAGCAAGGCGGTGTACAGGGTGTCAGCAGGGAAGTGTACAGGGGGCAGCAGGGCGGTGTACAGGGTGTCAGTAGGGCAGTGTACAGGGGGTAGCATGGTGGTGTACAGGGTGTCAGCAGGGCAGTGTACGGGGGGGCAGAAGGGCGGTGTACAGGGTGTCGGTAGGACAGTGTGCAGGGGGGCAACAGGGCGGTGTACAGGGTGTCAGTAGGACAGTGTACAGTGGGTAGCATGGCGGTGTACAGGGTGTCAGCATGGCAGTGTTCAGGGGGCAGCAGGTCGGTGTACAGTGTGTCAGCAGGGCATTGTACAGAGGGCAGAGGGACATTGTACAGGGTGTCAGCATGGCAGTGTACAGGGGGCAGCAGGGTGGTGTACAGGGTGTCAACGGGGCAGTGTACAGGGGGCAGCAGGATGGTGTACAGAGTGTCAGTAGGGCAGTGTACAGAGTGTCATCAGGGCAGTGTATAGGGGGCAGCAGGGCAGTGTACAGGTGGCAGCAAAGGAAAGCATGGGAAGTCAGCAGGGCAGCGGAGGAGTGCAACAAAAATGTTGGGGGACACAGCAACCCCAGCACCTTCCTAGCTCCAGCCATGTGCCTTCCTATCCCTGTACTAATGGTAGCAGATTGATTGAGAGAGTTTAGCCGCTATCGCCAGGTATTCCTCACTTTTTGTTGATCTTGGAACATTTGACATATTTTTCAGGAAAGAAATAGCAGACATCAATAGATGAATCCTTTAGAAATTCACACATATGATAATATAATAAGAAGAAGTGTATTCATGGGAACGGATGAGAAGAGCCCTAAGAACAAACCATGCTGATTTTCTGCATAAAGAGATTTAGGATAAAAGAAAAGAAAACAGCGAAATCGCATATTGCTGGATGAAAGTGGGACACTTCATTTACCGCGTTATTGAGAAATGTCTTCCGGACAGATCAGCAACCGAACGCGTCGCCTAATTAGCAGGAAAAACACATGTTGGCCTTGTTACCGTCTCATATTTGTGCCATCGAGATGTAATAAGGCTCTCTGGGGATTGCAGAGAATTAAGTAGAGCGCATGAAAGAAGAAACACTTAAAGCATGAAATTGTATTACCCAGCGGTCCGCGGCTTTTCCCCGGGATTTGGGCGCCGTTGTTGTCAAGGTGGAGGTGAATCCACTACGGCGTGCGGAATGTGTATGCTGAATGTTAATATAACTGATTACAGGGTTGTATAAACTAGAACTAAAAAAATATATATATTTTTAGGGAGGTGGGCACTATCAGAATTCACAGGGCCCTTTAATGCAGTATATTCCACTTCCCATACCCACTGGTATATACTATGGCAAATTACCATATTATATTCCCTTTGCCTTTTATCAGTTTTAAAAAGGCCAAAAATTACAAGTTCTACAAATGCAGCTGTTTAGCTTTTTCTATTTGTAATCCATATTTATTGTTCCTTTTAAACCAACGTACCAACAGGTTTCGTATATTTGTTGTACCTAGTCAGTTGGTATTTTGAGAAGTTATTTCGGAAGATTCAGATTAATTTGTTATGTTTCCTGTGCGACTTTGCATTGCAAATTGCCAAACCGCCGTGAGCTGGGAGGCGGGAGCAGGGCATAAGGACTGGACGTGCTACACACGTCCTGTGTATAATGATGACCTTCTTTTTTTTGGGAGTGTGTAGCACACCCAAAGTCTTGAACTAGTTAATTTATTTTTAACATTTAAAGCAAACTTCCTGGAATCCATCTGCCCTTATCTCAGGTATGCAGGCAGGAGGGTGTGCTTAGCTGAGAAAGCCCCTCCTCCTCCTCTCCCATGAAGACTCCTGGGATTTATGACATCATTTTGACCTAGGCCAGAAACCGGGAAGACACTGTAGAAATGCAAAAAAAAAAAAAAAAAAGTTTAACTGCCTCCCGCCTGCTGTATTGACGGGTGACGAGTATGACGGGTGGGCGGCGGTAAATGAAGTGTCCCACTTTCATCCAGCAATATGTGATTTCGCTGTGTAATTTTCTTTTATCCTAAATCTCTTTATGCAGAACATCAGTATGGTTTGTTCCGGAGCTCTTCTCATCCCTTCCCATGAATACACTTCTTCCTATTATATTATCATATGTGTGAATTTCTGAAGGATTCATCTATTGATGTCCATCATTTCTTTCTTGAAAAATATATCAAATGTTCCAAGATCAACAAAAAGTGAGGAACACCTGGCGACAGCTGCTAAACTCTCTCAATCAATCTGCTACCATTAGTACAGGGATAGGAAGGTACATGGCCGGAGCAAGGAATGTGCTGGAGTTGCTGTGTCCCCCAACATTTTTGTTGCACTCCTCCACTGCCCTGCTGACTTCCCATGCTTTCCTTTGCTGCCTCCTGTACACTGCCCTACTAATACTCTGTACCCTGCCCTGCTGACACTCTGTACACTGCCCTGATGACACCCTGTACATCGCCCTGCTGACACCCTGTACACTGCCCTGCTGCTCCCTGTACACTGCCCTACTGACACCCTGTACACCGCCCTGTTGACATCCTGTACACCGCCCTGCTGCCCCCTGTACACTGCCCTGCTGTCACCCTGTACACCGCCCTGCTGCCTCCTGTATACTGCCCTGCTGACACCCTGTAGACCGCCCTGCTGCCCCCTGTACACTGCTCTACTGCCCCCTGTACACTGCCCTACAGAGATAGGAAGGCATATGGCCAGAGCTAGGAAGGTGCTGGGGTTGCTGTGTCCCAACATTTTTTTTGCACTCCTCCACTGCCCTGCTGACTTCCCATGCTTTCCTTTGCTGCCTCCTGTACACTGCCCTACTGACACTCTGTACACTGCCCGCTGACGCCCTGTACACTGCCCTGCTGCCCCCTGTACACTGCCCCGATGACACCCTATACACCGCCCTGCTGCCCCCTGTACACTGCCCTGCTGCCCTCTGTACACTGCCCTGCTGACACCCTGTACACCGCCCTGCTGCCCCCTGTACACTGCCCTGCTGACACCCTGTACACCGCCCTGCTGCCCCTGTACACCGCCCTACTGACACCCTGTACACCACCCTGCTGATACCCTGTACATTGCCCTGCTGACACACTGTACTCCGCCCTGCTGCCCCCTGTACACTGCCCTACTGACACCCTGTACACCGCCCTGCTGCCCCCTGTACACTGCCCTGCTGACACCCTGTACACTGCCCTGCTGACACCCTGTACACCGCCCTGTTGACATCCTGTACACCGCCCTGCTGCCTCCTGTATACTGCCCTGCTGACACCCTGTACACCACCCTGCTGCCCCCTGTACACTGCTCTACTGCCCCCTGTACACTGCCCTACAGAGATAGGAAGGCACATGGCCAGAGCTAGGAAGGTGCTGGGGTTGCTGTGTCCCCCAACATTTTTGTTGCACTCCTCCACTGGCCTGCTGACTTCCCATGCTTTCCTTTGCTGCCTCCTGTACACTGCCCTACTGACACTCTGTACACTGCCCTGCTGACACCCTGTACACTGCCCTGCTGCCCCCTGTACACTGCCCTGCTGACACCCTGTACACCACCCTGCTGACACTCTGTACACTGCCCTGCTGACACACTGTACTCCGCCCTGCTGCCCCCTGTACACTGCCCTACTGACACCCTGTACACCGCTCTGCTGCCCCCTGTACACTGCCCTGCTGACACCCTGTACACCACCCTGCTGCCCTCTGTACACTACCCTGGTGACCCCCTGTACATTGCCCTACTGACACCCTATACTCCGCCCTGCTGCCCCCTGTACACTGCCCTACTGACTCCCTGTACTCTACCCTGCTGCCCCCTGTTTTTTGCCCTACTGACACCCTGTACACTGCCCTGCTGCCCCCTGTGCACTGCCCTAATGATACCGTGTACACTTCCCTACTGACTTCTGTACATGACCTCCTGACACCTTGTACACCTCCCTTCTGCCCCCTGTACACTGCCCCGCTGACACCCTGTACACTGCCCTGCTGACACCCTGTACACCACCCTGCTGCCCCCTGTACACTGCCCTGCTGACACCCTGTACACCGCCCTGCTGCCCCCTGTACACTGCCCTGCCTACACCCTGTATACCGTCCTGCTGCGCCCTGTACACTGGCTTACTGACACCCTGTACACTGCCCTGCTGACACCCTGTACACTGCTCTACTGACACCCTGTACACCGCCCTGCTGCCCCCTGTACACTGCCCTGCTGACACCCTGTACACCGCCCTGCTGCCCCCTGTACACTGGCTTACTGACACCCTGTACACGACCCCGGTTACACGCTGTACACTGCCCTGCTGACACCCTGTACATCTCCCTGCTGCCCCATGTACACTGCCCTACTGACACCCTGTACACCGCCCTGCTGCCCTCTGTTCACTGCCCTACTGATATCCTGTACACTGACCTTCTGCCCCCTGTACACTGCCCTACTGACACCCTAAACACCGTCCTACTGCCCCTTGTATACTACCCTGCTGACCCCCTGTACACTGCCCTACTGACACCCTGTACACCTCCCTGCTGCCCCCCGTATGCTGCCATACTGATACCCTGTACACTGCCCTGCTGCCCCCTGTGCGCTGCCTTAATGATACCCTGTACACTGCCCTACTGACCCCTGTACATGACCTCCTGACACCCTGTACACTGCCCTGTTGCCCCCTTTAGACTGCCTGACTGACACCCTGTATACTGCCCCTCTGCCCCTGTACACTGCCCTATTGACAACACTGCTCTGCTGTCTCCTGTACACAGCTCTGCTGCCCCTGCACACTGCCCTACTGAGATCCCAAACACTACCCTGCTGCCCTCTGTACACTACCCTGCTGACCCCCTATACACTGCCCTACTGACACCCTGTACACCGCTCTGCTTCCCCCGTACACTGCCCTGTTGCCCCCTGTACGCTGTCCCCTGTACACTGCTCTGCTGCCCTCATACATTGCCCCACTGCCCCCTGTACACTGCATCACTGATACCCTGTACCCTGCTCTGCTGCCAGCTGTACCCCGCTCTGCTGTCCCCTGTACACTGCTCTGCTGCCCTCGTACATTTCCCCACTGTCCTACTGACACCCTGTACCCTGCTCTGCTGCCCCCTGTACACTGCTTTGTTGCCCCTGTACACTGCCCCTGTACACTGTCCTACTGCCCCCTGTACACCGCTCTGCTGCCCCCTGTACACTGTCCTACTGCCCCCTGTACACCGCTCTGCTGCCCCCTGTACACTGCCCTACTGCCCACTGCCACCCTGTACTCCACTCTGCTGTCCCCTGTACATCGCTCTGCTGCTCTTGTACATTGCCCCACTGCCCCCTGTACCCCGCTCTGCTGCCCCCTGTACACTGCCCTACTGCCCACTGCCACCCTGTACTCCACTCTGCTGTCCCCTGTACATCGCTCTGCTGCTCTTGTACATTGCCCCACTGCCCCCTGTACCCCGCTCTGCTGCCCCCTGTATACCGCTCTTCTGCTCCATACACTGCCCCCTATACACTGTCCTACTGACAACCTGTACAGTGCCCTACTGACCTCCCATCCTCTGCCCCCTGTCATTTTTTTACTGCCCCCCCCCCCCCCCCCCCCACATCAGGCAGGCTAGATCCAGCCCTGGGAAGGTATACTACATTTACTTGTTTCAAACTTTTTTTTACATTTCTTCAGTTCCTGGTTTCTGGCATAGGCTAAAATGATGTCATATATCCCAGGAGTCTTCATGGGAGGAGAGGGGAGGGCTTTGTCAGCTAAGGGTGGATGGATTTCAAGAACTAAATGTTACATGACTCATCTGCCCTTACTCAAAATGGCCTGTTCTAAATCATTTGGTGGAGGGGGTATTATGGGGTGGGGTTGTTTTTCAGGGGTTGGGCTTGGCCCCTTAGTTCCAGTGAAGGGAACTCTTATGACGTCGGCATACCAACCAATCATGGTTCCAACATGACTGCCACCAGTGCACAAAGCAAGGTCCATAAAGACATGTATGAGCGAGTTTGGGGTGGAGGAACTTGACTGGCCTGACCTCAACCCGATAGAACACCTTTGGGATGAATTAGAGCAGAGACTACGAACAAGGCCTTCTCGTCCAACATCAGTGCCTGACCTCACAAATGCGCTTCTGGAAGAATGGTCAAACATTCCCATAGACACCCTCTTAATGCCCTGTACACACGACCGGTTTTGCCATCGGAATAAACTCCGAAGCTTTCTCCAACGGAACTCCGACGGAATTCCATTCAAACGAAGGACCTAGTAATATAGTACCTAGGAATGCAGGGTGACTCTGAAGGTACTAGATAAAAATTGTGCCAGCGTCCCCAACAATATAGTAGTGGATATATAGAATCTAGGGATGGGACTTTGAAGGCACAACAATATCAAACTACAAAAAGATAAGTTGGTTTAGGGGTTTTTTATTTATAAAGTATAAAAAGACAATGGACAAACATAAATGTTTAAAAACACATCAGACTAGGCATAAGACCTAATATTGGTATACCGTGTGGAACCTATCCTGCAAGCTTGTATAGTAATGGAAAGATTGTAAGTACATAAACAAATCACTTGGTCAAGGTAGAGGAGAGATACTTCCCCAAGTGTTACACAGTAAGTAGTCAAAAAGCTAACACAAGCAAAATACTGCAGGTTTGGTGATCCACGATGAGTAATCTCTGGTTGCTCTACATGTTTCGCGTTTCACAGAACGCTTCCTCAGGAGCTAGAGATTCATTTGGAAATGGTAAGACCAGGAACTGTCAATGATAATAAGATGCCTATGATCGCGATTCGATCAGAAGTCACTATTGTCTGGAGTATAGTAAAGACAGCAGCCGGCCATATACTGGGGTCTCTCAAATGAAAAGTAGCATCAGGTATCCATAGGTGAAGGAGTAAAGGCTTTGTAGTAGTAATACCTCGGGTCATTGAGAGGAACCACGTAGATGCACCGTCCGGTCAGTGAAGGACCGGTGCTGTAATTCCATTCAAGCGGTCTTGCCTACACACGGTCAAACCAAAGTCCGACCAAAGTCCAACCGTCCAGAACGCGGTGACGTACAGCACGTACGACTGGACTAGAAAAAGGAAGTTCAATAGCCAGTAGCCAATAGCTTCCGTCTCGTACTTGCTTCAGAGCATGCGTCGTTTTTGTTCCGTCTGAACAGCATACAGACGAGCGATTTTCCCGATAGGAATTGGTTCCATCGGAAATATTTAGAACATGTTCCATTTCTCGGTCTGTCAGACACACACACGATCGGAATAGACGATGAAAAGTTTCCGCCTGACTTTTTCTGTTGGACATTCTGCTCGTGTGTACGTGGCTTAACCTTGTGGACGTCCTTCCCAGAAGAGTTGAAGCTGTTATAGCGGCAAAGAGTGGAGCCAACTCAATATTGAACCCTACGGACTAAGACTGGGATGCCATTGAAGTTCATGTGTGTGTAAAGGCAGGCGTCCCAATACTTTTGGTAATATAGTGTATATTTTGATACTTTGATACATGATGTCCTTCCATTAATTTCACAATGATCTCTATCCCACAGCTTTTCACTTCATTGACTGTAGCTATTTTTTTAAATCTACGTTTGTTTCCTTTATAATGATACTGGAAGAGGAAAAAAAAAAAAAATCTAACGACATATGGAATAGCACAATTACAAAAATGTTAACTTCACTTGCCATAGAGAAAGACAGCCAATTACAGACACTTCACAATAAGGCAGAGCAAAGTGGCACGACATGGCAGGATGTCAGGCACGCACTTTGTCTTTATATATATATATTTTTTTTTTGCTAAAACTTTGATGGCTAAAAGACATTTGTTTCTACCATCTTCTAATTCTACGTACGCAGAAATATCAAACAGCAATGTAGACATCAATGTTGAAATGCCAGTTTTATAGAGACACAATATTTTCTTTAAGGCCCCATGCACACGAGACGCTGTTAAACGCGTGTTCAGAGTCAGTTGGACACTTTTTTCAGCTGCCCCTGAACTCATTCAATGTTATCCTATATGTCCATGTACACAGTCTTGTTTTTTGGCGTTTTTAGGCAGTTGTGTTTGACCTCGTTTTTCCAGAAGCAAAAAAATGGGTTCAGACGCAAATGTTTTCCACGTTTCAGACACCAAACGCGGCTAAACGCGGCTAAATGCTGGTACCACGTTTAGCAGTGTTTGTGTTTATACGTGTTTTTAAAGGAACCCTATTTTTTGGACCAGACGCAAATGTTTTCCACGTTTCAGACACCAAACGCGGCTAAACGCGTCTAAACCCTGGTACCACGTTTAGCAGTGTTTGTGTTTATACGTGTTTTTAAAGGAACCCTATTTTTTGGACCAGAAATATGATGGTAAACTGCAGCAGAGAATGACATTTTGCGACCTGACTTTGGGGCCCCATATCTCGGGGTCACTTGGTGCTAAAACCCCCAAATTTGGTGTGCAAATACAGTGAAACTAGCACTACAACAAATTTGGTTCCTAGCACCAAGTGGCCTTGAGATACGGGGTCCCAAAGTTGGGTTGCAAAATGTCAAGCACTTTTCTGCAGCAGAGAATGACATTTTGCGACCCAACTTTGGGGCCCCGTATCTCGGGGCCACTTGGTGCCAGGAACCCCAGCTTTGGATATGTTGTAGTGTTAGCACACCAAATTTGGAGTTCCTAGCACCACATGGCCCTGAGATAAGGGGCCCCAAAGTTGGGTCACAAAATGTCATTCTCTGCAGACGCTTCTAGACGCAAACGTGGTAAAACGCGGCAAAACGGGCGTTTCTAAACGCTGGTTTCAGCTTTTAAAAACATGTGTTCAGCAGAGTTTGCACCAGTGTCTCATGTGCATGAAGCCTAATGATGCATTGCATACTTGTATTCACCTAAAACATCTGAGAATGAACAATGTTTTCTATAAAATTGGCAGAATGCTACAATGTTTTTGTGCTATATTATATGCAAGGGCTGTATCGAAAGTAATGCAAAAGTAGGCATAATTGTTTTTATTAACTTACAAAGGTTGTTCAAATTTCCCATGTTGGTGGAGTAACTCTTCCTCTATAGTAACTCTTCTTCTTTATCTTTGCAGGTACAGTGCCTCGAAAAAGTATCTGAAAGAACCAACAGGACCCTGGATGAGAATGGCTGCTATAGAGGATCTGAAGGAACTCTAAAGCCTCGTACACACAATCGGATTTTCCAAAGGGAAATGTGCGATGACAGGCTGTCCGTGGAAAATCCCACCCTTTTTTATGCTCCATCAGACAAATTGTTGTCCAAATTTCCGCGGACAAATGTTGGATGGCAAGTTTTAAAATTTTCCGCGGACAAATGTCTGTTGTTGTATTTACCGAGCGTGTGTACACAAGTCCGCCGGACAAAAGTCCAAAAGTACAAACACGAATGCGCGGAAGCAAGGAACGAGCCGTAAGCGGTCGGTCTTGTAAACTCGCGTTCATAATTGAGAATTAACATTCGTGACGCGGCAAATTATGAAATCTGGAAATGCAGCCCACAATTCTCTTCTTCTTTAATGGGATAATAATGAAGCTGCTTTGCTGGTGATACTGATGGAGTTATTGCAAACTAATTTTCAAAGGCTTTTTTTTTTTCTAGTGATATCAAGAATAATATTAATATGCTTTTTTTTTGGTGCAAGTTACCACAACACCATTATCCCGTAGTTTTTAAGATCAAAGATACAACTATGTTGGGGTCCCTTGTCAATTTTACATTGTATTTTTTTAAATGTAACTGCCGACTCCCAAAAACACACAGCCAGCCAAGTATTATTCTCCACAATTTTTTTTTATTGTGCATTAAAAAAAAGAAAACAAATAAAATTAGACATGATATCTGCCAATAGAACTTAACCAAAAAGTGCATTCGATGCATCCAAAAATATAGAAAATATAACAAATCAAATCATTATTATTCAACCAAAAAATAAAATAAAAGCCTCATGCATGTGTCCTGCTTCTTAATATAGGGGGTCACCAATGCCAAGAGTTGGTGAAAGCAGGGGTCCGTCATCCGGAGATAATTCCCAAAATCATCCGGATTATTCTCCTGGAGCTCCAGCAGCAAAGGCATATGACATAATTGGTCACGATTAATAAAGCAATCAATTTTTGGTCCAAGAACTCCTCCTCCTCCTGTTCCTGGACTGGACTTGGGTCAAAGCAATAACTCCAAGGCCAAAAATAAATAACACGTTATCTCCTCCGATTCCACAACGTGGCTGGTTGACGAACGTCCGTTCAGAAACTAACTGAAAAGCACGAAATGAAAAGCGCGAATCAACACTCACCAAACTACTACTAACATGAAATTAGCAGAAGGAGCCCGAAGGATAGCGTTAAAGAGCTGAAAAAACATGTAGTACGTCACAACGTTCGTGTTTGTTGGCCGACAATTCCTTGCCATTTGTATGCAAGACAAAATCCAGGCACATGCCTTCGAACAAAAGTCCGAGGTTTTGTCTGCGGAAAATCTGATCGTGTGTACGAGCCTTAAGGTTCCACAGACCCCAAGTTGAGGATGGCTGATGTATAGATTCTGAAGGAACCTTAAGGTGTAGGGGATCCGAGGGAACATTTGAAAACCTTCCATCCAACATTTGTCTGTGGAAAATCCGACAACAATTGTCCTATGGAGCGTACACATTGTTGGATTGTCCGCCAACAGCCTGTCATCGTACAATTCCCATTGGAAAATCCGATCATGTGTACGTGGCATGAGAGAGAGCACATGTATGATGTCATAATCCTAGACTAATGACCAGACAGGAAACAGGAAGTGGGCTGTATAAGGGATTTACTGGCAGAAAAAATAATGTTTTACTATCCAAAGTTAAAACAACAACAACAAGGACAGAAGATTTAATAGATGGAAAAATGAGAAAATGACTGAAGTTCTGCTTTAACCACTTCAGCCCCGGACCATTTTGCTGCCCAAAGACCAGAGCACTTTTTGCGATTCGGCACTGCGCCACTTTAACTGACAATTGCGCGATTGTGTGACGTGGCTCCCAAACAAAACTGACGTCCTTTTTTCCCCACAAATAGAGCTTTCTTTTGGTGGTATTTGATCACCTCTGCGTATTTTTTTTTTTTTTTTGCGCTATAAACAAAAAAAAAGAGCGACAATTTTGAAAAAAAAGCAATATTTTTTACTTTTTGCTATAATAAATATCCCCAAAAATTGTATAAAAAAAACATTTTTTTTCCTCAGTTTAGGCCGATACGTATTCTTCTACATATTTTTGGTAAAAAAAAAAAAAATCGCAATAAGCATTTATTGATTGGTTTGCGCAAAAGTTATAACGTCTTCAAAATAGGGGATAGTTTTATGGCATTTTTATTAATAATTTTTTTTTTTTTACTAGTAATGGCGGCGATCAGCGATTTTTATCGTGACTGCGACATTATGGAGGACACATCGGACACTTTTGGCGCGATTTTGGGACCATTCACATTTATACAGCGATCAGTGCGATTAAAAATGCATTGGTTACTGTGTAAATGTGACTGGCAGTGAAGGGGTTTACCACTAGGTGGCGCTGCAGGGGTTAAGTGTGTCCTAGGGAGTGATTCTAACTGTGAGGGGGGGAGGGGCTGTGTGTGACACGACACTGATCACCGCTTCCGATTACAGGGAACTGTGATCAGTGTCAGTGTCACTAGGCAAAACGGGGAAATGCCTTGTTTACATCAGCATTTCCCTGTTCTTCAGCTCCGTGAGACGATCGCGGGTATCCCCGCGGACATAGAATCCGCGGGACCCGAGATCCGCAATCACACTCACGGAGCTCACGGCAGGGTCGCGTGCGTGCCATGCAGCGGCAAATTCAAAGGGACGTACAGGTACGCCCATTTGCGCAGCCGTGCCATTCTGCCGACTTATATGTACATGCGGCGGTCAGCAAGCGGTTAACGACACCCTGAAACAGATTGCAAAATGCAGTGCGACTGCCAGAATCGCATCGCATGGGTGTTCACATTTCACATTCAGATAGGGGGGTAAAAAAAAAAGGTCCCGCACCATTTTGGTGCAGATGCGATTTGTCATACAAACTGTATGGCTGAAATCGCACCGCACAGACATCGCATTTGTGATGCGAACGGGAATGCGGCGTCTGCATCACACCCGTGTGAACCTGGAACTAAATCCCAAGTGACACAACACATTGCTGTCTAGCTGATCAGGAATTAAAAGATGCGGCGCCGGCTACAGCGGGAAGTGGCCCCATTACCAGGAACCTGCGTCTGTCCGGTGCGCAGCGAGCGGATCCGGGATGAAAAGCCGCTCCGTTGGCATACCCGGGGGGGGGGGGGGGTCATTTGCATATAAAATGCCTGCAGGAAAAAAAAATGAAAAAATCATTCTGCGTTTAGAAATGCAAACCATTAATAACAACGGACGGAGGAACCATCCCTTCGGAAACACGAAATAAACAAACTGTTGAGCAAATTGTTTGGTGTATTGAGTCATCAATTGCTTTATAATGAAATGAGTGGTGGGAAGCCACGAGGCGGCGAGAACAGCCGCATTTATCTATTACAAAGCGATGGAAATAATGGAACCTTCAATGATATCTGTAAGGAACACTCAGAGCTCACAATAACAAGATTATAGCAAATCAAATGCAGTAAAATGAATGTAACGAAAAATTCTGAGATCACGGGGGAGGGGGTGAGGGATACGAGATAGCGGGAGGAAAACCATAGAGGGAACGCAATCCATACGGGCGAAGCGTATCTCTAGAGGTGGCCACGGACAATGCCGTATACTAGACAGGAGTGGTTACATTTCTTCAGAGAATTATGTGATCGTTATATATTTGAGACAATGGGGTTGATTTTACTGAAGGAAAATCGCTGTGCGCTTTTCATAGTTCTTAGGGTCGCCACCTTTACTTCAAGTCAAACCCGAACGCTTTAGCGGCGCACAGCAATCTTTTTTTTTTATATATGATACAAATGTAAAGCCCTAGGGCTAACCCTCTAAAAAAATTAGCTGCTAGCATTAAAATCTCCAAATAAAGTGCGATATCCAACAAAAGATGCAGCGCTAATTAAATCGTGCTTATATGAATAAAGGTATATATATAAAAAATTGGCGAGAAAATATCAAAATGAAAAAAAGAAAAAAGTGAAAAAAGAAAAAAGAAAAAACTGAAGCAAGGTCCCATCAAGGAAAAAAAGTCCATAGATTCTTAGAAAAACAGCGTCCACCTAAATAAGCAAAATTAATTGCAGGAAAAAAGATCGTGACAGAGTCTTCACAGCAAACGAAGTTCATCCAGATCACCGCCCAAAGTGTATGGACAACCTACTTACCAGAAAGCGATGACCGGCCACAGCAGTCTCGCCCAGCCTTAGGGAAGTAAGGTCGCCCTCAACCCCTTATGGAAAATCCGGAACCCCCGCTGTTGCTATAAGTACTCAAAAAACACAAAGCGAAAAGGACTTCCATGGTGTAGTACATTGGAAATTTAAAAATTTAATGAAACATAAATTTGCACCTACAAGAAAGAAGTCATCTATCAGCAAACAGGCAGTGTAGATACAATAAGCCGGATTTGCGGTACAACCATTCGTCTCACTCTACTTCCTATGCTGCGCGCCCATCCACCATCTTGGAAGGAATGAACGTGATGACGTCACCGTCAGAGGCTCCATCCTACCCGTTTCGTCAGCAAAAGGACGTCGTCTGGGGATTGGCCGCTGTTGCTATAAGTGCTCAAAAACACGAAGCGAAAAGGACTTCCATGGTGTAGTACGTGGATAATGAAAAGATTTAATGGAACATAAGTTTGCACTTCCAAGAAAGAACCCTTATGGAAAAGGACGTCATCTGGGGATCCTGGCCAATCCCCAGACGATGTCCTTTTGCTGACGAAACGCGTAGGATGGAGCCTCCCACGGTGACGTCATCACGTTTGTTCTTTCCGAGGCGGTGGATGGGCACGTGACATAGGAAGTAGAGTGAGACGAATGGTTGTACCGCAACTCCGGCTTATTGTATCTACACTGCCTGTTTGCCGATAGATGACTTCTTTCTTGTAGGTGCAAACTTATGTTTCATTAAATTTTTAAATTATCAACGTACTACACCATGGAAGTCCTTTTCGTTTTGTGTTTTTTTTGAGTACTTATAGCAAAAGTGGGAGTTCCGGATTTTCCATAAGGGGTTGAGGGAGACCAGACTTCCCTAAGGCTGGGCGAGATTGCTGTGGCCGGTCATCGCTTTCTGGTAAGCAGGTTGTCCATACACTTTGGGCGGTGATCTGGATGCACTTCGTTTGCTGTGAAGACTTTGTCACAATCTTTTTCCTGCAATTAATTTTGCTTATTTAGATGGACGCTGTTTTTCTAAGAATCTCTGGACTTTTTTCGTGATGGGACCTTGCTTTAGTTTTTTATTTTTTTCCCTTTTTTTTTTCATTTTGATATTTTCTCACCAATTTTTTATATGTACCTTTATTCATATAAGCATGTGTAGCACAAACCCCCGAAGGAGATGCTGAAATAAATCGGGTTGTTACCGTCACCCCTTTACCTGTAGTTTCACCACATCAGGAACCTAGAGTCCATGTTGAGCTTTGTATCCAACAATGTAGGCACCAGTCACTTTAGTATTTTTTTCCAATGCTTTAATGAAAAACTTGAAAGAAATAGCAGTAAATAGGTAGAAAGGGAGTTGCAGGAAAATTCAAATACCTTTGTCAGATCATTGAGGGATTGAAGATCTTAGAGATGATTATACCTTCGGTCCAAAGATCTTTGCCCACCTGGATAGGTCTCTCTCACGTACCTAGCGTGACCTAGCCTGGAGCACGAACAAAAAGTCTCTGCCACCGACTTTAGAGAAACAAAATAGCTATACGATTCTCTGCCACAGGACGTAATGGTTTTAGATGAACAGCAACACAGTACCAGAACCTTTAGGCCGACCCGGCAGTACTGTGCGGTAAGTTAGGTTAGGATGCATCCTTCAATTGAGTCACCAGGCCCCTCTTGAGACCAGCCTTCCGCACGGTCCTCTCCAAGATGAGTCCTCCCCTGGATCTTCTCAATTGCTTGGCTTCTTCCCGCAGGACAGACAGCACAGGACCACCTCTAAACCCATGAGCCCCAAACGACCTCTGGGCCCACTCATAGTAACGAAACCTTGGGCCAGCATGGTCCTGAGGCTGAAAGGAAGCCGTCACATACCTTTAGGCCAGGAGGGCCAACAGGTGAAAGAGAACCAAAAATGGTGTCTGCCCCTTAAGTACTCTCTCCCAGAATGCATAGCAGTGGACCGCCTCTGCCGAGTTGCTTCTGAGAAAGAAGAGCACTCAATACACTTCAGCCTGTTGCTTTTCAACACCGGCCTGTGGTGACATTGACACCTACAGGCGACAGCGTGAAACTGCACACAACACAGCCAATGCTGGAACAGAGGCTAATTTAGCCATAGATAAAATCTGAACTATATACAGAACAGATAACCCACTAAATTTACATATAAGCGCCTGATCAACAGGAGCAGGGCGCTACACATGATTTAATTAGCGCTGCATCTTTTGTTGGATATTAATCTTTTTTTATAGTATAAACTATACATATATTTTGAAATTAAATAACATTTCTAATCAAATGAAGGCAATCACAAGAGTCCCCCTTTACATCAGAGTCCACAGAGTTCCCCTTTTTACATCTGAACTCACGGAATCCCCTTACACTGTAAGGGGGGACTCTGAAGACTCTAATGTATCTACACTTTTAGATTGATTTTCTGTTTGTCCCTCTAGCACATATTTGTTTTTGTTCCACTATTATTGTTTTTACAACATTCATTATGGATGTTCACAACAGGGCACAGCAAACATTTGAGGTTTATTTACTCATTTATATGGTAATGGTGAGAAGTTTCAGTTTGACACGTTTTTCTGACACTTGTTTAATCAATCAATTGATTGCTAATTAGGGTGTCAATTGATAACCTTCACCTCATGTAATGATCTATGTACTTGTGTGTATATACAGTATATATACCTGTCTGTAGACACCAGTTTTTTGAGCTATAAGCAAGCACCCGACCTTGGTGTGAAACATGTAAGCTGATACCTGTAGTTCACCTTTGTATCCGGCACTTGAATAAAGAAATTGCACAGGAGTGCGGCCATCCAGCCTTCTTTTCTTCTAGGTTTTCTTCTAAGATTGTCCTGTATTTGGCTCCATCCATCTTCCCATCAACTCTGAGCAGCTTCCCTGTCCCTGCTGAAGAAAAGCATCCCCACCACATGATGCTGCCACCACCATGTTTCACGGTGGGGATGGTGTGTTCAGGGTCAGGGATGAGCCGAACACACCCCCCCCCCCCGGTTCGGTTCACACCAGAACATGCGAACAGGCAAAAAATTTGTTCGAACACATGAACACCGCTAAAGTCTATGGGACTCGAACATGAATAATCAAAAGTGCTAATTTTAAAGGCTTATATGCAAGTTATTGTCATAAAAAGTGTTTGGGGACCCGGGTCCTGCCCCAGGGGACATGGATCAATGCAAAAAAAAGTTTTAAAAAAGGCCGTTTTTTCGGGAGCAGTGATTTTAATAATGCTTAAAGTGAAACAATAAAAGTGTAATATCCCTTTAGATTTCGTACCTGGGGGGTGTCTATAGTATGCCTGTAAAGGGGCGCATGTTTCCCGTGTTTAGAACAGTCTGACAGCAAAATGACATTTCAACTGAAAAAAAGTCATTTAAAACTACTCGCGGCTATTAATGCATTGCCGGTCCAACAATACACATACAAGTTCATTGATAAAAACGGCATGGGATTTCCCCACAGGGGAACCCCGCTCCAAAATTTTTTAAAAAATGGCTTGGGGTCCCCCCAAAAATCCATACCAGACCCTTATCCGAGCACGCAACCTGGCAGGCTGCAGGAAAAGAGGGGGGGGTGAGAGAGCGCCCCCCTCTCCTGAACCGTACCAGGCCACATGCCCTCATGCATGGGAGGGTGCTTTGGGGGGTCCCCCCCAAAGCACCTTGTCCCCATGTTGATGAGGACAAGAGCCTCATCCCCACAACCCCTGCCCGGTGGTTGTGGGGGTCTGCGGGCGGGGGGCTTATCAGAATCTGGAAGCCCCCTTTAACCCCCAGATCCCAGCCCCCCCTTAAAGATGACAAGAGACAGTTTTTGACAACTCCTTTATTTAAATGCTTCTTCTTTCTTCTATCTTCTTTCTGCTATCTTCTTTCTTCTATCTTCCTTCGGTTTCTTCCTCCATCTTCTTCTTCTTCTTCCTCCAATCCTCTGCTTCTTGCTCCGGTGTTCTCGTCCGTCATCTTCCTCCGCGGCGTCTTCTTCCCTTCTTCGTGGGCTTGAATGGAGGAGAAGATTTGGATGCCGCACTTCCCTTCTTCGTGCTCGGGCCGCTCCGCATCCATGATGGGAGGCTCCTTCTCGTCTTCTCGTGTTAGTTTTCCGCCACACATAGTGTTTTGCTTTTAGGCCAAAAAGTTGAATTTTGGTCTCCTCTAACCAGATCACCTTCTTCCACATGTTTGCTGTGTCCTCCACATGGCTTCTCACAAACTACAAACAGGACTTCTTATGACTTTCTTTCACCAATGTCTTTCTTCTTGTCACTCTTCCATAAAGGGCAGATTTGAGAACGCGACTAATAGTTGTCCTGTGGACAGATTCTCCCACCTGAGCTGTGGATCTCTGCAGCTCCTCCAGAGTTACCATGGACCTCTTGGCTGCTTGTCTGATGAATGCTCTCCTTGCCCGGCCGGTCAGTTTAGGTGGACGGCCATGTCTTGGTAGGTTTGCAGTTGTGCCATACTCTTTCCATTTTCTGATGATGGATTGAACAGAGCTCCGTGAGATGTTCAAAGCTTGGGCTATTTATTTATAACCTAACCCTGCTTTATACTTCTCCACAACTTTATCCCTGACCTGTCTGGTGTGTTCCTTGGCTTTCATGATGCTGTTTGTTCACTAAGGTTCTCTAACAAACCTCTGAGAGCTTGTATAACAGTGTAAATTTGCTGTCACCTCAAAATAACTCAACACACAGCCATTAATGTCGAAACCACTGGCAACAAAAGTGAGTACACCCCTAAGTGAAAATGTCCAAATTGGGGATGTTAGAGACCTTGCGCTCCTCCAACTTCCATTTGAGGATACCCCACAGATGATCAATAGGGTTTAGGTCTGGCGACATGTTTTGCCAGTCCATCACCTTTACCCTCAGCTTCTTTAGCAAGGCAGTGGTCGTCTTGGAGGTGTGTTTGGGGTGGTTATCATGTTGGAATACTGCCCTGCGGCCCAGTCTGAAGGGAGGGGATCATGCTCTGCTTCAGTATGTCACAGTACATGTTGGCATTCATGGTTCCTTAATGATCTGTAGCTCCCCAGTGCCGGCAGCACTCATGCAGCCCCACACCATGACACTCCCACCACCATGCTTGAC
Organism: Lithobates clamitans; assembly: GCA_037952925.1. Taxonomy (NCBI): domain Eukaryota; kingdom Metazoa; phylum Chordata; class Amphibia; order Anura; family Ranidae; genus Lithobates; species Lithobates clamitans. The sequence goes on along the minus strand of JBBGZY010000009.1, from coordinate 769,171 downwards.
TGTAGACAAGACACACTTGTCTTTGTCCTCCTCACCTGGTTGCCCCCACACACGCTTGTCACCATCTGAACCAAATAAGTTCATCAGACCACAGGTCATGGTTCCAGTAATCCATGTCCTTAGTCTGCTTGTCTTCAGCAAACTGTTTGCAGACTTTCTTGTGCATCATCTTTAGAAGAGGCTTCCTTCTGGGATGACAGCCATGTAGACCAATTTGATGCAGTGTGCGGCGTATGGTCTGATCACTGACAGGCTGACCCCCCACCCCTACAACCTCTGCAGCAATGCTGGCAGCACTCATACCTCTATTTCCCAGACAACCTCTGGATATGATGCTGAAGTAGTAGACGCACATGACCACCTGGTGGAAGAAATACGCAATATGAAAATCAAAATGGTGGACCTCGAGGACCAATCCCGCCGGAATAACATGAAATTTAGAGGCATTCCAGAGACGGTCCCCTCAGCGGAACTTCATCCATTTTTTCAAAAAAAGATTGGTGAAATGCTTCCATCAACAAAATCCCATGAGCTAATCATTGACAGAGCCCATCGACTTCCAAAGCCAACATATCTGCCAGAACGAGTACCCAGGGATGTTATTGCTAAGATCAACTTTTTTCACGTAAAAGGATCAGCTCATGTATTTCTCTCGCCAGCGTAACTCGTTGCCGGAGCCCTATTCAGGGATTTCCCTATTCACGGATCTCTCGCAGGCGACCATACAAGCCCGCAAAAATCTGACCATTATGAAAACCCTGTGTATCAACCACATCCCCTATAAATGGAAGTTTCCGACCAAGCTGTTCATTGATAAAAGTAACATGAACTTTCTTATATCCACCCTAGATGAAGGACTAGACCTCATGAAGTCATGGGGCCTTTCCACAGGATGAAGAAGACATTGCGGATCCGCCCACAATCAGGACTCCCGAGGAAGGCAAGTAAACTCCACCAAATTACTTAAAACATGATTCTGTGTTCTGACGGACACCTATAAATGGAAATTAATCCCTTTGAGATTTTGTACTCTCCTTCATGTTCAATATGTACAAGCCCAATCCTGACCCCACTATACCTCCTATCAGGATCCTGCCCAGATTAAGAAAAGAATAGAATAGAAAAGAATAGAATAGAAAAAAAGAATACAATAAACTATAATAGAAAAGAAAAGAATTAAAATAAATAATAACATAAAATAGAATAGAATAGAATAGAATAGAACGAACATAACCATTTCCCAAAAATTCAAATAGAATCAATTCAAATTTGAATAGAATAGAAAAGAATAGATTAGAATAGTATAGAAAATAATAGAATAGTATAGAAAAAAACAATAGAATAGAAGGAATATAACCATCTTCCGAAAATTTGAATGTCGAATAGAATAAATTTGAATAGAGTTGTCAGGGCTGGGCCCAGCCCTTCCTTCTCTGAGCTGGCCGCTCAGCTGTCGGCTAATTGACAGCTCCTATCTCTCCACAGTCACTCAGCTGTTGATGATATCCTGCTTGTCAGTCCTGCCTACTTGAGCCGTTCAGTCTAGATGATCTCTGCCTTCGCCTCAGTCACATCTCTAGAGACGCTCTCCTGTGTTCCTGTTAAAGACTTGCTTGGCTGACATTCCTTCTGGCTCCCTGACGTTTTGGCTTGTCTGACTATCCGTTCCGGTTCCTGAACTCTGGCTATGTTTTGACTACGTTTACTCTGTTTACCTTTTTTTTTTATTATTATTAAGCAAGTGTGATTTAACTGTACTTCTGTCTTAGTCTGATTCATGGTAGTTGACAAGACTAGAATAGAATAAAAAATAAAATAATAGAATAGAAAATAATAGCATAGAATAAACAAATAGAAAAAGAATACAATTGAAAAACAATAGAACGGAATAGAATAGAAACTGTAACTATAAACTATATACTGTAATAGAAAAGAAAATAATTTAAAAAAATAATAACATAGAATAGAATAGAATAGAATAGAAAGAATATAACCATTTCCCGAAATTCAAATAGAATCAATTTGAATTTGAAAAGAATAGAAAAGAATAGATTTTTTCGTTCTGCACATGTCTATTAGGGACACCAGACACCAGAGGAATTCTTTTCATTCAACGTGGGTTCCTCCAGCTGCATCTTTAATCTGTGGCGCTCTCATAAGGCTTTCACTACGGGAATACTGATCCAACTGGCCTTCGAGAGAACAGAAAAAAAAGAAAATTCACACATATTATATCTCCTAGCTGATATTACCCATCTGAAGGACATGTATGAAAACACACCTCATCAGTCAACGTTGTTGAAATTTACAAAACGTAGAGTTGAGCTCAAATCAGCTTTAATAGACCACAACAAATTTATCAAGGGTTTAAATTTGGCCTCTTACTCACAAATAATAAAAAAACCAGGGAAAAGACTGGCCTCTCAACTCAAGCAAAAGAAAGCCAGAGCGAGATTAGCCCAACTTCAACACCATAGGACAGGCAAAACTGTTTTCAACCCATCTGATATAGCCCAAGCGTTTAGAGATTACTATGTCTCATTGTATAATTTTAAGGATGATAATACTTTTCCCTCAACCAAAAAGAAGAAGAAATTTCTACCTTCTCAAAAAACTGAACTTACCAGCCCTTGATGACACCTCACTAACTCATATTAACCGTCCTATAGAGAAGGGGTCTCCAAACTTTTCGAACAAAGGGCCACTTTATCGTCCTTCAGACTTTAGTAGGGCCGGATTGTGGCCAGCAGGGGGCAGGAAATGTCACGGGCCCAGCATCAGTGAGAATAAATACGGCCTCAGGGTTGGTGGTCAGTAATAGGAGGAGTGTTCCCCCTTTTAGTAGGAGGAATAGTATCCCATCATTGTGTAGCGCCCTGGGGTTTAGTCAAAGAGCTCCCCACCAAATTCTTTGTCAGGAGTAGCTACTGTAGATAATTACTAGGGATCCATTGACTGCTCCCTAAGTTTGGCCTGGTTGCACTTTCCTCTTCTACCACCAGGTAGCTGGGTACTTGAAGGTGTTAGATTGAGAAGGACAACTCAAGGTCAGGTTATGGGTATATGGGGTATCTCAGCCAATGGGCAGGGATTTTGTTGAATCCCTTGGCCTGCTGGGAGAGCCTATATATTCGGGTGAGGTCAGGTGATCCAGGTTCTTGTGTGCCACCCAGACCGCCATCTGGGTGGACATGTGTCATCTGCTCCGGTCTGCTAGGCTGGAGATTGGGCCTATCCCGGGGGCATCAGGCTGCCAGGCTGTGTGAGGGCCTTTCCAGATGTAAGAGGGCAGCGCAGGGATGGAACTGCGGCTTGCAGTCCAACCAAAAGTGACGGTTCTGCCGGCTGGAGAATCTGTCAGTGGTCAGAGGTAGAAGGGAAGCTGGCGCCACAAAGGGACCAATCGCCTTTACCAGGGACCACAGTGAGTAACTGAAGAAGGTACCAGAGCAGTATTCTCACCGAACGGGCACGGCGGAGAATCGGGAAACTTCAGAAGGTGATCAAGTCAGGGATCCAACCAGAGGAGGTGACGCTTGCAGAGCAGCCTTGTGTGTCAAGCCAGGGACCGAGCCAGTCAGCAGGGATGAAGCTTGAAGGTATCTGAAGTGCCAAGCTAGGGTCCCAGCAGGAAAGCGTGGGTGATGCTTGAGGGAGATACCACCGCAGAAGCCTTGAGGGGCTCACAGGATTCAGAGTAAGTGAATCAGAGAGTCCGGTGAGAGACCAGGAGCTCAAGGGGCTAAAGAACTACAAGGAGAAGTTGTAGTACAGCTGAGAGAACTGTTACCTTACTTTAGGAACTGTTTAAGTAATGTTGCCCTTAGGAGACAGCAATCGTGCAGAATTGGCACCATGATGGGGCCTTTCCCTGTACTCCTATTGAAGTCTCGGAGTCTGCCATTTGAAATTGCAACTACTTAAGGGTGTCCTGGCCCTAACCCTCTTTCACCTACAAAATATAAAAAAGGACTGTCAAAGAAAAAAACCTCTTTTACATCCAAGAAGTGTCGGGCGCCCAATGAATTTTACCACCTTTGCACCCACTATGCCTCACATCCCAGCACTTATTGAAGAATGTCAGCTATCTTTGGCCTTGAAGGTTCACATTAGACTGGAAAAGGTCAGAGATTCTGCTACAATTGGTATCGGTGGAAGATATAGTGGCCCATTGTTGGAGTCAGTGGGAGGAATAGTGCCTCATATCAGTGGAAGGAATTGTGCCCCAAGGGCTGGATAAAGGCAATCAAAGGGCCGCATCTGGCCCTCTGCCTTCAGTTTGGAGACCCCTGCTGTAGAAGATCAAGAAGTCCTTAATGTCATAAAAGCTCTCCCCCTTAATAAATTGCCTGGAATACAGTGCCTTGCAAAAGTATTCACCCCCCTTGGTATTTTTCATGTTTTGTTGCCTCACAACCTGGAATTACCATGGATTGTTTGAGGATTTGCATCATTTGATTTACAGAACATGCCCACAACTTTGAAGATTTTTTTTTTATTGTGAAGCAAACAACAAATAGGACAAAATAACAGAAAAGGTGAATGTGCATAACTATTCACCCCCCTAAAGTCAATACTTTGTAGAGCCGCCTTTTGTGGCTATCACAGCTCCAAGTCGCTTTAGATAAGTCTCTATGAGCTTGCCACATATTACCACTGGGATTTTTGCCCATTCCTCCTTGAAAAACTGCTCCAGCTCCTTCAAGTTGGATGGTTTGCGCTTGTAAACAGCAATCTTTAAGTCTGACCACAGGTTTTCTATTGGATTGAGGTCTGGACTTTGACTAGGCCACTCCAACACATTTACATGTTTCCCCTTAAACCACTCAGTTGTTGCTTTAGCAGTGTGTTTGGGGTCATTGTCCTGCTGGAAGGTGAACTTCCGTCCTAGCCTCAAATCACACACAGAGTGGTACAGGTTTTGCTCAAGAATATCCCTGTATTTAGCACCATCGATCTTTCCCTCAACCCTGACAAGTTTCCCAGTCCCGACTGCTGAAAAACATCCCCACAGCATGATGCTGCCACCACCATGTTTCACAGTGGGGATGGTGTTCTTTGGGTGATGTGATGTGTTGGGTTTGCGCCAGACATAGCGTTTTCTTTGATGGCCAAAAAGTTGAATTTTAGTCTCATCAGACCAGAGCACCTTCCTCCATACATTTTGGGAATCTCCCACATGCCTTTTCCCAAACTCAAAACCTGCCTTTTTGTTTTTTGCTGAAAGTAATGTCTTTCTTCTGGCCACTCTGCCATAAAGCCCAACTCTATGGAGCGTACGGCTTATTGTGGTCCTATGTACAGATACTCCAGTCTCTGCTGTGGAACTCTGCAGCTCCTCCAGGGTTACCTTAGGCCTCTGTGCTGCCTCTCTGATTAGTGCCCTCCTTGCCCAGTCCGTGAGTTTTGGTGTGCGGCCGTCTCTTGGCAGGTTTGCTGTTGTGCCATGTTCTTTCCATTTGGTTATGATAGATTTGATGGAGCTCGTAGGGATCATCAAAGATTTGGATATTTTTTTTATAACCTAACCCTGACTTGTACTTCTCAGCAACATTGTCCTTTACTTGTTTGGAGAGTTCCTTGGTCTTCATGGCAGTGTTTGGTTAGTGGTGCCTCTTGCTTAGGTGTTGCAGCCTCTGGGGCCTTTCACAAAGGTGTGTCTATGTAATGACAGATTATGTGACACTTAGATTGCACACAGGTGACATAATTTCACTAATTATGTGACTTCTGAAGGTAATTGGTTGCACCAGAGTTTTTTATGGGCTTCATAACAAAGGGGGTGAATACATACGCACATGTCAATTATAAGTTTTTTATTTTCTTCATTTTATGTATATATTTTTCTAAGTTTACTGCACCAACGTGGACTATTGTGTTCTGATCCATCACATATAATTCAGATTAAAAAAACTTTGAACCAAAGGCTGTAATGTAACAAAATAGGTAAAAAGCCAAGGGGGTGAATACTTTTGCAAGGCACTGTAGATGGACTCTCCTCTGAATTTTATAAAGCCCTCACCCCAATTCTAAGCCCTTACTTGGTGAACCTTTACAACACCGCTATATCCTCAGGTAAATTCCCAAAGGAGATGCTTGAGGTGGTAATCGTAACCCTCCCCAAACCCGGGAAAGAACCTACCCAGACACAGAATTTTAGGCCAATCTCACTTTTTGAATACTGATTTAAAAAATATACTCCAACATACTAACAAACAGACTCTTAGAGCTAAACCCACTCCTCCTCGGTCCGGAACAAGTTGGTTTTGTGAAAGGGAGACAAGCTCCTGATGGAACAAGGAGAATGATCGACTTAATCTACCACGCAGGGGCCTCTTCGCCGACTATATTATTTTGGCACTATCAAATCCTGCCAATTCCCTAACCAGAGTCCAACAGTTGATTGAAGACTTTGGGAAAGTATCCTACTATAAGATCAACGCTAGTAAATGTCAGACCCTTGCCTTGGGGCTGTCCCCAGATCAAATAAGTCACTTAAAGAGAAACTTTCCTTATTCCTGGGGGGCCAAATCAATAACATATTTGGGAATTCAATTATCCTTTCCCGCCAGTTCACTTTATGAATCTAACTTCCCTTCCTTATTAACTAATATCTCTGAAGACTTGAACCGTTTGGAAAAAATACAGCTCTTGTGGGTGGGCAGAGCAGCCGCCTTTAATATGCAAATACTACCAAAGATTTTGTATATGTTCAGGACCCTTCCGCCCCCATCCCAAGTTCCTTCTTTAACAAATGCAATTCTCTTCTACGGAAATACATTTGGCAAAGCAAAAATCCCAGAATTGCTATGACCTCTCTGCAATTGGTGAGAAGAAGTGGAGGCCTAGGACTATTAGACCTTTTGGGCTACTCTAAAGCAACCATAATGGACCAACTTAAACACTGGCTCAAATCAACAGCGGACAGGTTATGGGTTACTATGGAGCATAAAATGACAATGTGAAATGTTTTATGCTGAATTAAGTTACAAAAATAAATATCAACAACAACATAATTAGTGCCCATCAATGCAGCCTATCAGTGCCCATCAGTGCAGCATCATCAGTGCATCTTATCTGGGCCCATCAGTGCCGCCTCATCAGTGCCATCAATGCAACCTCACCAGTGCCCATCAATGCAGCCTCACCAGTGCCCATTAATGCAGCCAGATCAGTGCCCATCAATGCAGCCTATCAGTGCCCATCAATGCAGCCTCATCAGTGCCCATTAATGCAGCCTGATCAGTGCCCATCAATGCAGCCTATCAGTGCCCATCAATGCAGCCTCATCAGTGCAGCCTGACCAGTGTCCATCAATGCAGCCTCATCAGTGCACATCAATGCAGTCTTATCAATACTGCCTGATCAGTGCCCTTCAATGCAGCCTATCAGTGCTCATCAATGCAGCCTCATCAGTGCAGCCTGATCAGTGCCCATCAATGCAGCCTGATCAGTGCCCATCAATACAGCCTCTTCATAACAGCCTGATCAGTGCCCATCAATGCAGCCGATCAGTGCAGCTTATCAGTACCCATCAGTGCAGCATCATCAGTGCAGCTTATCAGTGCCCATCGGTGCCGCCTCATCAGTGCCCATCAATGCAGCCTATCAGTGCCCATCAAAACAGCCTCATTAGTGCCCATCAAAACAGCCTCATCAGTTCAGCCTGATCAGTGCCAATCATAGCAGCCTATCAGTGCCCATGAGTACAGCCTCACCAGTGCCCATAAGTGCAGCCTCACCAGTGCCCATCAATGCAGCCTCACCAGTGCCCATCAATTTAGCCTGATCAGTGCCTATAAGTGCAGCATCATCAGTGAAGCTTATCAGTGTCCATCAGTGCCCATCAATGCAGCCTCACCAGTGCCCATCAATACAGCCTCATCAATGCAGCTTATTAGTGCCCATCAGTGCCGCCTCATCAGTGCCCATCAATGCAGGCTATCAGTGCAGCCTCATTAGTGCCCATCAAAACAGCCTCATCAGTGCAGCCTGATCAGTGCCCATCAATGCTGCCTGATCAGTGCCCATCAATACTGCCTCTTCAGTGCAGCCTGATCAGTGCCAATCATATCAGCCTATCAGTGCCCATCAGTGCAGCCTATCAGTGCCTATCAGTGCAGCATAATCAGTGCAGCTTATCAGTGCCCATCAGTGCCACCTCATCAGTGCCCATCAATGCAGCCTCATTAGTGCCCATCAATGCAGCCTCATCAGTGCAGCCTGATTAGTGCCCATCAATGCAGCCTCACCAGTGCCCATCAATGCATCAATCAATTGCGTTGTGTTTGCTTTGCTTCAAAAATTCCCCCCCATGTCTCTTTCTGTGTACTTCAAAGCATCTCCAAAGCCTCCACAAAAGTCTATGACAATGCTCACTTACAGCACCTGCAGCTTTTGAGGGGCTGTTAGCCCTGGTTCACACCAGTGTGACTTGGAACCCTTTAAATTGCTGCGACTCAAGTCACAGTGACTTTGAAAAAGTTTCCTGCACTATTTATGTGCGATTTCAGTGTGACTTGCATTGACATCTGTTAAATGAAGTTGCACAGATATCAGCAAGCTACACATGAAGTCGCGCTGAAATAGCTTCAAAACCGCACTGTGTGAACCAGGGATTATCCAGAGTCAGCTTTACTTTGTTTTGGAGGTATTGCAGGTACTGTATGAGATATCCCAGGATGCACTGGGAAGCCAACAAGTGAACTGGAAAGACGTCATCAGCAGTCACTTCCTGTTCATGTGTATATATATTCCGGGAGTGTCTGGCGCAGACGTCATATCTGGTGTGCAGTGCGGGGCAGCAGGATGAGTGGAGTCTGCATCAGAGCGGAGCAACTAGCAGACGGCATATGTGATGTACAACATGGGAACTCTATCGAGGAAGGTGAGCGGGGACTGGAGAGAGAGGACTGAGCGGCAGAGGATCAGCAGAACGGGGGGGGGACCAGAGCAGGAGAAACTAGAAAAGTCACATGTGATGTGCATCATGGGAGAAATATAGCGGGAGGTGAGCGGGGACCAGAGAGAGAGGAGGATCAGAAACCTGGAGGATCAGCAAACCAGAGGATCAGCAGAGCTGGGGGTTACTACTGAGTGGGGAATCAGCGGAGCTGGGGGTTACTACTGAGTGGTGGATCAGCGGAGCTGGGGGTTACTACTGAGTGGGGGATCAACAGAGCTGGGGGTTTCTACTGAGTGGGGGATCAGCAGAGCAGGGGGTTACTACTGAGTGGGGGATCAGCAGAGCTGGGGGTTACTACTGAGCCGGGGATCAGCAGAGCCAGGGGTTACTACTGAGTGGGGGATCAGCAGAGCTGGGGGTCATTATTGAGTGGGGGATCAGCAGAGCTGGGGGTTACTACTGAGTGGGGGATCAGCGGAGCTGGGGGTTACTACTGAGTGGTGGATCAGCAGAGCTGGGGGTTACTACTGAGTGGGGATCAGCAGAGCTGGGGGTTACTACTGAGTGGGGATCAGCAGAGCTGGGGGTAACTACTGAGTGGGGATCAGCAGAGCTGGGGGTTACTACTGAGTGGGGGATCAACAGAGCTGGGGGTTTCTACTGAGTGGGGGATCAGCAGAGCAGGGGGTTACTACTGAGTGGGGGATCAGCAGAGCTGGGGGTTACTACTGAGCCGGGGATCAGCAGAGCCAGGGGTTACTACTGAGTGGGGGATCAGCAGAGCTGGGGGTTACTACGGAGTGGGGAAACAGCAGAGCTGGGGGTTACTATTATGTGGGGGATCAGCAGAGCTGGGGGTTACTACTGAGTGGGGGATCAGCAAAGTTGGGGGTTACCACTGAGTGGGGGATGAGCAGAGCTGAGGAGTTACTACTAAGTGGGGGACCAGCAGAGCTGGGGGTTACTACTGAGTGGGGGATCAGCAGAGCTGGGGGTTACTACTGAGTTAGGGATCAGCAGAGCTGGGGGTTACTACTGAGTGGGGGATCAGCAGAGCTGAGGGTTACTACTGAGTAAGGGAACAGCAGAGCTGAGGGCTACTATTATATGGGGGATCAGCAGAGCTGGGGGTTACTATTGAGTAGGGGATCAGCAGAGCTGGGGGTTACTACTGAGTGGGGGATCAGCAGAGCTGGGGGTTACTACTGAGTGAGGGATAAGCAGAGCTGGGGGTTACTACTGAGTGGGGGATCAGCAGAGCTGGGGGTTACTACTGAGTGGGGGATCAGCAGAGCTGGGGGTTACTACTATGTGGGGGATCAGCAGAGCTGGGGGTTACTACTATGTGGGGGATCAGCAGAGCTGGGGGTTACTATTATGTGGGGGATCAGCAGAGCTGGGGGTTACTGCTGAGTGGGGGATCAGCAGAGCTGGGGGTTACTACTATGTGGAGGATCAGTAGCAGTGTAGTAGTGGTGTAGAAGCAGTGTAGTAGTTGTGTAGAAGTGTAGTACTGGTGTAGTAGCGATGTAGTAGCGGTGTTGCAGTGGTAGTAGCAATTCTTTTGTTCTCCAGTGATTGAAGTATATATGACCCCTCACCGTCTAAAACAACCCAATCAGTGTATACTATAAATGAAAGGCAATACATTTGCATATAGATTAAAAAAACAATAAAAAATACCTATTTTCACATACCCTCTGTTCTTAGCTGCATAAGGAGCTCAGAGAGCTGGGGGAGTAGAAACAGCAGCAGACTGGTCTTCCCAGTGAACGGCTGTGCAGGGGGACGTGCCAGGGCAAGTCTGATCATTGGAGAAGCGTACACTGAGTTCCCATCACAGCTAGAGAACTGACCACGATGCTCTCTCATGCCTAGTGTGGTCAGTTTTTAATAGGAAAGCAGAGGGACTGGCAGGAACACCAGGGATTTCACACAAAGGAGGCAAAACAAAGAGAACAGGAAACTCTCTCCTACAAGTATGCGGTAGAGCAGCCGCATATCAGGAATACGAAGTGTTGAGTTTGCATATTATTTCATTTCTTTGTAAATCTGAAGCATCACCAATATTTCTTCTCTTTCTATAAAGTTGGACGTAAGACGAAGCCACGTCCATAAATCACCATCTCACACCTGCAGGCAGTTTGCCGTCTGTCAGTCGAAGTTTTGACTGATGGCGGCTCGGCGGGTACATCGCGCTTCGCACTCCACTGGATTGGCTTCATTAGAAGTGACAGTTTGTTCACGATGTTCAGTGATCAGTGCGGAGTGCGCACATCTGATACATTGTATACAGTATATACAATATATACACAGACCAGGGACTGATCGCACCTGTATACAGTATATACAATATATACACAGACCAGGGACTGACCACACCTGTATACAGTATATACAATATATACACAGATCAGGGACTGACCACACCTGTATACAGTATATACAATATATACACATAGACCAGGGACTGACCACACCTGTATACAGTATATACAATATATACACAGACCAGGGACTGACCACACCTGTATACAGTATATACAATATATACACAGACCAGAGACTGACCACACCTGTATACAGTATATACAATATATACACAGACCAGAGACTGACCACACCTGTATACAGTATATACAATATATACACATAGACCAGGGACTGATCACACCTGTATACAGTATATACAATATATACACAGACCAGAGACTGACCACACCTGTATACAGTATATACAATATATACACAGACCAGGGACTGACCACACCTGTATACAGTATATACAATATATACACAGACCAGGGACTGACCACACCTGTATACAGTATATACAATATATACACATAGGACAGGGAGGGACTGACCACACTATACCAGCAATCCACAGGCTGCAAGAACCTCCTAAAGAAGAGGAATCTCAAATTCTGAACATCAAAGCTGCGATATCCAACCTCTGAGTGACAATAGAAGAGACATCTGATGACAGTGATTAGTGGAGCGTGTCCTACAAGAGGCCCGTCCTTCCTTTTATACCGGAGGTCCAAAATAATGACGGTAATTATATACCAGATATGTACAAACCTCACCGACACCGAGGAGGCGCTGCGAGTCCATCGATATTCCTGGAGGAGATCGTACGTGTGTGTGTGTGTGTGCGGACTTATGTACTATGAATATTACCATACTGGACTTATAGTTACTATATATTATTATTATTATTAGTATTATTATTATTATTATTATTATTATTATTATTATTATTGTAGTCATTATCTATTATTATTTATTATTATATATCTAGTCATTATTATTATTTATTTTATAAAAATAATTTTATATAATAGATTTCACACAAGACTACAAGTCTTACAACCACAAAATATCCATTCTCTGTGCATGCTGCCCCCTTATAATAACAATAGTAATAGTAGCAGTAATAACAACAACAACATTAGAAGTCTTACAACCATAAAATATCCATCATATCCATTCCCTGTGTGCATGCTTTCCTAATAATAATTAAAAATAATAAGATAAGTCATATAACCATAAAGTATCCATCATACTTATTCCCTATGTTCCTGCTGTCCCAAAAAATATTACTACTACTACTAATATTAATGTGTGCATTCTGTTCCAATAATAATAATAATAATAATAATAATAATAATAATAATAATGATAATAATAATAATACAAGTCTTATAACGATTCAATATCCATCATTTCCATACTTTATGTGCATGCTGTCGCAATAATAATAATAATAATAATATGTGCATGCTGTTGCAATAATAATAATAATAATAATAATAATAATAATAATAATAATAACAATAATAATAATAATAATAATAATAATAATAATAATAATAATATAACCATAAAGTATCCATAATATATATTCCCTGTGTTCCTGCTGTCCAAAAAAATATTAATAATAATACTAATAATAATAATAATGTGTGCATTCTGTTTCAATAATAATAATAATAATAATAATAATAATAATAATAATAATAATAATAATAATACAAGTCATATAACCATAAAATATCCATCATTTCCATTCTCTGTGTGCATGCTGTAATAATAATAATAATAATAATAATAATAATAATATGTGCATGCTGTCACAATAATAATAATAATAGTAATAATAATAATAATACAAGTCATATAACCATAACATATCCATTATTTCCATTCTCTGTGTGCATGCTGTCCCAATAATAATAATAATAATAACAATAATAATAATAATACAAGTCTTGCAACCATACAATATCCATCATTTCCATTCCCTATGTGCATGCTGTCCCAATAGTAATAATAATAATAATAATAATAATAATAATAATAATAATAAAAAAAATACAAGTCTTATAACCATAACGTATCCATCATATCCATTCCTTGTGTGTATGCTGTCCCTCTTATAAAAATAATATTAATAATAATAATAATAATATTATTATTATTATTATTAATACAATAAAATATCCATCATATCCATCCCCTATGTGCATGCTGTCCCTTGTATAAAAACAATGATAATAATAATAATAATAATAATAATAATAATAATAATAATAATAATAATAATAACAATCACAGTAATAATAGAAAGTCAGGCGTCTACTTACAGATAAGTCAATTTTTCTGGGAGAAATTGGGATTTAGTGGACATCCGCTCTCTCTGTCCCATCAATAGACCTTTTGCACCCCTGCCACCTGTGACTCGTCAAGCTGTGTTGATTGTAAATCCTCAGTTACATCCAGGGCAGGCTGTAGGGATGTTGTAGGGATGGTGTAAGGATGGGGTAGGGATAGTATTGGGATAGAGTAGGGATGGGGTAGGGAGGGTGTAGGGATAGTGTAGGGATGGTGAAGGGAGAGGGTAGGGATAGTGTAGGGATGGTGTAGGGATGGGGTAGGGATAGTGTAGGGATGGAGTAGGGATGAGGTAGGGATGCAGTAGAGATAGTGTAGGGATGAGGTAGAGATAGTGTAGGAATGGGGTAGGGAGGGTGTAGGGATGATGTAGGGATAGGGTAGGGATAGTGTAGGGATGGTGTAGGGATAGTGTAGGGATGGAGTAGGGATGAGGTAGGGATGAGGTAAAGATAGTGTAGGGATGAGGTATAGATAATGTAGGGATGGGGTAGGGAGGGTGTAGGGATGGTGTAGGGATAGTGTAGGGATGGTGTAGGGATAGTGTAGGGATGGTGTAGGGATAGTGTAGGGATGGTGTAGAGCAGTTGCAGTGTGCGGAGGTATTGGATGGGTCGGTGGGGTGTCTAGCACTGGCTGAGCTCCTACAATCAGTGAAGCTTCTCGTGGTCTTGCTCTGGTTTGCAGGGAGGAGAGAAGTTTCTGTGTCTGTGGAGAGCTCTGGGTTTTATTCTTCCTCTAGTCCCTCCCCGATGGGGCTGAGTGGCAGTAGAAGAGTTAATACCTCTGTCGGAGAGAGACCCTGAAGCTGTTCGTTGCAATGTTTGGTGACAGCAGGAAGAATGTTATACGCAGAATGTGATACAAGATATTTACTGACTGAGAAATTACGGGAAAATAACTCAACGGAAGCACGGATGTGTGTTTCCAGAGCTTAAAGTGATACTAAAGTGGTTCTTTTTTTACTCTAATGTATTCTCTGTATAATGATCAATAATGTCCCTTTGTCCTGAAACACCAGCACTGTCTCTAGCTGCAGCTCCACTCCCCTCACTTTCTGGTCTCATAGGAGAAGTCCATAGCCTCCTATGTCCTGTGAGGTGTAGGGCGACCACTTGTACCGGATTGCCCGGGACAGTCCCGCATTTTGCCTGTCTGTCCCAGGGCCCCGGGGACCTTAACTCCGGGACAATACAGTGTCCCGGGAATGAAACTGATGCAGCCGCCATAAGGACGAGCTGATGATGGAATCTGTCACTCCTTTCCCTCCTGCGCAGGTATCAGGGCGTAGTAAAAGCTGGTTGTTAAGGAGCGGGGCTGGGAAGCCGGCGGCAGTGTCCTTAACAACCGATGAGTAATCAGCTGTCAATGGGCTTTCCCCGCTGACAGCTGAATAATAAAAAAAAAAACTAAAAAAAATGGTGTGGTGTTCCCCCTCAAAATCTATACCAGACCCTTATCCGAGCATGCAGCCTGTCAGGTCAGGAAAAGGGGGGGGGTGAGCGCCCCCCCAGGACCATACTAGGCCACATGCCCTCAACATGGGGGGGCCTTGCCCCCATGTTGATGGGGGCAAGGGCCTCATCCCTACAACCCTGGCCGGTGGTTGTGGGGGTCTGCGGGCGGGGGGCTTGTCGGAATTTGGAAGCCCCTCTTAACAAGGGGCCCCCCAGATCCCAGCCTCCCCCATGTAAATAAGTATGGGGTGCATAGTACCCATACCCATTCACCAAAAAAGTGCCAAAATTAATAAAAACAGAGAGATAGTTTTTGACAAAAGTCCCCCCGATGTAAATCCATCGTCGGTCACGCCGCTGCCACCGTCGGACCCCAAAAAAACCACAAAATGCTCCCGCCATCCATGAAAGCTGGCCGCCTACTGCATTCTCTGCCCTTTGACAGTTCTTATATAAGCAAGGGACCCACCATGCTCCGGTCTATGACGTCACAATGGGGGGCGGTGCCACCAGGTGGCGTTACCAGGTGGCCCCGTCCATACCGATAAACTGTCCGCCAGCCTTCATGGACGGTGGTGGGGGGGGGGTTTCGGGTCGGCGGGCAGCGGGATTGACAACGGATTTACATTAGGGGACACTTTTTTTATTATTAACCACTTCAGCCCCGGAAGGATTTGCCCCCTTAATGACCAGGCCATTTTTTGCGATACGGCACTTTTTGCTATAATAAATATCCAAAAAAAACAATTTAAAAAACAAATTTCTTCATCAGTTTAGGCCAATATGTTTTCTTCTATATATTTTTGGTAAAAAAAAATCCCAATATGTGTATATTGATTGGTTTGTGCAAAAGTTATAGCATCTACAAAATAGGGGAAAGATTTATGGCATTTTTATTATTATAATTTTTTTTTACTAGTAATGGCGGTGATCTGCGATTTTTAGCGGGACTGCGACATTGCGGCGGTCAGATAGGACACTTTTGACACATTTTTGGGACCATTGTTATTTATACAGCGATCAGAGCTATAAAAATGTGTAAATGTCACTGGCAGGGAAGGGGTTAACACTAGGGGGCGATCAAGGGGTTAAATGTGTTCCCTTGTGTGTGTTTCTAACTGTGGGGGGGGGGTGGGACTGACTGGGAGAGGAGACATATCGCTGTTTGCAATTATTGCAAACAGCAGATCTGTCTCTACTCCCCTGTCAGAACGAGGATTTGTGTGTTTACATACACAAGTCCCCTTTCTGGCTCTCGTGCCCGCGATCGCGCCTCCTGGCCACGTGCATCTGGTCCCCTGGCGTGCAGCAGGCACGCGCGCACGCCTGCTTTGGCTCTTAAAGGAGCCCCCGTCCCATATATGGAATTGTCAAAAACTTTCTCTGTGTTTTTATTACTTTTTTGGTGAATGGGTGGGGGTACTATGTACCCGATACTCATTCACATAAGAGGGTGGGATCTGGGGGCCCCCTTGTTAAAGGGGGGTTCTATATTCTGATAAGCCCCCTACCCCCACAACCACTGGTCAGCTTTGTGGGGAATAGAGCTTTGTCCCCATCAACATAGGGAAAGGTACTTTGCTGCGGGGGGGCGGAGCCTTCCCTGCCCCAAAGCACCCCCCATGTTGAGGGCATATGGCCTGGTGCAATTCAGGGAGGGAGGGCGCTCGCTTGTCCTCCCCCTTCCTGACCTGCCAGGCTGCGTGCTCATGTACGGTTCTGGTATGTATTTGGGGGGGGGGGACCGGCTATTCCAACTTATTTAAACGTGATCTGACTCTGTGATCTGATTTTTTTTTCTTTATAAATGTAATTTTTGCTGCAGCAGGTTCTATACATGGTACAGATGCATCACTTTACAGGCAGACTAAAGGAACCCCCAGGCACTATATTTAACCCCTTCTAGACCACCCCATGCAGATATACGGCGGCAGGGCAGCCCTCCTGCGCAAAATCATGTACCTGTATGTGATTTCGTGCATGGGGGTTTGGGGCGCGCGTCCAATCTGGAATCTGTGTCCAATCACAGCAGGAGCCAATCAGCGTGTTCGGTGGACGCAATGTCCGCCGGGACCCGCCGATCGTTCTGGGGAGAGGCAAACGGCGGTCTGCCTACGTAGACCACCATTCTGCCAGAGGGGAAAATTGGAGATCTTGTGTTTCTGCTAAGCAGGAGCACAGATTTCTGTCTTCCCCCAATCAAAGCACCCCCCCCCCCCCACAGTTAGAAAGCACCCCCTAGGGACACACTTAACCCTTTGATCGCCCCTAATGTTAACCCATTTTTTTGGGAAGGGGGGGTGTCCCTGAATGGCAGTTTGGAAATGCGGTCACCCTAGTGAGGAGGGAGCGGAGGCGTGGCCTACCAGCGCTGTGTGTGTCTATGGATAGACAGCCCGGCTCAGGACTATTTTGTAATCTGCAGAACAACACCTGGGCTTTCCGGACTTGGTGGAGGAGGATAGCGCCCACTAGGGCTCCCCCCAGGGCCAGCGGGGTCGAGCTGTTGAGAACCTGCATTGGAGGTACCACCCGTGGAGGCGATTGAGGCACCACCACCTAGAGCAGCACACCCAGCAGATGGAAGAGGTTTGCTAGGACCATCGGAGGTACAACCATCTGCCCTTCCCGCTGAGGAACTGCCACAGTCTGTTGTGGTGTGAGGGCCTTCAGCCCCTTGTGAGGAGTGACCTGAGGAGTGACCTGGGGCTTTGAGGGATGCTCCTAAAGGTACTGATGTGACAGAGGAGCTGGAAGGATCTGTGGACCTGAAACATCTTCACCAGTTCCCACCACTGTTTTTCATGAGAGGGACGCTATCACAAGGTCCCCACCTCCTGGGTAGACATGTGCAGAACAAAAAAATTAGCTTAGTTTAATTTCATTCCAATTTGTTATTTACATAGATTTGTTTTGTAAAATTAGTTTAATACGTTCAATTCGTTTTCAGAATTCGTTTTGTTTATTAGTATTTGAATCGATTCGAATTTTCCGAATTCTAATTCGGATCGATTCAAAAAGTTTTCGAATCAATTTCGAATAGTTTTCTAATTCGAAATGTTTTGGAATTCGAATAGTTTTGGAATCAATTTCGAATAGTGTTCCAATTAAAATAGTTTTCCAATTTCCAAAGAGAATAAAATAGAATAGAAAAAATAGAATAGAATAGAAAAGAAAATAACAGAAAATAAAGGAATAGAATATAATAGCGTAAAACAAAAACAAAATGGGATAGAAAAGAACAGATTACAATGGAATAGAAGAGAATAGAAAGGAATAGAATAGAATAAAAAAATAATAGAATAAAATAGAAAGATTATCATCTTCTGAAATTCAAATAGAATATAAAAGATTAGAATTTAAAAAAACAAGTAGGATAAAATAGAAACAATATAACCATTTCCCAAAATTCAAATATAATCAATTTGAATAGTATAGAAAAGAATAGCTTAGAATAGAATAGAAAATAACAGAATAGCATAGAAGAAAAGCAGAATAGAATAGAATGAATATAACCATCTTCCTATTCTAATCTATTCTTTTCTATTCAAATTCAAATTGATTATATTTGAATTGTAGTAAATGGTGATATTCTTTCTATTCTATTGTTTTATTTAATTCTATTCTATCATAGTCTATTCTGGTCTATTCTTTTTTTTTCTATTCTATTCTTCTCTTATGTATTCAAATTCAAATGTATTCTATTTGAAATTCGAATCTCAGACGATGGTTATATTCTTTCTATTTTATTCTATTTTACTCTATTTGTTCCTATTCTAGTTTATTCTGTTCTTTTATTTTCTAATCCATTTTGTTTTGTTTCACTCTATTATATTATATTCTTTTATTTTCCGTTATATTCCTTTCTATTCTATTTTTTTTCTATTCAATTCCTTTAATTTCTATTCTATTTTATTCTCTTCGGAAATTGGAAAACTATTCAAATTGGAAAACTTTTCAAATTCGAGTTTGAAAACTATTCGAATACTTTTTCGAATTCAAAAAGTATTCTAAAATGATTTGATGCTAATTCAAATTGCTTTTTGAATTTTTTGCATTATTTCGGGGTCGTTTAAATTCGATACTATTTTCATTCTGAAATTCGGATACATCCAGATTTCCAAAAATCGAAAATTCATCCGAATTTAAATTCGGAACGAAACGAACTGAACATGTTTACTCCTGGGAGACCTGGCGTGCTCCTTACATGGAGTGAGGGCAAGAGGAAGGGGAGGAGACCAGCAGTGCCCCGGAAACCCCCAACTCCCACCATCCTACCCGCCCAGGACAGGGGCAGAGCCGCCACCTCACGCACTTGGCTTTAGCGGCGGATGATCAGGGACATTAGGGAAACCAGCGAGCGGGGCTGCGCCCCTATCGGCAGTGCGCCCTGGGGGGGGGAGCGCGCATGCACGGCTTCCTCCTTAGCCCCTGGCATGTAGAATGCATTCAGTGGAGGGAGAATCTGATAGCGCCTTTAGTATCATTTCAAGGCTGTATCCACACCTGAGCGTTTCCTACACGTGCGGCAAAACACACAGAAAAGTTTCCATCTAGTGGTGTTTTAGAGACTTGTTTACTTATGTGATTTGGTATCTCCCTCTGTCCTCCCCTCCTGTTTAGTGCTAGTTAGTTCAGTCCTATCTAGACTCTCCCCAGTTCTTCCTTGTTCCCTTGGTGTCGGTTATTCACAGAGACGGGGCTCAGGAAAGTCAATGGGGGCTGATTTACTAAAACTGGAGAGTGCAAAATCCGGTGCAGCTGTGCAAAGAAAATCAGCTTCAATGGCGGCTAGTGTTCCATTTTATGGTGGGGTGGCAAACAACCCCCCTGCCGATCGGTAGATCGCCCCTGATAGGACCTTTAGTGGGGTATGACCCCAGTCCCCTCCAGTACATACAGGCAGTGGCGGTGCTTCCATAAGGACGCATGGGCGCCGCCCCCTCTCTCCAGCCACCCCCTCTATCACCAATAGATAGATTTATGCATTGCATAAATCTATCTATGGCCACCGCTGCCACCCTCTATTCAGGCACCGGGCGCCTGAATTACAGCGGCAGGGTTTTTTTTTTAAGCACCTGATTGGAGCCATAGGTGACCTGCGAGCGCCATGCTCGATGCCTGCAGGTCACTCAGCTGTGTTAGAAAAAGCAAATGAATATTCGCTTTCCTAACACTAAACTGCCTCTCCGCCAATCAGGTGCTTGGATCTGTTACCCGTCACCTGAGTGGCTGAAACGACAGGCGCTGTGATTGGACACCTATCAGGATTCCAATCATAGCAGAGGATGGAAAGATAGGACAGGAGAAGACATCGAGGAGCATCGAGGAGCTGTCCCACCGCCACTGAGACAGGGTAAGAACAGACGGCGGGTGGGGGGCACACTGGCAGCATTTGATATGGCACAGTGGGAGCATTTGATGGGACAGTGAGACTGCATCTGATGGGCACAGTGGGTGCATATGATATCACAGTGGCTGCAAAAGATGGGCACAGTAGCTGTATTTGATATGGCACAGTGGCTACATTTGATGGCAGAGTGGCTGCAAAAGATGGGCACAGTGGCTGCGTTTGATGGGCACAGTGGCTGCTTTTGATGGTACGGTGGCGGCAATTGATGGGCATAGTGGCTGCATTTTATGGCACAGTGGCGGCAATTGATGTTTTTTTTTTCAGAATTTTGCCCCCCCAAAAAAATTTTGAGCACCAGCTGCCACTGCATACAGGTATAGAAGAATCCAGCAGCAGCCAGTTGCTCGGGGGTTAAGCCCGGTGTGTTGCGGCCAGTTGTGGAAGGTCACCATGTGGCTGGTCATGTCCAGTAGCTCAGGGTAGATGGCGGGGTCGTCGTTCTCCTGCTCTCCGGGCAGTCGGTGCAGCCTCAGCTCAGCGTCTGTCTGGTAGTTCCGGTTGCTGGGGGATGGGGACATTGCTGGGCTCGGTTCTCCAGAGGAAGGGATGGGTAGGGAAGTATTTGCGGTCCTGGTATTAGGCTGGTCCCCAGGTTCCCACCTCCAGAGGATCCCCCCCCACAGGAGAAGCACTGGACCCGGTCACAGTTTCCCAGATAGAAGAAGCTGGCTCAGGCCAGGTGATGAGGGGGGGACACCGAGCCCGACCAGTCACCGGAGCAAAGGAGCGGAGGAGCAGAGGAGCGGAGGAGCAGAGGAGCGGAGGAGCAGAGGAGCGGAGGAGCAGAGGAGCGGAGGAGCAGAGGAGCGGAGGAGCAGAGGAGCGGAGGAGCAGAGGAGCGGAGGAGCAGAGGATTTTCTGGAACTGTGTTCTCAACTGGAAAAAATAAGACCCCTAAGTTAGGGAACTTATGTACCCCCCAGTATAATGGGACTTTATAGGCGAACCATACATGGATTAGATAAAAGATATTTTATTTATTTGAAAAATCATAAAAACAAGATACATTTAGTAATAGATCTTAACAGGAGTATTTGTACAATAAAATTAACTATCCTGTAATAATTTTTGTATACTTCCATTCATAATAGAATATTTTCTCTAGAAGCCTGACATGTTTCAGGACGATGTCCCTTCTTCAGAGGCGTATTGCAGAGAGAAAAGTCGCATATATAGGAGATACATTCTGAAATAACAAATGAAAACAGTTTGCACAGAGGGAACAATGAACCACAAAGGTTTAGTAACCTAACAAGCCACCATGTCCACCATACATACCAACAAGAAGTTTTCAAGAAAGAAAGATGCATATATGACTGCACCCCAACCTACAATTTGGCATAGGGTAGCAGACTAGATCTTTTTAAATGAAAAACGCACTGGTTGTCGGCTGATCAGCCAGTGTAAGATAAAGGCTGTCCGTCGGCTTCAGAAATGGCCTCGCAAAGGCCCCCCAAAAAAGGAAGGACAACCCCGTTGGATCCCAGATTGCCCTTTAAAAAGAGGAAAAATAAGCTTGTGAGTAATTTTCTCAAAACACTATCCATTTGCATATATCCCATACATCTTTTATTATCCCCTCACCCAAAAGAAAGGGGAGACTATTTTTTCTACATTTATGCAAAGAATGTAAGGACCATAGATTGTGGCTGATGTTTCAGTATATCAGGATCATGCTCTCTGGAATATAGAATATAGAAAGGAAGACATACTTGCCGACCTGCTGTATATAGGGAATTAGTGATGGGCCTTTTTTAATTGGAGAAAAATTGAGTGTGGATTTAATCAGTTAATCACATCAGTGAGCCATTAGTCAGGTAGGTATAGAGCCGGCAAGTAAAAAAAGTATGGCAAAGTATGCTTAATTTTATCTCTTAGAGAAGTGTCACAGAGCGGTAAAACATACAATTCAGAGGAAAGGAGATTTTTGGTCTTACTTACTTATTAAATGTAAGGATGATATTTAGGCAGCTGGAACGAAAAACGTCCTGGGGGTTAGATGGTGAGACAGCACACTGGGCAGGACGCCGAGACGCGGCTTAAATAGCCGCCGGCGCCTGCGCAGTGAGATTCCAACCAGATGTGTCAGCAGAGGAAGGAATATCACTCTGCAGTGTGCGCATGCGTCAGACGGAGCGACGCATACAGGGAGGGCGGATATCCGGAGATCCTAAAGGAGAGGAAACTCCGGAGTCACGCCGTCCCAGGGGGTGGTGTCATTGCGCATAGCGCAGCGCATGACAGCGTCCTGTCAGGCTGATACTTGTGAGGATAAAAAACTAGTTTGACACATTTAAAGAAAGAAAGGAAAAGCAATCATGTAGACAAAGAGAGGGAAGAAAAAAGGAAAAAAGGAAAAAAAAAAAAAAAGAAGAAAAAAAGAAGAACAGGGGAAAAAAAAAAGCAGCCAGTTGCTCGGGGGTTAAGCCCAGTGTGTTGCGGCCAGTTGTGGAAGGTCATCATGTGGCTAGTCATGTCCAGTAGCTCAGGGTAGATGGCGGGGTCGTCGTTCTCCTGCTCTCCGGGCAGTCGGTGCAGCCTCAGCTCAGCGTCTGTCCGGTAGGTCCGGTTGCTGGGGGATGGGGACATTGCTGGGCTCGGTTCTCCAGAGGAAGGGATGGGTAGGGAAGTATTTGCGGTGCCGGTATCAGGCTGGTCCCCGGGTTCCCACCTCCAGAGGATCCCCCCCACAGGAGAAGCACTGGACCCGGTCACAGTTTCCCAGATAGAAGAAGCCGGCTCAGGCCAGGTGATGAGGGGGGGACACCAAGCCCGACCAGTCACCGGAGCAGAGGAGCAGAGGAGCAGAGGATGTTCTGGAACTGTGTTCTCCACTGTGTTTACTATGCTTCAGTTTGTGAATGAGCGGGAAGGTGAATGAGCGGGAAGCCTCAGAGCTCCTCCTATTCATTCATCTGTGCAGCTGAGGCTGTAGAGAAAGGGACTAATAAATCTATGTCCTCGGGCTGGGGGGGCCCTGTTAGGTAGGCTGTATGGGCCCCCCCCAGTAATTTCTACCAGCAGCCCTGGATGACAGCATAGTGGGGGGCATTAAGGGTGGGTCGAACTGGAAACTGCGGTGATCGGGAGGAGATCATAGGTTTATTTTGCTGACCTGAATGTTCACATTGCGGATATACAGAAGAGCTGATCCTAGTCACAGGACAGATATCTCATTGTGAGCCTATTTTCCGGGATTCTGCCCGGGACATGCTCAGACCGGGACATGAGTCTGAATGCCGTGAATGTCCTAGGAAAATACGGACTGTTGGCAACTATGACATGTGACATGTACTACAAGTTTGGACACCCCAGTTTTAAAGCATTTATTGTGACGTTCACCCAACATTCACAGCAGGTGAATTAGTCACAAATTTCAGACACATGCACCTGAACATACACTAAATGTTTGGTGACTGTTCCATCACTGCTCCGCTGTATTTGTAGCACGTCTTGTATTTTATCAATAATACTGTATGCCATCAACGTGTCTCTTTCTCCTTTGCTGTATCTTCTGATGTCAGTTCATTCAAGAGGCCATTCCCTGCCTGCTAATCCGTCCAAATGTCAACCCGCCAGAAAAGAGAAGAGAAGAGGTGTAACCGGTGGAGAACATATGCAGTATTGATTCACCCGGCCGAGCTGGAGGCCACCCCGAGCCGCACTGAGCTGTCACTGAGATGAATGTTTTCACTTTTATAATCATTTCTATCCCGATCTTCGATCCATACCACGGCCACAAATATATTCAGTGCATCCGGAAAGTATTCACAGAGCTTCACTTTTCCCACATCTTGTTATGTTGCAGCCTTATTCCAAAATGGATTCAATTAATTATTTTCCTCAAAATTCTACAAACAATCCCCCATAATGACGACGTGAAAGAAGTTTGTGTGAAATCTTTGCAAATGTATTAAAAATAAAAATGGAAACAAATTATTATTATTATTATTATTATTATAATACAGTAATTATATAGCACCAATAGTTTGCACAGCACTTTGCACCATGAGGATAGACAGTACAATTACAATACAATCTAATACAGGAGGAGTCAGAGGGTCCTGCTCCTTAGAGCTTACAATCTAGAAGGGAGGATCAAGAGATACAAAAGGTAATTGTGGGGGATGAGCTGATGGAGGAAATTAAAATAAAGTTGTTGGGTGTGGGTAGGATAGGCTTCTCTGAAGAGGAGGGTTTTCAAGGATCGTCTAAAAGCGAGATTAGGTAGGAGATAATCGGACAGATTGGGGTAAGGAGTTCCATAGGATTGGAGAGGCTTTGGAAAAGTCCTGGAGGCGGATATGGGAGGATTTGAATAGAGCGCTTGAGAGGAACGAAGAGAACAATTAGGTTGTGTGACGAAAATATAAGCGTAGGATAGTTTTGCCTTAACTAGATGTGGTGTGATCTGTAGAGGTAGTGTAATTGTAGATGTAGTTTAATTCTGGATTATTAAAAATATAGTATTCTATGTCAGTCATGCACATATGTTCTTTCATTAGCATTTGAAAAGGACAGAGCCAGTTTTTTCTAGGATCGTAGTGACACCTAGATGCCAATAAAAGTTCCCATTAGAGTAAACATGGATTGCCACCTTCCTGAGGCTCAAAGAAAACTGCTGGTCATCTTGGCCACACGGATCTTTAGGGGGCATTCACAAGGCTCCGGACAGTCTGTAAGCTTTGATTAATATCAAGAGATCTAAGGAACCTTTTTTATCTCTCATAAAAGCTAAAATATTACCGGCAGAGAGATGAAAATAATTCCTTGTGATTGTACACCTGATGGGTTACGTTTACATGTAACTCTGTATGTTTAGCAGGTGTGGAATCCTAGAGAACCACACAAAACCGCTATATGGCGCCTGATTGCAGCAGGCAGGCAGTGATCGGTACTGTTACGATCGGACTGATGCGCTGGTATCGGAAATCCTATCCATGACCCAGCAATCAGCGCCGTTCTGGGCCAATGCCACTCTGGAAATTTCAGAACACAAAACATTTGTGGGCTGAGACAGGAACACCCCCCCAGGGTTGATTGGCCAAGGGCTAAAGTCCAGCCCACATCCATATTTCAATAAATTGGGTAGCCTGAGATATGGACATTGTTCTTCCATGAAGCCAGTTCGAAACTGGGGAGTTCCCACATGTTCCAGTATGCTTCTACTAACGGATAGATTTACTTGGTAAAGTTTATTTCTGTTTTTATCCCTTTTTATTTTCATAGCAAATTGCCAGTTGTGTGTCTTTCTGCATTTTTTGTATCTTTTTTGGTAAATCCTTTTTCTTTGTATATCTTATATGCACTGCCCACTTTCGGGATATTAAATGATAAAATTAATAAGTGACTTCTGTGTACTAAGCTAGGACTCATATCTCTGGAGAGGTTGTTGTATTTTAGTGCCTAAGTACTCGGTTTAAGTTACGTACCAATCGGTATGCAATTGCACTGTGTGTTGGCAGATTGCATGCAGATTGTAAGCTAACAGATCTTCCAGACAGAGATCTGTGTGTGTGGTGGCTCAGCAGACCAGTCTGCGGACAAACTGTTGGGTGGTGGCAGGCTATCATTTATTGTGTGTCTGGTGTGTGGGTGTGGGGACAGTGGGAAGAGTGAATAACACCGGGGTTCAAGCTGGCAGGATAGCTGGAGGAGCCCTAGAAGTGTGTAGTAATTGCTAGACTGCTCCCCAACCCTTAGAGTGCACCAGATTGTATGTAAGATTCGTATCTGCCTGTGTGTGGTCAGCTAGCTGGATTGGAGTGGAGTCTCCCTCTAGTGGTGGCCAAAGGTAGTGCAGGCTGTGAAAATACTACAGCCAGTCTTACATGCGCAGTATAAGTTCCCCCTTATTCCCTTAGTTCCTCATATACCCCAGTCATGGAACGCACGTCGCGGTTAGTTAGTCGCCGTTGGGGTGCGAATCCGTGACAGGTTGGTATTTTCAGACTAGGTCAGTGATGTAGCTGGGGGCCAAGTTGTGGATGGCTTTGTAAGTAGTTGTTAGTATTTTGTGAGCGGAAGCCAGTGGAGGGATTGGAAGAGAGGAGTAGCAAATACTGACCAGTTGGTAAGGTGGACGAGTCTGGCAGCAGCATTCATGATGGATTTAAAAAACAGTCACCAAGTCCTGCGCAACTAGACTTGATGTTCCAGCACCGCGCTCCTACCCTGTTTCCCCGAAAATAAGACCTAGCGTGATTGTCGGTGATGGCTGCAATATAAGCCCTGCCCCCCAAATAAGCCCTACCCTGTTTCCCCGAAAATAAGCCCTACCCTGAAAAGAAGACCTACAAGGACTTTAACTATGGCTTATTTGGGGGGTAGGGCTTATATTGCAGCCATCACCGACAATCACGCTAGGTCTTATTTTCGGGGAAACAGGGTATGTGTAAGTGTAAATGCCTAAAGCTGCCAATTTAAATGAAATACAATGAAAAAAATGTTTTTACACGAAAAATGGTGGCGCTGTGTTCACATCAGTTCAGTGACATCAAATCTAATATGTAATATAATACATCTAGCAGTAAAGGGACAGAGAAGAGATGATCAGACGAGGCAGAGCCAAAGTGCCCAGCATTTGGTCCCTAGTATCTGCTGTTTCAGTGCTGTTTTAAAAGGGCACTGGGGACTTAAGCGGCTTTTCCCTGCATTTCTACAGGAATTTATGATACCTCTCCCTACGCTGAGCACTGCTGGAAAGTGAAGAGCTTAACTTACCTTGATTAACCCTGGTGGGTTCTAACAGCCTATGTGCCGAGCATGAGAGTGCAAGGCAAACCTTTGTGGTGAGTGCGGTTTCAAGGGAGTGGATCACAATCACGATTGGTGTGGTGGAAGGAAGTTTCAATATATAGGAAGATTCTTCACTTCACGCTATGTGAAACACCGTGCTTTGCATGGACTTTTTATATCATTATTATTTTGGACATTTTTTCCACTTTTTATTTACTTTTCATTTATGTTTTACTTTCACTGATGGAGTGTTAATGCACTTGGACTCATTGTGGACACCTAAAATATATTTACTGCTAGATGTATTATATTATATATTAGATTTGATGTCACTGAACTGATGTGAACACAGCGCCACTATTTTTCATGTAAAAACATTCATGATGGATTGAAGGGATATGTAAATCCCATGTACATAAGTATCACAGGCTCCTCCCATGTACATAAGTATCAGACTCCTCCCATGTACATAAGTATCACAGACTCCTCCCATGTACATAAGTATTACAGACTCCTCCCATGTACATAAGTATCACAGACTCCTCCCATGTACATAATCACAGGCTCCTCCCATGTACATAAGTATCACAGACTCCTCCCATGTACATAAGTATAACAGACTCCTCCCATGTACATAAGTATCACAGACTCCTCCCATGTACATAATCACAGACTCCTCCCATGTACATAATATCACAGGCT
This sequence comes from Lithobates clamitans, assembly GCA_037952925.1. Classification (NCBI taxonomy): domain Eukaryota; kingdom Metazoa; phylum Chordata; class Amphibia; order Anura; family Ranidae; genus Lithobates; species Lithobates clamitans. The sequence continues at coordinate 741,279 of JBBGZY010000009.1, read as the reverse complement.
CCTCCCATGTACATAAGTATCACAGACTCCTCCCATGTACATAAGTATCAAAGGCTCCTCCCATGTACATAAGTATAACAGACTCCTCCCATGTACATAAGTATCACAGACTCCTCCCATGTACATAAGTATCACAGGCTCCTCCCATGTACATAAGTATCACAGACTCCTCCCATGTACATAAGTATAACAGACTCCTCCCATGTACATAAGTATCACAGAATCCTCCCATGTACATAAGTATCACAGACTCCTCCCATGTACATAATATCACAGGCTCCTCCCATGTACATAAGTATCACAGACTCCTCCCATGTACATAAGTATCACAGGCTCCTCCCATGTACATAAGTATCACAGACTCCTCCCATGTACATAAGTATCACAGACTCCTCCCATGTACATAAGTATCACAGGCTCCTCCCATGTACATACGTATCACAGGCTCCTCCCATGTACATATGTATCACAGGCTCCTCCCATGTACATACGTATCACAGGCTCCTCCCATGTACATACGTATCACAGGCTCCTCCCATGTAGATAAGTATCACAGCCTTTGCCATGGCACTCAGAATTGAGCTCAGGTGCCTCCTGTTTCCACTGATCATCCTTGAGATGTTTCTACAACTTGATTGGAGCCCACCTGTGGTAAATTCAGCTGATTGGACATGATTTGGAAAGGCACACACCTGTCTATAGAAGGTCCCACAGGTAACAGTGCATGTCAGAGCACAAACCAAGCCATGAAGTCCAAGGAATTGTCTGTAGACCTCGGAGACAGGATTGTATGGAGGCACAGATCGGGGGAAGGGTACAGAAACATTTCTGCAGCATTGAAGGTCTCAGTGAGCACAGTGGCCTCCATCATTTGTAAATGGAAGAAGTTTGGAACCACCAGGATTCTTCCTAGAGCGGGCCGCCCGGCCAAACTGAGTGATCGGGGGAGAAGGGCCTTAGTCAGGGAGGTGACCAAGAACCCGATGGCCACTCTGACAGAGCTCCAGCATTTCTTGGTGGAGAGAGGAGAACCTTCCAGAAGAACATTTCTATGTTTTATATATGCATTATTAGCATTTTACCTAACATCATTTTATGTTATAGCTAATTTCACAATTTTGTATCTTTAGTATTTACATGCTGTTTGTGCCGTTCTAAAAGGCCCCGAGGGTTCCCGCGAAACGCGTAGGCCACACTTCTGATACTTGCACAACCTGGATCAACTAAACAGTAAACTGCACTCTCTTTCTGATTGTAATGTTTTAAATATTCCCATCCAAGGATGGTAAATAAAGTATTTGTATATCTTTTTTTTTTTAAATACTGTGTTATAAATGATTATCTACACTCCATTGAGGCACATGCACCGTCCCACCCCACGTCTTCCTAAATTTTCTTACAGAAGGACAATCATCTCTGCAGCACTCCACCAATCAGGCCTCCACTAACTGCAATGCCTTTGGAGTTTGGGAGGAAACCCAGGAAAGCACATGGAGAACATGCAAACTCCATGCAGTTAGTGTTCTTCTAACAACTAAGCTGCTGTGCTTAATTAGGTGTAGCACCCACCTAGGTCGTTAGGATCAGAGCTTTCTTTCAGCGGGAACACGGGGAACGCAGTTCCGGCACCTCCAGCGCTGGATGTATATAATGCCAAGGGGTACTGGGGAGGGGGGGATCTATTGTTACTAGGGGATCTATCGATGCTGGGGAGGTATATTGTTGCCCGGTGAGGGGAACCTATTGTTGCTCAGGGGGATTTTATGTCGCTGGGGGTGGGGGGTGTTGATTAGGAGAGATCTACTGTTGAGGGAAAGTTCTATTAATGCAGGTTTCTGGGATTTCTATTGTTGCTGTTGGGGGTCTATTGTTGCTGGTGTGAATCTACAGTATTGTTGTCGGGGGTATTTTGTTGTGGGGGGTCTATTCTTACTTGGGGTTTCTATTGTGGCTGGGAGTTTATATTGTTGCGGGGGTGTCTATTGTCGCTGGGGAGATCTATTGTTGCTGGGGTGTCTATTGTTGCTGGGGGATCTATTGTTGCTGGGGTAATCTATTATTGCTGCGGGGTCTATTGTTGCTGGGGACATCTATTGTTGCTGGGGTGTCTATTGTTGCTGACGGATCTATTGTTGCTGGAGGGGGGGTCTATTGTTGCTGGGGAATCTAACGTTGCTGGTGTGTCTATTGTTTCTGGGGATCTATTGTTGCTGGGGGGTTAATTGTACTGCAGCTAATTCCTGGGGAGGTGTGCCCAGTAGGTGGTCGGTAGATATGTGCAACTCGTTTAGTTCCGAATTCGTTTTTTAACAAATTTCAACAAATTCGTTAATTTGGAAATACCTGAATTAACGAAAACCTGTTTAACCAATTTTTCCGAAAATTCAGAAATTCGAAAATTCGGCAGCTCAGAAGTTCGGAAATTCAAAAATTCGCAAATTAGGAAAAACGAAAATCTGAAAATAAGAGCGAAAATCTGAATATTCGAAAACCTGAAATAACTTCAGATTTAACTGGAATTTCCTTTCAAATTTGGCTGTTAGTGAACGTAATAAATACAAATTTATCCGAAGTTACGAATTATCCGAAATAACAAATGCCGCATCTAAACTAATGGAAATTAATGAATTACTTATTATTATTATTATTATTTATTATTAATTTGTTCTGTTCCAGATAATTCGTAACTTCAGATAAATTTGTATTTGTTACATTCATTAACAGCCAAATTTGAAAGGAAATTTCAATATCTATAATTTAATAGTTATTTATTATTAGTTAGTTAGTTATTATTTAGAATTTTTGGATTTTCAAATTTTCTAATTCCAAATTTTCAAATTTTCTAATTCACGAATTTCCGAATTTTTGAATTTCCAAATTTTCGGATTTTCAAATTTTTGGATTTTCGAATTTTTGAATTCCGAACGTTCGAATCTCTGAATTACGAATTTTCAAATTTACCAATTTACAAATTACGAATTTTCGAATTTTGCGAATTTAGGAATTTACGAAAATTCTGAAATTTCATAATTTCAGATCTTCAGGATTTTCGAATTCACGAATCTACGCATTTACAAAAAAAAAACAAAAAACAAATGAAACAATAACAAACAAACTTTTTGGGAGTGCACATGTCTAGTGACCGGGGAGAAACATAAATAGTCTGGGGTCTGGTGCAACCACGTTCTTGTCCTGCTGGAGATGTTCCACAGCCTCAGGGGCTGCTGCCCCCTTTTAGGCAGTTCTGCTTGGGTCTTCTGATGTTCATCGTGGTCCCAGCTATAGCAGAGCTAGGGGGCTTATTCCTACGGTATTTACCCTTGGAGCTTACTAAGCAGTTTCACCTCAGGATCTGGTCTGGAGAACTCACTGAAGAGTGCCTAGTAGTGGCTGGAAGGTAGGTAGCCACCCTGGGACATTGTGAGTTCGGACCTGAGCTCGGGTTCCTAGTGGCTGTGTGCTGTTCTACTTTTGGGGTGCCAGAGGTAGGTCTTCCGAGACTGCAAGAAAGCTCTTACAGGGTCACAGTTCTGGCTTTCTCCTTTGTTTCTAGTGAAGTGTGTCTTCCTGTTAGTAGTCAGCATTTTTGGAGTATCCCACCCCAACCCCTCACCTGTTCAAGGTTCTACAAGCACCAAATCATAAAAAGACATCCCCTAGACCAGTGATGGCGAACCTTGGCACCCCAGATGTTTTGGAACTACATTTCCCCCATGATGCTCATGCACTCTGCAGTGTAGTTGAGCATCATTGGAAATGTACTTCCAAAACATCTGGGGTGCCAAGTTTTGCCATCACTGGCCTGGACTGTTGAATGGAGCCAGAGGGAAGGAACATGCCTGAGTGATTGGTGGCCCCTGCACTGCCTGGGGAAGAACCAGTAAAAATCTGAGGTTCCTACGGTGGTAGCGCTACTGGGTTTCATGGAAGATCTGTTTGCTGTAGGCCCCAATGAGGCTATACCTTATACAGACATGGTCAACTGTTGTCACCATCAGGAAACCCACCCCGAAAAATACCATTCATCCATCCCTGGAGTGCATGTGAACAGGAAGTAGCTGCTCCAAAGAGGCCGGAGGAGATTAGCAGCACTGACATGCCACACAAGGATGAATAAATGTGAAAGTTATGGTGGTTTCAGGTAGTTTTAGGTGCTTTTTAGGCACTTAAAGTGGCTGTAAACCTCAGACATGAAATATGAACAAAGCATATCCTTCTATAGTGTGTACTTGTCTCAGTCCAGAGCACTAAGTGTCATTTCTGTCTGCTGCGTCCTTGCTCTGCTATTGGCATGAATCACTTCTGATAAATTTTCCTGACACCAAGAGACAAATGGTGACAGGGGAGGGAGCTCCAGCTGATTGACAGCCTCAGCTTTGTTCCTGTGTGCTGCGTGAAGGGGGGCGTGTCTTTTGCCTTCCAATCAGCTCTCAGAGCTCTCCTCACTGATGTAACTTCAGCTCTCCGCCCCCCCTGCTTTTCAGAGCTGAGAGATCCTGTATAAATTCTGCACTTTGAATGGATGTAGGAGAAAAGACGGCTGTAGATAAACTGATACATCTTATGTAGGAGGATTTGTTCCATCTCTGCGTATCAGCTGAGGCCAGTCACTGCACTGGGTATATGGAACGGTTTACAACCACTTTAAGAGTTTTATTTTTTTTCTTTGTGCTCTGATCTATCTCTTTTTTTTTTATTTTTTTGCTGTATTTAGTTTTTGGAGGTTTTTTTCTACAATAGTTCAAACAGAAGCTTAAGAATGTCTAATAGTGTGGGTTTTCTTATTTTTTGATGTATTTCTTGTTGTATACTTTTTAAATTAATAACAAAGAATATTCCAAATATACAAAAAAAAAAATATGTAGCGTTTTTTTTACATTTTTGCTGCTATTTACAATTTGTTTCCAAATCTCAGAAAACAACATAATAAGTAAAAAGGATAAATAAAAAAGTTAAAGGCTTCACAATGGTTCTCTACACAGTTTTACTCATTTTTTTTTTTTTTGGGGGGGGGGGGGGGTATTTCCTTTTTATCACAATATGTATATTTGTGATCACTGATCATGATAAAACATAATGTGATAAAAAGAGTAACATAAAATAAATACCCAAAAATATAGGTCAACAGTTTTTTTTTCCTAACTTTTTTGCCTTTTTTTTTTTTAATAAATACCCAAAAATATAGGACAGCAGTTTTTTTTTCTAACATTTCTGCCCTTTTTCTTGGTGTTTTTTTTTCATATCTTTTAGAGCACTTTGTTGATATTTATAGACTGAAAAAAGGTAAAAATATCAACGTTTACACTTAAAATACTGGGCACATGCTTGTGTTACTGTACCCATACATTTTTCAAGTTGTTAATCAAAAAGTACATAAACAAAAAAAAGAAAAAAAGAAATAAAGACATAAAATTATTTAAAATGTTTATAATAATGTTTTTTTTTATTTTTCTTATTTTTCTTTTACTTTTTTTTAAATCTAATGAACTGCTATTGTGTTTGAAAAGCAAAGTCCATTCACAACATTTTTAATGGATGTGGAATGCGGTGAGTGGATTTTGGGCCATAGTGCGTATTGCTGCTTTTTCATTGTTTTTTTTTTGTTATGTTTATTATGAGATGTCATATGTAGCTATTTCCTTACAGTGGAACTTCACCCAAAAGTGGAAGTTTCCCACTTTCCTTCCTCCTCCTCTCCTCCCGTTCCATATTTAGATTATTTTTTCTTTTGGGGGAGCAGGTACCTCGTTTTGACAGGTACCCACTCCCACTTCTGCACAAACAGCCTAAGCAATTGGAGTGAAAGTCCCCTCCCCCCCAGCATGTCACAGGTTCCAGGAGGCTTTGGAACCATTCAAATAGTGCAGCGCAACACATGCATGCGCAGTGGGGAGCTAGCTGTGAAGCTGCAAGGAGTCACAGCTGGATTCCCACATTTAACATTGAGAAGACTGGCCAAGAACTGGCCTGGGTGAGGACAGCATTGGATCCCTGGCAGTGCCAGATTACCATATAGGTAGAGTAGGCACTGGCCTATGGGTCCCACGACAACGGATCAAATTAATATTGATTTGTTCTTGAAAGAAAATTAAGCTTCCTTCGATTGTTTACAAAAGATAGAAAACAATTAATCAACTGAAAGAAACAAAAAACTCTAACAGGTTTTCTTCTAAGATTGTCCTGTATTTGTCTCCATCCATCTTCCCATCAACTCTGACCAGCTTCCCTGTCCCTGCTGAAGAAAAGCATCCCCACCACATGATACTGCCACCACCATGTTTCACGGTGGGGATGGTGTGTTCAGGGTGATGTGCAGTGTTAGTTTTCTGCTACACATAGCGTTTTGCTTTTAGGCCATAAAGTTGAATTTTGGTCTCCTCTGACCAGATCACCTTCTTCCACATGTTTGCTGTGTCCTCCACATGGCTTCTCACAAACTACAAACAGGACTTCTTATGACTTTCTTTCACCAATGTCTTTCTTCTTGTCACTCTTCCATAAAGGGCAGATTTGTGGAGAACACGACTAATAGTTGTCCTGTGGACAGATTCTCCCACCTGAGCTGTGGATCTCTGCAGCTCCTCCAGAGTTACCATGGACCTCTTGGCTCTTCTCTGATGAATGCTCTCCTTGCCCGGCCGGTCAGTTTAGGTGGACGGCCATGTCTTGGTAGGTTTGCAGTTGTGCCATACTCTTTCCATTTTCCGATGATGGATTGAACAGAGCTCCGTGAGATGTTCAAAGCTTGGGAGATTTTTTTATAACCTAACCCTGCTTTATACTTCTCCACAACTATATCCCTGACCTGTCTGGTGTGTTCCTTGGCCTTCATGATGCTGTTCGCTAAGGTTCTCTAACAAACCTCTGAGGGCTTCACAGAACAGCTGTATTTATACTAAGACTAAAAGACACACAGGTGGATTCTATTTACTAATTAGGTGACTTCTGAAGGCAATTGGTTCCACTAGATTTTAGTTAGGGGTATCAGATTAAAGGGGGCTGAATACAAATGCCCCCCCCACACTTTTCACATATTTATTTGTAAAAATTGAAAACTATTTTCCTTCCACTTCACAATTATGTGCCACTCTGTGTTGGTCTATCACATAATGTGGAAAATGTCAAGGGGTATGAATACTTTTTCAAGGCACTGTAGTTGCTGTCCCGGCCGGGAGGGTGGAAGTTAATGTCTTTCCCGATTCTTCGCTTTTTTTTGGCGTATTCTTGTCTGGGTCTGGCCCACTAATCCTGTGATATATAAATATTGGGTCCATGGTCTGGCACAGGAGTTGAGATTTCCCCCTAGGAGTGCTCCCAAGAGAACCCCCCGGTAGGGGGAGAGGTGGTGTCAGAGAACGGGTTCGCAGAAGAACTGGCACATCTTCTAATGCCCAGCGGAATCGCAGACTGGCACACAGAAAATCACCAATGCAAATGCACATGCGTGACAGATTCTGGTGGTCAGTGGCCCTATTTAAAGCCAGCAGCATGAACCATCATTTGCTGGATGATCTACCGGCGGCCGCAATGTCTGCCGGCCACCCGCGATCGCGGGCACGAGAGTCAGAATAGGGATTTGTGTATGTAAACACACAGATCCTCGTTCTGGCAGGAGAGGAGGAACAAATCGTCTGTTCCTAGTAATTAGGAACAGCGATCTGTCTCCTCCTCGAGGGGATAGGTATGGCGCTGCTCTTATTAAGAGGTAACCTACAACTTCTTATTTTTTTTTTTTCCTTCTCTAGTCAGTCCCCTCCCCCCACAGTTAGAAACACACATGAGGGAACACATTTAACCCCTTGATCGCCCCCCCCCATTAACCTCTTCCCTGCCAGTGACATTTACACAGTATTCAGTGCATTTTTCTATAGCACTGATCGCTGTATAAATGTCAGTGGTCCCAAAAATGTGTCAAAAGTGTCCGATCTGTCTGCCGCAATGTTGCAGTCCAGCTAAAAACCACAGATCGCCGCCATTACTAGTAAAAAAATAAAATAATAAAAATGCCATTAATCTCTTCTCTATTTTGAAGATGCGATAACTTTTGTGCAAACCAATCAATATACGCTTATTGCGATTTTTACGTATATATTGGCCTAAACTGATGAAGGAATTTTTTTTTTGGTAATTTTTATTATAGAAATAAGTAAAAAAAATATATATTTTTTTCAAAATTGACGCTTTTTTTGTTTATAGCGCAAAAAAAAAAAAAAAAAGCGGGTGAGGTGATTAAATACCACAAAAAATTTTCGCGGATTTTCAGATCCACTCCCAAGGTCCTTATTTTGGGAGGTGATTTCAACCTCACTCAGTCGATCACTGCGGACCGCCAGACAATAACCCCCCCCATGCTCCATCACCTAGGGTTCATAGAGACTCGAGATTATTCAGGCAAATTACTGGACGGTATGCGCTCTTTGACACAAGGTCGACAGTATACGTTCTATTCGGCTCCCCATTGCACACACACTCGCATTGATTATTTTTTCGTTAATAATTACACCCTAAAATTGACACGCGAGGCGCAAATATGCCCTATCTCATGGTCGGACCATGCACCCATCTTAATCATGTTAGACCTAGGCACCCCTGTCCGTAGGCCCTATAACTGGAGATTAACCACTTGCTTACCGGGCACTTAAACCCCCCCTCCTGTCCAGACCAATTTTCAGCTTTCAGCGCTGTCGCACTTTGAATGACAATTGCGCGGTCATACATCACGGTACCCAAATGAAATTTTTATCATTTTTTTTCCCACAAATAGAGCTTTCTTTTGATGGTATTTGATCACCTCTACGGTTTTTATTTTTTGTTAAAAAAATTTAAAAAATACAGAATTTTTTTTAAAAAATTATATTTTTTTTTATATTTTGTTATCAATTTTTGCAAACAGTTAATTTTTCTCCTTCGGTGATGTACGCTGATGAGGCGGCACTGATGGGCACCGATAGGTGGCAGTGATGGGCACTGATGGGTGGCGGTTATGGGCACTGATGGGTGGCAGTGTTGGGCACTGATTGGGCACTGACTGATGGCAGCACTGCTAGGTGGCACTAATAGGTGGCACTTGTGGGCATTGATAGGTGGCACTTGTGGGCTTTAATAGGCGGCACTTGTGGGCTTTAATAGGTGGCACTTGTGGTCTTTAATAGGTGGCACTTGTGGGCACTGTGGACACTCGCAGATGGCACTTGGAGGCACAGATGAGGCATCTGTGCCTCCTTCCTCTTCGGGACCGATGTCCCTTTGACATGAGCCGGTGATCGGCTTTTTTTTCCTCCTCACGCTGTCAGCGTGAGGAGAAAACGAAACCGATCACCGAGCTTTTGTTTACATCATGTGACCAGCTGTCATTGGCTGACAGCTGATCACATGGTAAGGGGCCAGGACCGGCCCCTTACTCGGATCTGTGATCAGCCGAGTCTCCGTGACTCGGTGATCACAGCGCGCACACCGCGCGCGTGCATAGGGGAGGACGTCATATGACGTCCTCCCGGAGATTGAGGTCCGCGCTGTAGCCGTCATTCGGCTATGGCCCGGACCTCAAGTGGTTAAACACATTCCTCCTCCAACACCAACCATCCTTAGCAGAATTAACTTCTACGCTCAAGCACCATTTCCTGGAAAATTCCAATCAGGAAGTCTCACTCCCTATGCTTTGGGAGGCCCACAAGGCGGTCTTTAGAGGTAAATGTATAGCGACCTCATCAGCATTAAAAAGAGACGCCATAGCGGCCAAAGTAAAAGCGGAACGGGAACTCAGAACACTCGAAAATCAGCTCCAGACAAACCCTACAATATCTAACCTAAGGAAAATAACGAATCTCCGCACAACTCTTCGTGATCTAGCTATGGGACAGGTAGAGAAAGCTCTGACTAGGCTAAAACAAAGGTTCTACGACAAGGGGAATAAGGCGCACTCGCTTTTAGCTTACAAATTACGGGAGAGATCCCATATGCAATCCCCGAACCAAATTAAAAATGAAATGGGACAGTTGCTATCACACCCCGAAGACATTGCACGCGCATTCGCGGACTTCTACAAAAAACTCTACAACAACCCGGACATACCCAGTAACCCTCCCTCTACTGGCCTGACCCATACAATGAAACAATATCTAGAACAAAGTGGAATTCCCCATCTCCAACCAACTGATTTGTTAGCACTTAATGCTCAGATCACTGATGAGGAAATAGAGCTCACTATTAAAAACTTGTCATCCCATAAAGCCCCAGGCCCGGACGGTTTCCCGTACGAATACAATAAAGCATTTCTCCCTCTATTGCTCCCCTATCTTCGCAGACTGTTCAATGCTTTCCTTCAAGACACCCAAATTCCCCTGGAAATGCAGAAATCCTTCATTACCTTGATTCCCAAACCGGATAAAGATCCTTCTATATGCGCAAACTACAGACCCATTGCGTTGTTAAATTTTTTTACTAAACTTCTATCCAATGGCCTGAATATGATTTTACCATCACTAATCCATAAAGACCAGGTAGGATTTGTACCATTGCGGCAAGCGGGTGACAATACTAGAAAAGTGATAGACCTGGTGGAGGTGGCGCACAGGGAGGGCGCCCCCTCTATGCTACTAAGTCTAGACGCTGAGAAAGCTTGTGATCGTCTGGGGTGGCCGTTCCTGTTTGCCACGTTGACCCACATGGGCTTCCAGGGCCCTTTTTTGCGGGCACTAAAACACTTATATTCTAACCCTTCCTCACAGGTCAGGACTCCTTTTGCACTTTCAACATCATTCACAGTATCAAACGGCACAAGGCAGGGATGCCCGTTATCACCCCTGTTGTTCGCGCTATGCGTAGAACCCTTAGCGGCCTCTATTAGGAATAACTTAAACATACGGGGAATAACGGTCAGAGACAAGGAGTTTAAAGCGGGGTTCCACCCAAATTTTGAACAATATCTGTATATATTCTCTTCCTTGCCTAGATGCTGACATGCCGTTTAAAAAAATTTAAATCGCCGTAATTGCCTTTTATTTTTCTATTCTTCTTTGCACTTCCTGGTTCTCCTCCCGTGGGAGTAGGCGTGTTTCTAGCCTCTCCCAGACTCCTGGGAGCTAGTCTCAGGCTTCCCAGGATGCCACTGAGCATGTGCGGGAACGAGCGGTGAATGCTGGGAGCACAGCATTCACCACATCCAGGAAATAAATGCTTGTGGGATTCAAATGCCAACAATGGAGATGGAAACCTCCTGCAGTGAATAATATAAGTTATTCTTTCCGACGAAATCTGACACAGGCGGACATATTACACCCAATATGTGAGTATGTAATGCTGAGAAGAAAAGTTTGTGAATGAACTCAAAAAAAAAAAAAAAACGATAGATAGGTGGACCCCCGCTTTAAGATCTCCCTCTTTGCTGATGACATAATACTCACCCTGGCTCAACCCCACATTTCCCTCCCGAACCTACACGCTGAGTTGGACCGATTCCGCGCCTTTTCAGGATACAAAATTAATGCCTCAAAGTCAGAAGCTCTACCCATTAACATCCCTGAAGCTGAGTTGGCACTTTTAAAATCCAATTATAATTACAATTGGCAAACAACCGCCCTGAAATACCTAGGGATCTATATCACCCCAAAATTTAACTCCCTATACCAAGAGAATTTCCCCCCTCTCTTTAGCACTATTAGATCCCTCTTACTTCAATGGAAAAAACACCATATCTCCCTACTAGGACGAATCGCATCAATAAAAATGACCATTCTCCCGAAGCTTTTATATCTTTTCCAAGCACTCCCCATACCCATACCACTCAAACATCTGAAAAAACTTCAAACAGATTTACTTCACTTTGTATGGAACTACAAAAGACATAGGATCTCAAAAACGGTGTTGATGGTGTCACGCAGTGAGGGGGGGTCTCGCTTTCCCGAATATAGTCAAATACTACCAAGCGACACAGCTGAGAGCTGTGGCATCATGGTTCACGCAAAAATCATACAATAAGTGGACAGAGATCGAAAAGTTATGGCTAGCCCCAATACACCCGAACAACCTACTATGGAATGCGGACGTAGCTCCGGAGCACCTCCTGGGCCCCATGTCCACGTTAAAGAGGACTTGGCGCACATTGGCTCACTCTACTAAGCTAATCTCGGAGAAATCGACCCTGACTTCTTTTGTGTGTAACCCCAAGGTGCCAGACAGTCTCACACATCAGATGTCACACCCCTGGTCCTCTAGGAGTTTGTTCCATTTTGGGAGTATAGTAGATCCTAGAACCCGTAGGCTCCTGTCCTTCTCAGACCTGCAGGCCAAACATAATTTACCAAGACAAGCATTTTATGGATATTTACAAATAAGACATTATGCACTAACTATAGCCCCGAACCTACAATTTTCACCTCCATCCCCGTTTGAAACCATTATTCTAGCAGGTAATTCGCAGAAGGGACTTATATCAGGAATCTATAAGATCCTGACTGCCATCTCCCTAGAGGAGCAAGGTAAACATTATTACATGCTCAAGTGGGAGAAGATCCTAGGGGAAGAATTTACATTAGCACAGTGGCAGACAATATGGAACCAGGCAGCGAAGAGTTCAATGCGTACGCTATATAAAGAAAACTCATACAAAATCTTCTACCTCTGGTACATGACTCCAGGTGTGCTACACACAATCTTCCCTAATAGCTCAGATAAATGCTGGCGCTGCCAGGAAGCTAAAGGCACTCTTATACACGTATATTGGACCTGCCCACTACTGGCTCAGTACTGGGAGATGGTTAGTCACCTCCTTGCCCGCCTCTTAGAAACCGAAGTCCAAGCGACTCCAAAATTTTTCCTATTGGGCCTATCACCACTAAAAAATTTGTAGACCATACAAGAAATTAGTACGACACATACTCACGGCAGCACGCTGTCTAATAGCCCTAAATTGGAAACGCATTACTCCGCCCTCTGCTGAAGATCTATACGCTAGAATCAAGGATGTAGAATTGATGGAGAAAATGACAGCTGGAATCCAAGATAGACTGGAGGCACATAACAGGGTTTGGGAGCTGTGGCACCTCCGGGAGGACCCACCACGACCAGGTAATAAAATCAACTAGAAGGCTCTTCTTCTCTTTCCCCTTCTTTCTTTGTCTCCCTCCTATCCTATTCCTAATCCTCATATAGCACAGGTTCATACAACTTTCTTTTCTTTTACAAATATCTGTTTTATTTTTGTGTGCTTTTTGTTCTTTCCCAGTCATGAAGACTGGAACACAACTCAGCATCTGAATGAACGTTCACATTTGCTTTCCTGTTTACCATAGGAACTATTACCAGCTAAGTCATACAGAATACATGTTTATTACCACTTATGGATACACTGAACAATGTTTGTGATTTTCCATGTTCCTTTATTTTGTATCACTAAAATCTATAATAAAAATTGTTATTTGAAAAAAAAAAAAAAAAATACCACAAAAAAAAGCTCTATTTGTAGGGAAAAAAGGACGTCAATTTTATTTGGGTACAACATCGCCCGACCGCGCAATTGTCAGTTAAAGCGACGCAGTGCCGTATCGCAAAAAATGCTCCGGTCATTGAGGGGGAAAACCTTCCGGGGCTGAAGTGGTTAAAAGTCAGCAGCTACAGTTTTTTTTTAGCTGCTGACTTTAAATTTTTTTTGGAATCCTGGCTGAAGCTCCTCTTTAAGCCTATAAGATACAATGTGACCGCTTGTTACAATCCACTTCATGGGCTCAAGTGCAACGCTAAACACGCTCAATAACAGCATTCACATGACAGGACACCGGAGAGCAATTACCGGACTTAAATATCCATTTATCCATCAATTAAATGTGCACCGAGCCAAGAAAAGGAAAAGAGAGTCAATGCAAAGTGAATTGTAATCAGAGCTAAAAGAAGATGTCAGTCTGAATTATTAATTTCTCTTCAACTGGCAATGTATGAAGGTGAAAAGGAATAACTTACAGTATTTATTAACCTGCATAGATTGTTCAAATGTCACATGTTCGTAAAAAGAAAAGGGAATGTGGGACTTTAAATGTGTCAAGCCTGGCTCACTACTTATTCACTGGCCCATATATATCTTTTATACACTCAAAATTCATTGAGTACTATGTAACCACTCATGTGTGTGTGCATCTATCTCACAGCAGCTCTTTTGCATATGGGTTACCAATGCCTGCTAATAGGAAATACCTTGTATTATACTTTATTAATATTTACTATCTCTTCTGCCAAGCTGACATACAGTATCTCACAAAAGTGAGTACACCCCTCACATTTTTGTAAACATTTTCTTCCTATTTACAAAAATGTGAGGGGTGTACTTACTTTTGTGAGATACTGTATATGTATCTATTACGCTTATGCCATGTGTATGTGCAGATATATGAAAATACTTTTTTATGTGTTTTATATTATTGTTACACATAAATAATGTTACCAACCACTCTACCTCCACAAGTCAATTGCCTCATTTAAAGTCCCAAATTCCCCTTTTTCTGTTTATGTACTCATACCCGGGATGGAGGTACATATAAAGTGCCTCATTTAAAGTCCCAAACTCCCCCCTCTCGATTAAATGTCACATGTTGGTAGAGTAACTCTTTCTCTATAGTGACTCTTCCTCTATAGTAGGGATGAGCCGAACACCCCCCCCCCCGTTCGGTTTGTGGCAGAACATGCGAACAGGCAAAAAATTTGAGGGAACCCCGTTAAAGTCTATGGGACTCGAACATGAAAAATCAAAAGTGCTCATTTAAAAGGCTTATTTGCAAGTTATTGTCATAAAAAGTGTTTGGGGACCCAGGTCCTGCCCCAGGGGAGTGTTTGGGGACCCGGGTCCTGCCCCAGGGAAGTGTTTGGGGACCCTGGTCCTGCCCCAGGGGAGTGTTTGGGGACCCGGGTCCTGCCCCAGGGGAGTGTTTGGGGACCCGGGTCCTGCCCCAGGGGAGTGTTTGGGGACCTGGGTCCTGCCCCAGGGGACATGAATCAATGCAAAAAAAAGTTATAAAAACAGAAGTTTTTTCAGGAGCAGTGATTTTAATAATGCTTACAGTGAAACAATAAAAGTGAAATATTCCTTTAAATATCGTACCTGGGGGGTGTCTATAGTATGCCTGTAAAGGGGCGCATGTTTCCCGTGTTTAGAACAGTCTGACAGCAAAATGACATTTCAAAGGAAAAAAAGTCATTTAAAACTGCTTACAGCTGTAATGTATTTGCCCCCCCCCCCCAGCCCATTACCAGGCCCTTTGGGTCTGGTATGGATATTAAGGGGAACCCCGCACCAAAATAAAAAAATAATAATAATATGTGGGGAGTCAGCAGTGCCCTGCACCTGCTTAGCTCTGCGGTGTAATGCAATAGGGTGGCTGCCCTTAAGCTGCCCCCTGGAGGGCATCCTGCCTCGTTGGAGATGTGCCTCCTCCTCCTCCTCCTCTCTTCTATCAGGCACCCAAGTACAGTCAGTGACCTCATCATCCCCCCCTCCTTGTCACTGGAGCAAACTTGGCAGTATGCTGCAGCTGGGGATACATGATTGCCAGTTTCTTGACCTTCTTGGGCACCCCCTCTCTCTAGGCTCACATTACTGCCTTCATCCTCAACCTAGGAACCAACATCGGAGCGTTCAAATTGATGCGCATCCTCCAGCAGCATGTACCCGACACTGTGGTCGAATAGTTCGGGGGGCTGCTCCGTGCATGATGGTGGGGCTAGGGAAGGAGTAACTGTTGACATAGAGCTGATGGAATAGGCCGCTTTGGCAGCTGCATTGGCAGGCAAACTACTCTGAGCCTGGGTGACAGAGAATGAGGAGGATGAGGACGGCTTTGTTTTCCATTCCACTAACTCTTCTGCATGTTGTGGCTCAATAACATGGCCAGCTGCAGAAAAAAAGGCCAAGCATGCCCCAGGCCACGTGCTGAGGATGCACCATGTCCACGACCAGCACTGTCGACTGTAGACACAGAGGCTGATTGCCCTCTTTTAGTCGCTTGTGAACGTCTGCCTCTCCTTGGGGGCTTTCCAGACATACTGTAAATTTTGTTTAGCAAAACCAACACTACACTGTATTGTGTATTGTGTACACCACCAGAAAAGTATTAGCAAGTGCACTATGGGTGCACAGTACTGTGTACATCGCCTGAAGTATATTAGAAAAAGTACACCAGGAATGGCTTGCAGTGAGATATAGTATCTAGATATATATATCTATATAGTATATATATAGAATATATACAGCATCTCACAAAAGTGAGTACACCCCTCACATTTGTGTAAATCTTTTCTTCTATCTTTTCATGTGACAACACTGAAGAAATGACATTTGTCTACAATGTAAAGTAGTGAGTGTACAGCTTGTATAACAGTGTAAATTTGCTGTCCCCTCAAAATAACTCAACACACAGCCATTAATGTCTAAACTGCTGGCAACAAAAGTCAGTACACCCCTAAGTGAAAATGTCCAAATTGGACCCAAAGTGTCAATATTTTGTGTGGCCGCCATTATTTTCCAGCACTGCCTTAACCCTCTTGTCTATGGAGGTCACCAGAGCTTCATAGGTTGTCACTGGAGTCCTCTTCCCCTCCTCCATGATGACATCACAGAGCTGGTGGATGTTAGAGACCTTGCGCCCCTCCACCTTCCATTTGAGGATGTCCCACAGATGATCAATAGGGTTTAGGTCTGGAGACATGCTTGGCCAGTCCATCACCTTTACCCTCAGCTTCTTTAGCAAGGCAGTGGTGGTCTTGGAGGTGTGTTTGGGGTGGTTATCATGTTGGAATACTGCCCTGCGGTCCAGTCTCTGAAGGGAGGGGATCATGCTCTGCTTCAGGATGTCACAGTACATGTTGGCATTCATGGTTCCCTCAATGATCTGTAACTCTCCAGTGCCGGCAGCACTCATGCAGCCCCAGACCATGACACTCCCACCACCATGCTTGACTGTAGACAAGACACACTTGTCTTTGTCCTCCTCACCTGGTTGCCCCCACACACGCTTGTCACCATCTGAACGAAATAAGTGTATCTTAGTCTCATCAGACCACAGGACATGGTTCCAGTAATCCATGTCCTTAGTCTGCTTGATGCTTGTGCATCATCTTTAGAAGAGGCTTCCTTCTGGGATGACAGCCATGCAGACCAATTTGATGCAGTGTGCGGCGTATGGTCTGAGCACTGACAGGCTGACCCTCCACCCCTACAACCTCTGCAGCAATGCTGGCAGCACTCATACGTCTATTTCCCAAAGACAACCTCTGGATATGACGCTGAGCACGTGACCTCAACTTCTTTGGTGGACCATGGCGAGGCCTGTTCTGAGAGGAACCTGTCCTGTTATACCGCTGTATGGTCTTGGCCACCGTGCTGCAGCTCAGTTTCAGGGTCTTGGCAATCTTCTTATAGCCTAGGCCATCTCTATGTAGAACAACAATTCTTTTTTTTCAGATCCTCAGAGAGTTCTTTCCCATGAGGTGCCATGTTGAACTTCCAGTGACCAGTATGAGAGAGTGAGAGCGATAACACCAAATTTAACACACCTGCTCCCCATTCACACCTGAGACCTTGTAACACTAACGAGTCACATGACACCGGGGAGGGAAAATGGCTAATTGGGACCCAATTTGGACATTTTCACTTAGGGGTGTACTGACTTTTGTTGCCAGCGGTTTAGACATTAATGGCTGTGTGTTGAGTTATTTTGAGGGGACAGCAAATTTACACTGTTATACAAGCTGTACACTCACTACTTTACATTGTAGACAAGTGTCATTTCTTCAGTGTTGTCACATGAAAAGATAGAAGAAAAGATTTACAAAAATGTGAGGGGTGTACTTACTTTTGTGAGATACTGTGTATATATATATTTTGTCTGATCTTTACTAAGCAAAAGAGTAAGATTCTGTAAAACATAGCAAAGCAAAACGAAGCCATATAACAAGAACACGGCATATTCCATCACAGCCAGAGAATAAAACTTTAACACTCCTGAGCTTTTGTTAATCGATCTTTTGTACAATTCGCTCCCATTGATTCCCATAGTGTTTGCCTCGCCGGCGACATCTGGGCGTTTTCAAGGCTTTCCGCCTACATTAGCAGATGGAAATTGGAATATACGGAGATGTGAAATCCCCCCCCAGAGTAGAGAGGCAAGGCATTGTGGGAGTGCAGGCGGGGGGGGGGACTGGGGGTGGGGGGGCATGTCGGAGGTCTCCTTGTCATGGCTGAATGACATCGGATTAATTCCCACCTCAGATCCGTCTCTCCGACTGTTCCTGCGATTTCCATGGCACATGTCAGAACGATTGTCGGAATGCGGGACAAAGATTTATTGGAGTTCAGCGCGTTCGCTGGATGCACAAATAACTCCGATATAAAATGCCACTCAGATATTCATTACCGGGAAATCTACAATGTAAACCGAAGAAGACGATATTGACTGGGGAGCAATTAATGAGCGGAGGATTGTCTGCACAGACATGACATCTATGGAGTTCAATCAATCTATAACGATGGAGATAGGAGCAGATCGTTTTTCTTTTTTTTGTTGTTGTTTTTCTATTAGGTGCAGGGCCAGGGGCGTTGCTAGGTAGCAAAAAAAACAGCCCAAAGTCCGAGCCCAGCACCGGGGGGGGGGGTAGTACCTACCTGACGTACGCTGACCTACTTCTTGACACTGACCTACCTGACCTACACTGACCTCCCTGACCTACACTGACCTACCTGACCTTCACTGACCTACCTGACCTACCTGATCTTCACTGACCTACCTGACCTACACTGACCTACCTGACCTACCTGACACACAATGACCTACCTGACCTACACTGACCTACACTGACCTACCTGACCTACCTGACCTTCACTGACCTCCCTGATCACACTGACCTATCTGATCTTCACTGATCTACCTGACACACAATGACCTACCTGACCTACACTGACCTACCTGACCTTTACTGACCTCCCTGACCTACACTGACCTACCTGACCTTCACTGACCTACCTGACCTACCTGATCTTCACTGACCTACCTGACCTACACTGACCTACCTGACCTACCTGACACACAATGACCTACCTGACCTACACTGACCTACCTGACCTACACTGACCTACCTGACATTCACTGACCTCCCTGACCTACACTGACCTACCTGATCTTCACTGATCTACCTGACACACAATGACCTACCTGACCTACACTGACCTACCTGACCTACACTGACCTACCTGACCTTCACTGACCTCCCTGACCTACACTGACCTACCTGACCTTCACTGACCTACCTGACCTACCTGATCTTCACAGACCTACCTGACCTTCACTGACCTACCTGATCTTCACAGACCTACCTGACCTTCACTGACCTACCTGACCTACCTGACACACAATGACCTACCTGACCTACACTGACCTACCTGACCTACACTGACCTACCTGACCTTCACTGACCTCCCTGACCTACACTGACCTACCTGATCTTCACTGACCTACCTGACACACAATGACCTACCTGACCTAGACTGACCTACCTGACCTTCACTGACCTACCTGACCTACCTGATCTTCACTGACCTACCTGACACACAATGACCTACCTGACCTACCCTGACCTACCTGACCTTCACTGACCTACCTGACACACAATGACCTACCTGACCTAGACTGACCTACCTGACCTTCACTGACCTACCTGACCTACCTGATCTTCACTGACCTACCTGACACACAATGACCTACCTGACCTACACTGACCTACCTGACTAGACTTCAGGTGTCCTCCTGCAGCTCAGCGGCGTGCCCATCACACAGTAGACTCCAGGCAGCCAGAGCCATGATGAGGAGAGGAGAGCCGCCCGCCTGAGCGATGAGTGGGGTCGGGATCTTCTCACAGTGGCGCGGCGGCCGCATTGTAATTCCCGCCTTCTGGAGCCTGCAGCGCCTATGATGGACGTTACACGTCCCGCGGTCCCTGCATTGGACCAGTGGGACGTCCATTATAGGCGCTGCAGGCTCCAGAACCGGACTATTTGGCACCTACACCTCTGGATAAAAAATACTGTACAATATACATTCTTATAAACATAAAACATGACATCTCACAACGATTCCATAACAAGTTAAAGTGGTGATCAGTAAGGATGAGCTCAGGCGTGTCCGCACAGCCCACGTGCAGAACCCGTTAACCCATCTAACACTGGGACCACACCCTAGGGGGCATACCATTGGAAAGATACACATTTGTGTATTCTGTCCACTAGACAAGTCATTAGAAGACAAACTGTGTCCCAATTATCAATGGGAGAGACATGCTTACAATAAACACATTAGAGCACAGGAGACCACCAGGAGACCACCAGGACTGGGTGGCTTGCTGATTATATTAATATCTGCTATGAGTCTCACAGTCTGAAGCAGTTATTGTTGGTAATCTCGGCCCTAAACATGGACCCCAGGCTTAGATTCCCAGAGTCTGTATTTTGGGGAGACGAACTGGAATCAGAAACAAGACCACTCCAAGGGACCCCCAGGCACCCAACCCCCAAAGAGTAGTGTTCCCTTGAAAGCCAGGACCCATAGTCAGTAGGCAAGAAGCCACCATGCAGTCCCCTCCAAAAGCCCCTGTCCCGGCTGAGTCTGTCACAGTCCATAAATGTTATAGGTCTACAGTGCACCCTGCTTCATCATCCATTATGTGCCCCATAATGTGTCCTGCTGTGTGCCCCATAATGTGTCCTGCTGTGTGCCCCATAATGTGTCCTGCTGTGTGCCCCCTAATGTGTCCTGCTGTGTGCCCCATAATGTGTCCTGCTGTGTGCCCCATAATGTGCCCTGCTGTATGCCCCATAATGTGTCCTGCTGTGTGCCCCATAATGTGTCCTGCTGTGTGCCCCATAATGTGTCCTGCTGTGTGCCCCGTAATGTGTCCTGCTGTGTGCCCCGTAATGTGCCCTGCTGTGTGCCCCATAATGTGTCCTGCTGTGTGCCCCGTAATGTGCCCAGCTGTGTGCCCCATAATGTGCCCTGCTGTGTGCCCCATAATGTGCCCTGCTGTGTGCCCCATAATGTGCCCTGCTGTGTGCCCCGTAATGTGTCCTGCTGTGTGCCCCATAATGTGCCCTGCTGTGTGCCCCGTAATGTGCCCTGCTGTGTGCCCCATAATGTGCCCTGCTGTGTGCCCCGTAATGTGTCCTGCTGTGTGCCCCATAATGTGTCCTGCTGTGTGCCCCATAATGTGCCCTGCTGTGTGCCCCGTAATGTGCCCTGCTGTGTGCCCCATAATGTGCCCTGCTGTGTGCCCCGTAATGTGCCCTGCTGTGTGCCCCATAATGTGCCCTGCTGTGTGCCCCGTAATGTGTCCTGCTGTGTGCCCCATAATGTGTCCTGCTGTGTGCCCCATAATGTGCCCTGCTGTGTGCCCCGTAATGTGTCCTGCTGTGTGCCCCATAATGTGTCCTGCTGTGTGCCCCATAATGTGTCCTGCTGTGTGCCCCATAATGTGTCCTGCTGTGTGCCCTATTATGTGCCTTGCTGTGTGCCCCATAATGTGTCCTGCTGTGTGCCCTATTATGTGCCTTGCTGTGTGCCCCATAATGTGTCCTGCTGTGTGCCCCATAATGTGCCCTGCTGTGTGCCCTGTAATGTGCCCAGCTGTGTGCCCCGTAATGTGCCCTGCTGTGTGCCCCGTAATGTGCCCTGCTGTGTGCCCCGTAATGTGCTTTGCTGTGTGCCCCATAATGTGTCCTGCTGTGTGCCCCATAATGTGTCCTGCTGTGTGCCCCATAATGTGTCCTGCTGTGTGCCCCATAATGTGTCCTGCTGTGTGCCCCGTAATGTGTCCTGCTGTGTGCCCCATAATGTGTCCTGCTGTGTGCCCCGTAATGTGCCCTGCTGTGTGCCCCGTAATGTGCCCAGCTGTGTGCCCCATAATGTGCCCTGCTGTGTGCCCCGTAATGTGCCCTGCTGTGTGCCCCGTAATGTGCTTTGCTGTGTGCCCCATAATGTGCCCTGCTGTGTGCCCCGTAATGTGTCCTGCTGTGTGCCCCATAATGTGCCCTGCTGTGTGCCCCGTAATGTGTCCTGCTGTGTGCCCCGTAATGTGCTTTGCTGTGTGCCCCATAATGTGTCCTGCTGTGTGCCCCATAATGTGTCCTGCTGTGTGCCCCATAATGTGCCCTGCTGTGTGCCCCATAATGTGCCCTGCTGTGTGCCCCATAATGTGTCCTGCTGTGTGCCCCGTAATGTGCCCAGCTGTGTGCCCCATAATGTGCCCTGCTGTGTGCCCCATAATGTGTCCTGCTGTGTGCCCCGTAATGTGCCCAGCTGTGTGCCCCATAATGTGCCCTGCTGTGTGCCCCATAATGTGCCCTGCTGTGTGCCCCGTAATGTGCCCTGCTGTGTGCCCCATAATGTGCCCTGCTGTGTGCCCCAGAATGTGTCCTGCTGTGTGCCCCATAATGTGTCCTGCTGTGTGCCCCATAATATGCCTTGCTGTGTGCCCCATAATGTGTCCTGCTGTGTGCCCCATAATGTGCCCTGCTGTGTGCCCCATAATGTGCCCTGCTGTGTGCCCCATAATGTGTCCTGCTGTGTGTCCCATAATGTGTCCTGCTGTGTGCCCCATAATGTGTCCTGCTGTGTGCCCCGTAATGTGCTTTGCTGTGTGCCCCATAATGTGTCCTGCTGTGTGCCCCGTAATGTGTCCTGCTGTGTGCCCCATAATGTGTCCTGCTGTGTGCCCCATAATGTGTCCTGCTGTGTGCCCCATAATGTGTCCTGCTGTGTGCCCCATAATGTGTCCTGCTGTGTGCCCCATAATGTGCCCTGCTGTGTGCCCCATAATGTGCCCTGCTGTGTGCCCCATAATGTGTCCTGCTGTGTGCCCCGTAATGTGCCCAGCTGTGTGCCCCATAATGTGCCCTGCTGTGTGCCCCATAATGTGTCCTGCTGTGTGCCCCGTAATGTGCCCAGCTGTGTGCCCCATAATGTGCCCTGCTGTGTGCCCCGTAATGTGCCCTGCTGTGTGCCCCATAATGTGCCCTGCTGTGTGCCCCAGAATGTGTCCTGCTGTGTGTCCCATAATGTGTCCTGCTGTGTGCCCCATAATGTGTCCTGCTGTGTGCCCCATAATGTGCCTTGCTGTGTGCCCCATAATGTGTCCTGCTGTGTGCCCCATAATGTGCCCTGCTGTGTGCCCCATAATGTGCCCTGCTGTGTGTCCCATAATGTGTCCTGCTGTGTGCCCCATAATGTGTCCTGCTGTGTGCCCCGTAATGTGCTTTGCTGTGTGCCCCATAATGTGTCCTGCTGTGTGCCCCGTAATGTGTCCTGCTGTGTGCCCCATAATGTGTCCTGCTGTGTGCCCCATAATGTGTCCTGCTGTGTGCCCCATAATGTGTCCTGCTGTGTGCCCCGTAATGTGTCCTGCTGTGTGCCCCGTAATGTGCTTTGCTGTGTGCCCCATAATGTGTCCTGCTGTGTGCCCCGTAATGTGTCCTGCTGTGTGCCCCATAATGTGTCCTGCTGTGTGCCCCATAATGTGTCCTGCTGTGTGCCCCATAATGTGTCCTGCTGTGTGCCCCGTAATGTGTCCTGCTGTGTGCCCCATAGTGTGTCCTGCTGTGTGCCCCGTAATGTGTCCTGCTGTGTGCCCCATAATGTGCCCTGCTGTGTGCCCCATAATGTGTCCTGCTGTGTGCCCCATAATGTGTCCTGCTGTGTGCCCCATAATGTGTCCTGCTGTGTGCCCCATAATGTGCCCTGCTGTGTGCCCCATAATGTGCCCGTAATGTGTCCTGCTGTGTGCCCCATAATGTGCCCGTAATGTGTCCTGCTGTGTGCCCCGTAATGTGTCCTGCTGTGTGCCCCGTAATGTGCCCTGCTGTGTGCCCCATAATGTGCCCTGCTGTGTGCCCCATAATGTGCCCGTAATGTGTCCTGCTGTGTGCCCCATAATGTGCCCGTAATGTGTCCTGCTGTGTGCCCCGTAATGTGTCCTGCTGTGTGCCCCGTAATGTGCCCTGCTGTGTGCCCCATAATGTACCCTGCTGTGTGCCCCGTAATGTGTCCTGCTGTGTGTCCAATAATGTGTCCTGCTGTGTGCCCCGTAATGTACCCTGCTGTGTGCCCCGTAATGTGTCCTGCTGTGTGTCCAATAATGTGTCCTGCTGTGTGCCCCGTAATGTACCCTGCTGTGTGCCCCGTAATGTGTCCTGCTGTGTGCCCTATAATGTGCCCTGCTGTGTGCCCCATAATGTGTCCTGCTGTGTGCCCCGTAATGTGCCCTGCTGTGTGCCCCATAATGTGCCCTGCTGTGTGCCCCGTAATGTGTCCTGCTGTGTGTCCAATAATGTGTCCTGCTGTGTGCCCCATAATGTGTCCCGCTGTGTGCCCCGTAATGTACCCTGCTGTGTGCCCCGTAATGTGTCCTGCTGTGTGCCCCGTAATGTGTCCTGCTGTGTGTCCCATAATGTGCCTTGCTGTATGCCCCATAAGGTGACCCGCCGTGTGCCCAGCTGTATGTCCAATAATGTGCCTTGCTGTGTGCCCCATAATGTGCTCCATAATGTGTCCTGCTGTGTGTCCCCTAAATTACCCCCTGTAATGTGGAAGTCCATAGGGATCAATGTTGAGTTGGCTCCACCCTTTGCACCTATAACAGTTTCAACTCTTCTGGGAAGGCCGTCCACAAGGTTTAGGAGGGTGTCTAAGGGAATGTTTGACCATTCTTCCAGAAGCGCATTTGTGAGGTCAGGAACTGATGTTGGACGAGAAGAACTGGCCACTCTAATTCCTCCCAAAGGTGTTCTGTCGGGTTGAGGTCAGGACACTGTGCAGGCCAGTGAAGTTCCTCCACCCCAAACTCGCTCATCCATGTCTTTATGGACCTTGCTTTGTGCACTGGTCCAAATAATTTGGTGGAGGGGGGATTATGGTGTGGGGGGAGGGGGATTATGGTGTGGGGGTTGTTTTTCAGAGGTTGGGCTTGGCCCCTTAGTTCCAGTGAAGGGAACTCTTAAGGCGTCGGCAAACCAAGACAATTTGGACAATTTCATGGTCCCAACTTTGTGGGAGGAGTTTGGGGATGTCCCCTTCCTGTTCCAACATGACTGCGCACCAGTGCACAAAGCAAGGTCCATAAAGACATGGGTGAGTGAGTTTGGGGTGGAGGAACTTGACTGGCCTGCACAGAGTCCTGACCTCAGCCCGATAGAACACCTTTGGGAGGAATTATAGCGGCCAGTCCTTCTCGTCCAACATCAGTGCCTGACCTCACAAATGCGCTTCTGGAAGAATGGTCAAACATTCCCATAGACACCCTCCTAAACCTTGTGGACGGCCTTCCCAGAAGAGCTGAAGCTGTTATAGCTGCAAAGGGCGGAGCCAACTCAATATTGAACCCTCCGGACTAAGACTGGGATGCCATTAAAGTTCATGTGTGTGTAAAGGCAGGCGTCCCAATACTTTTGGTAGTACAGTGTATACTCCCACCTGATTATATTGGCCCCATCACAAAGGTCAATATGCGCTCCAGTCCGCTCCTCCTGTGATTGATCGGCAAAGCATCAGGGCAACATCTCAGTGCTAAGCAGATGGGCCAACATAGTAATATATAGTCAATATATGGCAATATCGTGCATATACTGTATAAAGTAATAAATATGTAAAAATCTTAAATAAAATATATACTTTGTTAAAATATTTTTATTTCAATGATACAGTTTTAAAACTTGCACTCTTTCACAGCAAACATATAAAAAATAAAACTGGATAAGAAAGGCGACATATTCTACAAGTTCTCTTTGAATGGACTTTTCTGTTTTTCTTTGGAATGGGTCCAGCTCAGGAAAAGTTCGGAGATTGTCAGAGTGACTGTAGATTCTTTGAAGAAGCATATTCTTTATCTTAATCTTTCTCCTACAGTCTTGCAGTATGGCGGCAATCAGACCTGTATTGTTAGCTGACGCGTTTAAATACAAAGTTCAACAACCACGAACGTTTTCCTCCTTGGTAGATGAAGTTTTACAGACACAGAATTACCAGAAGAGAACGGCGATGCACAAAGACAAACAGAGATCACTGGTTACAGGCAGAAGGTGCCCGAGGGCACAGAGCAGGAACCGCGGGGTACACAGGGAGGCAAGGAAGCAGACTGCAGACACAGGGTGCAGATAACAAAAGGCAGGCTGAGATGCAGAGGAGAAGTGCAGGAATGCTGAAACATGGCAGAGGTACACGGGGAAACAAGACACAGGGACACTGGAATACTCAGAGGATACAACAGGAGCAAGGAGACAGGCTGCCCACAGGAACACACAGAGAGACACTGGGGGCAGGCTGGAGGACCCTGGGGGTATAGAGAAAACACAGGAAGACACTGGGTATACTGGAGGTATGGAGATCACACTGGAAGACACTGGGTATACTGGAGGTATGGAGATCACACAGGAAGACACTGGGTATATTGGGAGGTATGGAGATCACACTGGAAGACACTGGGTATACTGGAGGTATGGAGATCACACTGGAAGACACTGGGTATACTGGAGGTATGGAGATCACACTGGAAGACACTGGGTATACTGGAGGTATGGAGATCACACAGGAAGACACTGGGCATACTGGAGGTATGGAGATCACACTGGAAGACACTGGGTATACTGGAGGTATGGAGATCACACTGGAAGACACTGGGCATACTGGAGGTATGGAGATCACACTGGAAGACACAGGGTATACTGGAGGTATGGAGATCACACTGGAAGACACTGGGTATACTGGAGGTATGGAGATCACACAGGAAGACACTGGGCATACTGGAGGTATGGAGATCACACTGGAAGACACTGGGTATACTGGAGGTATGGAGATCACACTGGAAGACACTGGGCATATTGGAGGTATGGGGATCACACTGGAAGACACTGGGTATACTGGAGGTATGGAGATCACACTGGAAGACACTGGGTATACTGGAGGTATGGAGATCACACTGGAAGACACTGAGTATACTGGAGGTATGGAGATCACACTGGAAGACACTAAGTATGCTGGAGGTATGGAGATCACACAGGAAGACACTGGGTATACTGGAGGTATGGAGATCACACAGGAAGACACTGGGTATATTGGAGGTATGGAGATCACACAGGAAGACACTGGGTATACTGGAGCTTTAGAGATCACACTGGAAGACACTGAGTATACTGGAGGTATGGAGATCACACAGGAAGACACTGGGTATACTGGAGGTATGGAGATCACACAGGAAGACACTGGGTATATTGGAGGTATGGAGATCACACTGGAAGACACTGGGTATACTGGAGGCATGGAGATCACACAGGAAGACACTGGGTACACTGGGGGGCAGGCTGAAAGGCCCTGGGTATACTGGGGTTTGGAGATCACACTGGAAGGAACTGGGTACACTGGGGGACAGGATGGAAGACACTGGGTACACTGGGGGTAGGGAGAAAACACTGGAAGACACTGGGTACACTGGGGGACAGGCTGGAAGGCACTGGGTACACTACGGGTAGGGAGAGGACACTGAGTACACTAGGGGTATGGTGATCTCACTGGAAGACACTGGATACACTAGGGGGACGGTGATCACACTGGAAGACACTGGGTATACTGGAGGGTACAGTGATCACACTGGAAGACACTGGTTACACTGGGGGTATGGTGATCTCACTGGAAGACACTGGGTACTCTGGGAGTACGGAGATCACACTGGAAGACACTGGGTACACTGGGGGTAAGGAGATCACACTGGAAGACACTGGGCACACTGGGGGTACAGTGATCACACTGGAAGACACTGGGTACACTGGGGGTATGGTGATCACACTGGAAGAAACTGGGTACACTGGGGGTTTAGTGATCTCATTGGAAGACACTGGTTACACTGGGGGTACGGTGATCTCACTGGAAGACACTGGTTACACTGGCGGTAAGGAGATCACACTGGAAGACACCGGGTACACCAGGGGTACAGGGATCACACTGGAAGACACTGGGTACACTGGGGCTATGGTGATCACACTGGAGGACACTAGTTACTCTGGGGGTACAGAGATCACACTGGAAGACACTGGTTACACTAGGAGTACATCGATCCCACTGGAAGACACTGGCTACACTGGGGGTACGGTAATTACACTGGAAGACACTGGTTACACTGGGGGGGGGGGGTACAGTGATCACACTGGAAGAAACTGGTTACACTGGTGTTACGATATCATATGGGAGGACACTGGTTGCACTGGGGGTACGAAGATCACACTGGAAGACACTGGGTACACTGGGGGTATGGTGATTACACTGGAAGACACTGGGTACACCGGGGGTACGGTGATCACACTGGAAGACACTGGCTACACTGGGGGTATGGTGATTACGCTGGAAGGCACTGGGTACACTGTTTGACAGACAGGAAGGCACTGGGCATACTGGGGTTTGGAGATAACACTGGTAGAAACTGGGTACACTGGGGAACAGGCTGGAAGACACTGTGTACACTAGGGGTATGGAGAAAACACTGGAAGAAACTGGGGGTACAGTGATCACACTGGAAGACACTGGGTATACTGGAGGACATGCTGGAAAGCACTGGGTACACTAGGGATAGGGGGAGGACACTGGGTACACTGGGGGTACGGAGATCACACTGGAAGACACTAGTTACACTGGGGGGTACGGAGATCACACTGGAAGACACTGGTTACACTGGGGGTACGGAGATCACACTGGGTACACTGGGGGTATGGAGAAAACACTAGAAAACACTGAGTACACTGGGTGACATGCTGGAAGGCACTGGGTACATTAGGGGTAGGGAGAGGACACTGGGAACACTGGGGGTACGGTGATCACACTGGAAGACACTGGTTACACTGGGGGTACAGAGATCACACTGGAGGACACTGGTTACACTGGGGGTACAGTGATCACACTGGAAGACACTGGTTACACTGGGGGTACGGAGATCACACTGGAATACACTGGTTACACTGGGGGTACGGTGATCACACTGGAAGACACTGGTTACACTGGGGGGTACAGCGATCACGCTGGAAGGCACTGGTTACACTGGTGGTACAGAGATCACACTGGAAGACAATGGTTACACTGGGGGTATGGTGATCTCACTGGAAGACACTGGGGGTACAGTGATCTCACTGGAAGACACTGGGTACTCTGGGGGTATGGAGATCACACTGGAAGACACTGGGTACACTGGGGGTAAGGAGATCACACTGGAAGACACTGGGTACACTGGGGGTACAGTGATCACACTGGAAGACACTGGGTACATTGGGGGTATGGTGATCACACTGGAAGAAACTGGGTACACTGGGGGTACAGTGATCTCATTGGAAGACACTGGTTACACTGGGGGTACGGTGATCTCACTGGAAGACACTGGTTACACTGGGGGTAAGGAGATCACACTGGAAGACACCGGGTACACTGGGGGTACAGGGATCACACTGGAAGACACTGGGTACACTGGGGGGGTATGGTGATCACACTGGAGGACACTAGTTACTCTGGGGGTACAGAGATCACACTGGAAGACACTGGTTACACTAGGAGTACAGTGATCCCACTGGAAGACACTGGGTACACTGGGGGTACGGTAATTACACTGGAAGACACTGGTTACACTGGGGGTACAGAGATCACACTGGAGGACACTGGTTACACTGGGGGTACAGTGATCACACTGGAAGACACTGGTTACACTGGGGGTACGGAGATCACACTGGAATACACTGGTTACACTGGGGGTACGGTGATCACACTGGAAGACACTGGTTACACTGGGGGGTACAGCGATCACACTGGAAGGCACTGGTTACACTGGTGGTACGGAGATCACACTGGAAGACACTGGTTACACTGGGGGTATAGTGATCTCACTGGAAGACACTGGGGGTACAGTGATCTCACTGGAAGACACTGGGTACTCTGGGGGTATGGAGATCACACTGGAAGACACTGGGTACACTGGCGGTAAGGAGATCACACTGGAAGACACTGGGTACACTGGGGGTACAGTGATCACACTGGAAGACACTGGGTACATTGGGGTATGGTGATCACACTGGAAGAAACTGGGTACACAGGGGGTACAGTGATCTCATTGGAAGACACTGGTTACACTGGGGGTACGGTGATCTCACTGGAAGACACTGGTTACACTGGGGGTAAGGAGATCACACTGGAAGACACCGGGTACACTGGGGGTACAGGGATCACACTGGAAGACACTGGGTACACTGGGGGGTATGGTGATCACACTGGAGGACACTAGTTACTCTGGGGGTACAGAGATCACACTGGAAGACACTGGTTACACTAGGAGTACGGTGATCCCACTGGAAGACACTGGGTACACTGGGGGTACGGTAATTACACTGGAAGACACTGGTTACACTGGGGGGTACAGTGATCACACTGGAAGAAACTGGTTACACTGGTGTTACGGAGATCACACGGGAGGACACTGGTTGCACTGGGGGTATGGAGATCACACTGGAAGACACTGGCTACACTGGGGGTATGGTGATTACACTGGAAGACACTGGGTACACTGGGGGTACGGTGATCACACTGGAAGACACTGGGTACACTGGGGGTATGGTGATTACACTGGAAGACACTGGGTACACTGGGTGACAGGCAGGAAGGCACTGGACATACTGGGGTTTGGAGATAACACTGGTAGAAACTGGGTACACTGGGGGACAGTCTGTAAGACACTGGGTACACTGGGGGTACGGTGATCACACTGGAAGACACTGGGTACACTGGCGGTATGGTGATTACACTGGAAGACACTGGGTACACTGAGTGACAGGCAGGAAGGCACTGAGCATACTGGGGTTTGGAGATAACACTGGTAGAAACTGGATACACTGGGGGACAGGCTGGAAGACACTGGGTACACTGGGGGTACAGTGATCACACTGGAAGACACTGGGTATACTGGAGGACATGCTGGAAAGCACTGGGTACACTAGGGATAGGGAGAAGACACTGGGTACACTGGGGGTACGGAGATCACACTGGAAGACACAGGTTACACTGGGGGGTACGGAGATCACACTGGAAGACACTGGGTACACTGGGGGTATGGTGATTACACTGGAAGACACTGGGTACACTGGGGGTACGGTGATCACACTGGAAGACACTGGGTACACTGGGGGTATGGTGATTACACTGGAAGACACTGGGTACACTGGGTGACAGGCAGGAAGGCACTGGACATACTGGGGTTTGGAGATAACACTGGTAGAAACTGGGTACACTGGGGGACAGTCTGTAAGACACTGGGTACACTGGGGGTACGGTGATCACACTGGAAGACACTGGGTACACTGGCGGTATGGTGATTACACTGGAAGACACTGGGTACACTGGGTGACAGGCAGGAAGGCACTGAGCATACTGGGGTTTGGAGATAACACTGGTAGAAACTGGGTACACTGGGGGACAGGCTGGAAGACACTGGGTACACTGGGGGTACAGTGATCACACTGGAAGACACTGGGTATACTGGAGGACATGCTGGAAAGCACTGGGTACACTAGGGATAGGGAGAAGACACTGGGTACACTGGGGGGTACGGAGATCACACTGGAAGACACTGGTTACACTGGGGGGTACAGTGATCACACTGGAAGACACTGGTTACACTGGTGGTACGGAGATCACACTGGAAGACACTGGTTACACTGGGGGTATGATGATCTCACTGGAAGGCACTGGGGGTACAGTGATCTTACTGCAAGACACTGGGTACACTGGGGGTATGGTGATCACACTGGAAGAAACTGGGTACAGTGGGGTACAGTGATCTCATTGGATGACACTGGTTACACTGGTGGTACGTGATCTCACTGGAAGACACTGGTTACACTAGGGTTATGGAGATCACAGCAGAGGACACTGGTTACACTGGGGGTAAGGAGATCAAACTGGAAGACATCGGGTACACTGGGGGTACATGGATCACACTGGAAGATACTGGGTACACTGGGGGTATGGTGATCACACTGGAGGACAGTAGTTACTCTGGGGGTACAGAGATCACACTGGAAGTCACTGGTTACACTAGGAGTACAGTGATCCCACTGGAAGACACTGGGTACACTGGGGGTACGGTAATTACACTGGAAGACACTGGTTACACTGGGGGGTATAGTGATCACCTGGAGGACACTGGTTACACTGGTGTTATGGAGATCACACGGGAGGACACTGGTTACTCTGGGGGTGCGGAGATCACAATGGAAGACACTGGGTACACGGGGGGGTATGGTGATTACACTGGAAGAAACTGGGTACACTGGGGGTACAGTGATCTCATTGGAAGACACTGGTTACACTGGGGTTATGGAGATCACACCAGAGGACACTGGTTACACTGGGGGTAAGGAGATCAAACTGGAAGACACCGGGTACACTGGGGGTACATGGATCACACTGGAAGACACTGGGTACACTGAGGGTATGGTGATCACACTGGAGGACACTAGTTACTCTGGGGGTACAGAGATCACACTGGAAGACACTGGTTACACTAGGAGTACAGTGATCCCACTGGAAGACACTGGGTACACTGGGGGTACGGTAATTACACTGGAAGACACTGGTTACACTGGTGGGTATAGTGATCACACTGGAGGACACTGGTTACACTGGTGTTATGGAGATCACACGGGAGGACACTGGTTACACTGGGGGTGCGGAGATCACACTGGAAGACACTGGGTACACGGGGGGGTATGGTGATTACATTGGAAGACACTGGGTACACTGGGGGTACGGTGATCACACTGGAAGACACTGGGTACACTGGGGGTATGGTGATTACACTGGAAGACACTGGGTACACTGGGTGACAGGCTGGAAGACACTGGGTACACTGGGGGTATGGAGAAAACACTGGAAGACACTGGGTACACTGGGGGTACAGTGATCACACTGGAAGACACTGGGTATACCGGAGGACATGCTGGAAAGCACTGGGTACACTAGGGATAGGGAGAGGACACTGGGTACACTGGGGGTACGGAGATCACACTGGAAGACACTGGGTACACTGGGGGGTACGGAGATCACACTGGAAGACACTGGTTACACTGGGGGTACAGAGATCACACTGGGTACACTGGGGGTATGGAGAAAACACTGGAAGACACTGAGTACACTAGGGGACATGCTGGAAGGCACTGGGTACACTAGGGGTAGGGAGAGGACACTGGGTACACTGGTTGTACGGAGATCACACTGGAAGACACTGGTTACACTGGGGGGTACGGAGATCGCACTGAAAGACACTGGTTACACTGGGGGTACGGTGATCACACTGGAAGACACTGGTTACACTGGGGGTACAGAGATCACACTGGAGGACACTGGTTACACTGGGGGTACAGTGATCTCACTGGAAGACACTGGGTACACTGGGGGTACGGTGATCTCACTGGAAGACATGGGGTATGGTGATCTCACTGGAAGACATGGGGTACGGTGATCTCACTGGAAGACATGGGGTACGGTGACCTCACTGAAAGACACTGGGTACACTGGGGGTACGGAGAGCACACTGGAAGACACTGGGTACACTGCGGGTAAGGAGATCACACTGGAAGACACTGGGTACACTGGGGGTACAGTGATCACACTGGAAGACACTGGGTACACTGGGGGTACACTGGGGATATGGTGAACACACTGGAGGACACTGGTTACACTGGGGGTACGGTGATCACACTGGAGGACACTGGTTACACAGGGGGTATGGTGATCTCACTGGAAAGCACTGGGTACACTGGGGGTCGAGTTATCTCACTGGAAGACACAGGGTACACTGGGGGTACAGTGATTACATTGGAAGACACTGGTTACACTGGGGGGTACAGTGTTCACACTGGAAGACACTGGGTACGCTGGGGGTACGGTGATTACACTGGAAGACACTGGGTACACTGGGGGTATGGTGATCACACTGGAGGACACTGGGTACACTGGGGGTACGGTGATCTCACTGGAGGACACTGGTTACACTGGAGGTACAGAGATCACATTGGAAGACACTGGTTAAACTAGAGGTACGGTGAATCCACTGGAAGACACTGGGTACACTGGGGGTACAGTGATTACACTGGAAGACACTGGTTAGACTGGGGGGTACAGTGATCACACTGGAAGACACTGGGTACACTGATCACACTGGAGGACACTGGTTACACTGGGGGTATGGTGATCTCACTGGAAGACACTGGGTACACTGGGGGTAGAGTGATTACACTGGAAGACACTGGTTACACTGGGGGGTACAGTGATTACACTGGAAGACACTGGGTACACTGGGGGTACGGTGATCACACTGGAGGATGCTGGTTACATGGGGGGTATGGTGATCTCACTGGAAGACACTGGTTACACTGTTGGTATGGAGATCACACTGGAGGACACTGGTTACACTGGGAGTACGGAGATCACACTGGAAGACACTGGGTACACTGGGGGTACGGTGATCACACTGGAGGACACTGGTTACACTGGGGGTAAGGTGATCTCACTGGAAGACACTGGATACACTGGGGGTACAGTGATCACACTGGAAGACACTAGTTACACTGGGGGTACGGTGATCTCATTGGAAGCCACTGGATACACTGGGGTACAGTGATCTCACTGAAAGACACTGGGTACACTGGGGATATGGTGATCTCACTGGAAGACACTGGGTACACTGGGGATATAGTGATCTCACTGGAAGACACTGGGTACACTGGGGGTATGGTGATCTCACTAGAAGACACTGGGTACACTGGGGATACGGTGATCTCACTGGAAGACACTGGGGGTACTGTGATCTCACTGGAAGACACTGGGTACACTGGGGATACGGTGATCTCACTGGAAGACACTGGGGGTATGGTGATCTCACTAGAAGACACTGGGTACACTGGGGGTACGGTGATCTCACTGGAAGACACTGGGGGTACGGTGATCTCACTGGAAGACACTGGGTACAATGGGGATACAGTGATCTCACTGGAAGACACTCGGTACAATGGGGATACGGTGATCTCGCTGGAAGACACTGGGTACACTGGGGATACGGTGATCTCACTGGAAGACACTGGGGGTATAGTGATCACACTGGAGGACACTGGTTACACTGGTGTTATGCAGATCACATGGGAGGACACTGGTTACACTGGGGGTGCGGAGATCACAATGGAAGACACTGGGTACACGGGGGGGTATGGTGATTACACTGGAACACACTGGGTACACTGGGGGTACGGTGATCACACTGGAAGACACTGGGGGTATGGTGATTACACTGGAAGACACTGGGTACACTGGGTGACAGGCTGGAAGACACTGGGTACACTGGGGGTATGGAGAAAACACTGGAAGACACTGGGTACACTGGGGGTACAGTGATCACACTGGAAGACACTGGGTATACCGGAGGACATGCTGGAAAGCACTGGGTACACTAGTAATAGGGAGAGGACACTGGGTACACTGGGGGTACGGAGATCACACTGGAAGACACTGGTTACACTGGGGGGTACGGAGATCACACTGGAAGACACTGGTTACACTGGAGGTACAGAGATCACACTGGGTACACTGGGGGTATGGAGAAAACACTGGAAGACACTGAGTACACTGGGGGACATGCTGGAAGGTACTGGGTACACTAGGGGTAGGGAGAGGACACTGGGTACACTGGTTGTACGGAGATCACACTGGAAGACACTGGTTACACTGGGGGGTACGGAGATCGCACTGAAAGACACTGGTTACACTGGGGGTACGGTGATCAAACTGGAAGACACTGGTTACACTGGGGGTACAGAGATCACACTGGAGGACACTGGTTACACTGGGGGTACAGTGATCTCACTGGAAGACACTGGGTACACTGTGGGTACGGTGATCTCACTGGAAGACATGGGGTACGGTGACCTCACTGAAAGACACTGGGTACACTGGAGGTACGGAGAGCACACTGGAAGACACTGGGTACACTGCGGGTAAGGAGATCACACTGGAAGACACTGGGTACACTGGGGTACAGTGATCACACTGGAAGACACTGGGTACACTGGGGGTACACTGGGGATATGGTGATCACACTGGAGGACAATGGTTACACTGGGGGTACAGTGATCACACCGGAGGACACTGGTTACACTTGGGGTACGGTGATCACACTGGAGGACACTGGTTACACTGGGGGTATGGTGATCTCACTGGAAAGCACTGGGTACACTGGGGGTATGGAGATGACACTGGAAGACACTGGTTAAACTAGGGGTACGGTGATTCCACTGGAAGACACTGGGCACACTGGGGGTACAGTGATTACATTGGAAGACACTGGTTACACTGAGGGGTACAGTGTTCACACTGGAAGACACTGGGTACACTGGGGGTACGGTGATCACACTGGAAGACACTGGGTACACTGGGGGTATGGTGATCACACTGGAGGACACTGGGTACACTGGGGGTACGGTGATATCACTGGAGGACACTGGTTACACTGGAGGAACAGAGATCACATTGGAAGACACTGGTTAAACTAGAGGTACGGTGAATCCACTGGAAGACACTGGGTACACTGGGGGTACAGTGATTACACTGGAAGACACTGGTTAGACTGGGGGTACAGTGATCACACTGGAAGACACTGGGTACACTGGGGGTACAGTGATCACACTGGAGGACACTGCTTACACTGGGGGTATGGTGATCTCACTGGAAGACACTGGGTACACTGGGGGTAGAGTGATTACACTCTAAGACACTGGTTACACTGGGGGGTACAGTGATTACACTGGAAGACACTGGGTACACTGGGGATACAGTGATCACACTGGAGGACGCTGGTTACACGGGGGGTATGGTGATCTCACTGGAAGACACTGGTTACACTGTTGGTATGGAGATCACACTGGAGGACACTGGTTACACTGGGGGTACGGAGATCACACTGGAGGACACTGGTTACACTGGGGGTATGGTGATCTCACTGGAAAGCACTGGGTACACTGGGGGTCGAGTGATCTCACTGGAAGACACAGGGTACACTGGGGGTACGGAGATGACACTGGAAGACACTGGTTAAACTAGGGGTACGGTGATTCCACTGGAAGACACTGGGCACACTGGGGGTACAGTGATTACATTGGAAGACACTGGTTACACTGGGGGGTACAGTGTTCACACTGGAAGACACTGGGTACACTGGGGGTACGGTGATCACACTGGAAGACACTGGGTACACTGGGGGTATGGTGATCACACTGGAGGACACTGGGTACACTGGGGGTACGGTGATCTCACTGGAGGACACTGGTTACACTGGAGGTACAGAGATCACATTGGAAGACACTGGTTAAACTAGAGGTACGGTGAATCCACTGGAAGACACTGGGTACACTGGGGGTACAGTGATTACACTGGAAGACACTGGTTAGACTGGGGGTACAGTGATCACACTGGAAGACACTGGGTACACTGGGGGTACAGTGATCACACTGGAGGACACTGGTTACACTGGGGGTATGGTGATCTCACTGGAAGACACTGGGTACACTGGGGGTAGAGTGATTACACTGGAAGACACTGGTTACACTGGGGGGTACAGTGATTACACTGGAAGACACTGGGTACACTGGGGATACGGTGATCACACTGGAGGACGCTGGTTACACGGGGGGTATGGTGATCTCACTGGAAGACACTGGTTACACTGTTGCTATGGAGATCACACTGGAGGACACTGGTTACACTGGGGGTACGGAGATCACACTGGAAGACACTGGGTACACTGGGGGTACGGTGCTTACACTGGAGGACACTGGTTACACTGGGGGTAAGGTGATCTCACTGGAAGACACTGGATACACTGGGGGTGCAGTGATCACACTGGAAGACACTAGTTACACTGGGGGTACGGTGATCTCACTGGAAGCCACTGGATACACTGGGGTACAGTGATCTCACTGAAAGACACTGGGTACACTGGGGATATGGTGATCTCACTGGAAGACACTGGGTACACTGGGGATACGGTGATCTCACTGGAAGACACTGGGTGCACTGGGGATACAGTGATCTCACTGGAAGACACAGGGTACACTGGGGATAAAGTGATCTCACTGGAGGACACTGGGTACACTGGGGGTATGGTGATCTCACTAGAAGACACTGAGTACACTGGGGATACGCTGATCTCACTGGAAGACACTGGGGGTACAGTGATCTCACTGGAAGACACTGGGTACACTGGGGATACGGTGATCTCACTAGAAGACACTGGGTACACTGGGGGTACCGTGATCTCACTGGAAGACACTGGGGGTACGATGATCTCACTGGAAGACACTGGGTACAATGGGGATACGGTGATCTCACTGGAAGACACTGGGTACACTGGGGATACGGTGATCTCACTGGAAGACACTGGGGGTATGGTGATCTCACTAGAAGACACTGGGTACACTGGGGGTACGGTGATCTCACTAGAAGACACTGGGGGTACGGTGATCTCACTGGAAGACACTGGGTACAATGGGGATACGGTGATCTCACTGGAAGACACTGGGTACAATGGGGATACGGTGATCTCACTGGAAGACACTGGGTACACTGGGGGTATGGTGATCTCACTAGAAGACACTGGGTACACTGGGGGTACGGTGATCTCACTGGAAGACACTGGGTACACTGGGGGTACAGTGATCTCACTGTAAGACACACTGGCAATTAAGCTACAGGAACACGAGGAATCTAGGAATGCGGGGTGGCAGCAACAATAATCGCACTGCCTGTGTAGTTGTTCCTCTGCTGCCAGCGCTGTGTCCCAGGGCTACACAATAAAGGGTCAATGGTAAGACCCAGGAGGGAAGGGGCACAAGTATGAAGTGGAAAGGACAAGCTTTGCATGTATTTCTACTGACTTGACCAACCGTCTTCACTAAAGGTAACTTGTCCGTCTTTTCATCATATTCTCAGTTTTATTTGTTTTGTGAAATGTTTTCAACAAATACTCAAATTGATTTCCCATCTGTATTCATCATTCTCTTCTGCAGAACTTGAATTTTTATTCGGTAATGACCCAGCTGTATTTCACCCTGACATTAGAATGAATAGTATGCGGCTTTATAAAAGAGATTGGCATTCCAGTCTCTCGTATACAATGTTCTTCAGACCAAAAGAGAATTCTCAAAAGATGAAAAAACACACAACAGATATCCAAATATAACATGATGGTCAAATATCCCGTAGATATTCAATTATACACATTATATAACAAATTCACGTCCTATGCTGTGTTACTTTTACTTCACAGAACACAAACTTACTTTTTTTTTTTTGAAATCAGAAAAGTTTTAATTGAACAATCGTTTAAACAACATCTTCCAATGCACATTCAAAGCAACGACTCTATCATCCTTATGCAAATATATATCACAGTTATCTCTGGTGGTGAAGCACATTGCCTCCTTCCATGCAGTCAGTTTTTTGTTTCTCCCCTTCTCCCTCTCTCCACATAAATATAATACATCCATCCCATGCTTTAGTTGTCACTATATCTAAGGACTCTGTAGGAGCCTGGTCATTACCAGTTCTCCAGGACTAAGTCCTGGTGTGTCTAGCCACCTTGCCCATATGCGTTCAAACACAAACTTACTTAGTAACAAATCCCAATGCGGCCTATGGGGGCGAGTCTTGATACTGAATTCTAGCTATTTTCAAAGCTAATAGGCAAAAAAAAAAAGACACAGGGAGTTGGCACTGCCATGGAGGACA
Organism: Lithobates clamitans; assembly: GCA_037952925.1. Taxonomy (NCBI): domain Eukaryota; kingdom Metazoa; phylum Chordata; class Amphibia; order Anura; family Ranidae; genus Lithobates; species Lithobates clamitans. The sequence goes on along the minus strand of JBBGZY010000009.1, from coordinate 701,410 downwards.
GTGGTCACTGGTATTCCATGTCTACGATTTGCTTCTAGGTAACAATACCACATGCTGCACTGAAGTCCCTATCTGATGGCACACTGGTTACAGGCACGCCAGAAGCTTTAGAGCATACCAAACATGGCAGAAGATGTAGTCAGAGACTGCAGACATGATACAAGAGATGGTCAGAGACTGCAGACATGGTACAAGAGATGGTCAGAGACTGTGGACAGGATACAAGAGACTGTGGACAAGATACAAGAGATGATCAGAGACTGCAGACATGATACAAAAGACGGTCAGAGACTGCAGACATGATAGAAGAGATGGTCAGAGACTGTGGACAGGATACAAGAGACTGTGGACAAGATACAAGAGATGGTCAGAGACTGCAGACATGATACAATAGCTGGTCAGAGGCTGCAGATATGATACTAGAGATGGTCAGAGACTGCAGACATGATACAAGAGATGGTCAGAGACTGAAGACGTGATATAAGAGATGGTCAGAGACTGCAGGCATGATACAAGAGATGGTCAGAAACTGGGGACATGATAGAAGAGATGGTCAAAGACTGTGGACAGGATACAAGAGATAGTCAGAGACTGAGGGCATGAGACAAGTGATGGTCAGAGACTGAGGGCATGATACAAGTGATGGTCAGAGACTGCAGACATGATACAAGAGATGGTCAGAGACTGCAGATATGATGAAGAGAGATGGCCAGAGACTGCGGACATGATACAAGAGATGGTTCAGAGACTGCGGACAGGATACAAGAGATGGTCGGAGACTGAATACATGATGCAAGAGATGGTCAGAGACTGGGGACATGATACAAGGGATGGTCAGAGACTGAAGACACGATAAAAGATGTCAGAGACTGCATACATGATACAAGAGATGGTCAGAGACTGCAGACATGATACAGGAGATGGTCAGAGACTGCAGACATGATGAAGAGAGATGGTCAGAGACTGCAGACATGATGAATAGAGATGGTCAGAGACTGCAGACATGATGAATAGAGATGGTCAGAGACTGGGACAAGATACAAGAGATGGTTCAGAGACTGGAGACATAATACAAGAGAGGGTCAGAGACTGGAGACATAATACAAGAGAGGGTCAGAGACTGAGGACATGATACAAGAGATGGTCCAAGACTGCATGCCTAATACAAAAGATATTTAGAGACTGCAAAGATGGTAGAAGTGAAACACAGGTTAGTGCCCTCAGGGACCCAAGGGCTGCACAAAAAGTGGCAGAGGACTGAAGGTGGGTACAGGTTGGGCACCAGGGTATCATATTAACTATAGGAAAAGAGTGATTGCATCCAACCTCTGCAGTTAAAAACATACTTTACTTTATGACCTGAGAAAAGTCCAGCAACCAATGAATTTATAAATCTCATATTTCTTATATAGACGGTAAGTGACTCAGCAGCCACAACTACATGTAAAATGACGGGCTGTGCTGCAGATCAGTGGAGATGTTTGATGGCAGTTCCATTTTTCTACAACAAAACATCCAGAAACAGGTCGGGGGCCTTTCTAATCTGCTGATCAGTAGTTTTCCCATTCCAGTGCTGGTATTACATATCACACTATATCATACTATGAATATATTTAACCCCTGCCATTACCTTTTCTCAATGGGAATGTTGGAAATAATAACAAAAAACAACAAAATTCAGCTGCAGCTATTCTGGTGTGCTCTTAAATCACAAATATTAAGACTAATTAATTGGTTAATAGTGCACTAGAACCTATAAAAAATAATGATTCACAGTGATAAATTAAAGTCAGGTCCATAAATATTGGGACACCGACACAATTCTAATCTTTTTGGCTCTATACACCCACCACAAAGGATTTGAAATGAAACAAACGCGATGTGCTTTAACTGCAGACTTTCAGCTTTAATTTGAGGGTATTCACATCCAAATCAGGTGAACGGTGTAGGAATTACAACAGTTTGTATATGTGCCTTCCACTTTTTAAGGGACCAAAAGTAATGGGACTATTGGCTGCTCAGCTGTTCCATGGCCAGGTGTGTGTTATTCCCTCATTATCCCATTTACAAGGAGCAGATAAAAGATCCAGAATTCATTTCAAGTGTGCTATTGGCATTTGGAATCTGTTGCTGTCAACTCTCAATATGAGATCCAAAGAGCTGTCACTATCAGTGAAGCAAGCCATCATTAGGCTGAAAAAACAAAACAAACCCATCAGAGAGATAGCAAAAACATTAGGTGTGGCCAAATGAACTGTTTGGAACATCCTTAAAAAGAAAGAACGCACCGGTGAGCTCAGCAACACCAAAAGACCTGGAAGACCACGGAAAACAACTGTGGTGGATGACCAAAGAATTCTTTCCCTGGGAAGAAAACACCCTTCACAACAGTTGGCCGGATCAAGAACACTCTCCAGGAGGTAGGTGTATGTGTGTTAAAGTCAACAATCAAGAGAAGACTTCACCAGAGTGAATACAGAGGGTTCACCACAAGATGTAAACCATTGGTGAGCCTCAAAAACAGGGAAGCCAGATTAGAGTTTACCAAACAACATCTAAAAAAGCCTTCACAGTTCTGAAACAACATCCTATGGACAGAGGAGACCAAGATCAACTTGTACCAGAGTGATGGGAAGAGAAGAGTATGGAGAAGGAAAGGAACTGCTCATGATCCAAAGCATACCACCTCATCAGTGAAGCATGGTGGTGGTAGTGTCATGGCGTGGGCATGTATGGCTCCCAATGGAACTGGTTCTCTTGTATTTATTGATGATGTGACTGCTGACAAAAGCAGCAGGATGAATTCTGAAGTGTTTCGGGCAATATTATCTGCTCATATTCAGCAAAATGCTTCAGAACTCATTGGACCGTGCTTCACAGTGCAGATGGACAATGACCCGAAGCATACTGCAAAAGCAACCAAAGAGTTTTTTAAGGGAAAGAAGTGGAATGTTATGCAATGGCCAAGGCAATCACCTGACCTGAATCCGATTGAGCATGCATTTCACTTGCTGAAGACAAAACTGAAGGGAAAATGCCCCAAGAACAAGCAGGAACTGAAGACAGTTGCAGTAGAGGCCTGGCAGAGCATCACCAGGGATTAAACCCAGCGTCTGGTGATATCTATGGGTTCCAGACTTCAGGCTGTAATTGACTGCAAAGGATTTACAACCAAGTATTAAAAAGTGAAAGTTTGATGGATGATTGTTAGTCTGTCCCATTACTTTTGGTCCCTTAAAAAGTGAGAGGCACATATACAAACTGTTGAAATTCCTACACCGTTCACCTGATTTGGATGTAAATACCCTCAAATTAAAGCTGAAAGTCTGCAGTTAAAGCACGTCTTGTTTATTTCATTTCAAATCCTTTGTGGTGGTGTATAGAGCCAAAAAGATTAGAATTGTGTTGATGTCCCAATATTTATGGACCTGACGGTATATCCACATCTCATTAATTGTCCATAACATCTAACTACCACAACCGTGGTCATAAAACCAAAAAATGAAAAGATGGAATGATAAAAAATGATGGAAAAATGAAAAAAGGTGCAGACAGAAAGTCACCATCACCTCAGTGTGAACTACCTGCTCACCTTCCAGAAGTTTTCAGACAAAAAAGATCCTTATGGTAATCAGCCTGTGTGTGTTCCGATCCTAGCTTGCACTGTGTTCCAGGATTGTTTCAGGGCTGGGAGTGGCTCAAGGCAGGGCTGGGTGACACACAGGTAGCATCATTGAGACCTCCCTCTTCTTTCCAGAAGATCCTGTAAAGAGAGGAGGAGAGGTGTAACACTGTCTGGGGTATTCTAAGGAGCCATGACCAATCCCCAACTCGGATTGGCAGGGGGCAGGCCTCCTTAAATACCCGGGGTCAGCTCAGCTGGGGAGGAGTTGTCGGGTGGAAGAGATGGAGTAAGAGAGTGCTGAGGCTGTCGGGGCCCATGGGGAGCTCCCCACCATACCTCCCAACAGATTGGGCGGGACCGTCCCACATTTTCACCTTTGTCCCGCATTCCCGCATTACTCCATTATATGGTAACACCGTAACAGCAGAGCAGGACCTGCAGCAGTGTGAAGTACATCCAGCACAGCCAGGGATTTGTGGGAAAGCCGGCTGGGGTATGGCCAACTTCAATGAGACAAAGTGTAGCTGTCAAATTCTGGCTCTGATGTCGGTGATGGGCGGACCAATTAAGTGTCCCGCCCCCTTAGTCAGGCAACTAGGGATGAGCCAAACACCCCTGCTTCGTTTCGCACCAGAACATACCGAACAGGCAAAAAATTTGTAAGAACATATGAACATTATACTGTAAGTTTATGGGACACAAACATGAAAAATCAAAATAAATATTCCTTTAACAAGGGGACCCCGAGATCCCGCCCCCCCCCCATATGAATTGGTAACGGGGTACATTGTACCCCTACAATTTCACCCAAAAAAGTGTCAAGAATAGGGATGAGCTTCGTGTTCGAGTCAAACCCATGTTTGACTCGAACATCGGCTGTTCAATCGTTCGCCGAATTGCGAATGATATGGGCCGTTCGCGCCAAATTCGTGTGGCGTGGCCCATAATTCACTGCGGCATCGCAGTGCATTGCTGGCTGATGATTGGCCAAGCATGCACTATGACCTGCATGCTTGGCCAGTCACAGCGCCGTCTATAGAGAGAGCTGTGATTTGTCTAAGCCAGGGCGGCTTTGGCCAATTATGGCTCAGGGTTTTAGAACACGCCCCACACTATATAAGGCCGCCTGCACGGCGGCCCTGTCTAGTGTGTTCCGGCTAGACAGAGAGAGAGACAGTGTCATTTGATTTAAGTTAGATAGATTAGGCAGGACAGTCAGTTAGCTGCACTTACAGTGTATTGTTTATATATATATATATATATATATACACTGTATTCAGTTTAGCTAGATCCGCTCATGTTATCTTCCTACTGACAGGCAGGCTTGTGTTGTTACAGTATTTACAGCTACCTGAAGAAAATTGCTGTTGTTCTTTTGATTCTATTAATACTATAGTCAGGCAGCTAGACTATTTACAGTTATTGTAGTGCGTCCTCCTCACAGTGTTCAGCTAAAGCTACAAGTTAGTGTAGTGCGTCCTCCTCACAGTGTTCAGCTAAAGCCACAAGTTAGTGTAGTGTGACCTCTGCACAGTGTTCAGCTAAAGCCACAAGTTAGTGTAGTGCGTCCTCTGAACAGTGTTCAGCTAAAGGTACAAGTTAGTGTAGTGCGTCCTCCTCACAGTGTTCAGCTAAAGCTACAAGTTAGTGTAGTGCATCCTCCTCACAGTGTTCAGCTAAAGCTACAAGTTAGTGTAGTGCGTCCTCCTCACAGTGTTCAGCTAAAGCTACAAGTTAGTTTAGTGTGACCTCTGCACAGTGTTCAGCTAAAGCTACAAGTTAGTGTAGTGCGACCTCTGCACCTCTCTCCTCCACCCCCTCCTCTTCTTCTTCCTCCATGGCCTCTTCCTGTGCTTTGTCCTCGGAACCAGCGGTGCTCCGTGGGCGTTCAAGGGGCTACGCAAGTACGCAGGCCAAAAGATGCCATGCGGTGCTTGAGCTGGTGTGCTTGGGGGACAGGAGCCACACTGGGGCAGAGGTTCTGTCAGCTCTGCAGGGGCAGGTTCAGAGGTGGTTGACGCCACGCCAACTTAATGGCACCAACCTCCTCTCCACCCTCCGACAGGAAAAACTGACCCATGTGCCCTGTTTGGCTCACGTCCTTAACTTGGTGGTGCAGCGGTTCTTGGGCAGGTACCCGGGCTTACAGGATGTCCTGAGGCAGGCCAGGAAAGTCTGTGTGCATTTCCGCTGGTCATATAATGCCAGTGCTCGGCTGGCAGACCTCCAAAAGGAGTTTAACCTGCCCAAGAACCGCCTAATCTGTGACATGCCCACCAGGTGGAACTCAATGTTGGCCATGCTGCAGCAGCTGCACACGCAGCAGGGGGCCATCAATGAGTACCTGTGCGACTATGGCACCAGGACAGGGTCAGGGGAGCTTGTTTTTTTTTCCCCACGCCAGTGGGCAATGATCAGGGATGCATGCACTGTCCTGTCACCATTTGAGGAGGCCACGAGGATGGTGAGGAGTGACAGTGCATGCATCAGTGACACTGTCCCCCTTGTCCACCTGTTGGAGCAAATGCTGCGTGGAATAATGGACAGGGAACTTGAGGCAGAACAGAGGCAGGAATTGATATGATTGTGCATTCGATCACGAATAAATATGCAATTTTCCAATCAGTCGTTTCCACGGTGTCCATGACCTCATTTTAAAGTCCCAACTTTCCCAATTTAGCTTTGAATTTAGGGATGGAGGCACACCACATATGTGCCTCATCTAAAGTCCCAAATCTCCCCTCTTCTCCTTGTTGCATAGGGATGGAGGTTCATGGACTGGGCAGGCAGTGCTCCCCTGCCACCCGAGTGGGAATTGTCACAGTGACCTGGATGGTGATGTGCCATGTCCGGGTCCTGTATCTGTGGATGCATGTACTTGCAGTCCACATGATCATGCAGCACAGCGGTGTGGTTTCACCATGCCGGGAGCATAATGTGGGTCTTTGTTTTGGTTCCGGGCCACTTCCATGTCTGATACCCGGGAGCTGCGATGCACTCTGGGTGTCCCCTCCCCCTCCCGCTCCTGTCCGTCCTTATGGGGCGGGGGGAGTGTATTGTTTTAGGTGGGGTGGGCGGGTGCCCATGGTGCATCGGCGCCACACCCTCTGCCTCACGTTTGACGTCTTGGTTGGCGTCATGACGTGGGGCAGGAGTTTTTCATCTCAGCTGGTTAGGCAGGGAATATGGGTGTTCCTTACAGACGGTGTTCGCCGTCTGTGTCAGAGCCCCGCCCTGCCCCTCGCCGTGCTTGTGTGACGCTGGTTGGGGGTCGGCGTGCACGTGTGCGGGATGTGTATATATATTGACCCCCCTGCCACAGTCTGGATGTCATGGTTAAGACATGTCACACTCCACTACAGTGTTCCATCCTTTCCTTCCCTGTGGTACATGTAAGTTACTCTTAGGCTATCCATCTTGTTGCCAGCCAGTTTTTGTTTTGATTTTTAACCATCGGTATTGTCTCTGCAGCTTCTTACATATTTGCACACCAGACCTTATCATGTCTTGGGTGTGATTGTACTCTTATGTCACCTTTTGTTATCTGCACAGACGTCCGTTTTGCAATACCATCGTTTAACTAGATATTCTACCCCCTCTTTTTCAACGGAAGTAATATATTTTTCATATATATTTTTTTTTTTTTTTTTTTTTTTCCTTTTTTTCAATTTTTATTTTCCCTTTCCAACCCAGCATGATTGATACATTGATTATGCATTTTTTATTTTTGTTTTTATTATTTATATATTTTTATTATTATTATTCTCATTTTCATTTTAGGTGGCCATTACTGGCTCACTACCTGGTCCTACCATGAATACCAGCAACCTGGGTCCCTGTGTCCAGGGGTGGTTTTTGCACGTCCCGCCTGCACGCTACCCCAGAATACCTCAGCTCCCGGGTCGGACATTTTCTGGTCCCTGTTTCCATACCCGCTACACCCCAATGTACTGACTATATGTAAGTACCTAGGGTGGGCTTGCCTGCCCTTCCCTAGCAAGACATGCCATACTTAGACTAATCACTTCTTACCATATTTTCCAGACGTCCCCATGTCATCGCCCCTGATGAGTGTCCTTCACACGAAACGCGTCGGGCATTTTGGGATTCAGACATATGTCTATAATAAATTAGACCTTCACCTCAGAATATTTTCCATGTTTTCATCCACATTTTATTGTCTATACCTTCATCTCCGGTGCAAGTGCTGCTGTAACACCACATGTATACATATGAGATTTTTGTTTTGGTTGTATAATTTTATTAATTGTGACCACTATATGGCACCATGTGGGTATATATTTGATGTACTCTTGATGTCTGTATTACGTGTGCACATACATATGTGCTTGTAAATACTTATGAAATGATATTTATTGCAATGTCTTTTATATATGTAGTCTATCATATTGATATGATTGTGCATTCGATCACGAATAAATATGCAATTTTCCAATCAGTCGTTTCCACGGTGTCCATGACCTCATTTTAAAGTCCCAACTTTCCCAATTTAGCTTTGAATTTAGGGATGGAGGCACACCACATATGTGCCTCATCTAAAGTCCCAAATCCCCCCTCTTCTCCTTGTTGCATAGGGATGGAGGTTCATGGACTGGGCAGGCAGTGCTCCCCTGCCACCCGAGTGGGAATTGTCACAGTGACCTGGATGGTGATGTGCCATGTCCGGGTCCTGTATCTGTGGATGCATGTACTTGCAGTCCACATGATCATGCAGCACAGCGGTGTGGTTTCACCATGCCGGGAGCATAATGTGGGTCTTTGTTTTGGTTCCGGGCCACTTCCATGTCTGATACCCGGGAGCTGCGATGCACTCTGGGTGTCCCCTCCCCCTCCCGCTCCTGTCCGTCCTTATGGGGCGGGGGGAGTGTATTGTTTTAGGTGGGGTGGGCGGGTGCCCATGGTGCATCGGCGCCACACCCTCTGCCTCACGTTTGACGTCTTGGTTGGCGTCATGACGTGGGGCAGGAGTTTTTCATCTCAGCTGGTTAGGCAGGGAATATGGGTGTTCCTTACAGACGGTGTTCGCCGTCTGTGTCAGAGCCCCGCCCTGCCCCTCGCCGTGCTTGTGTGACGCTGGTTGGGGGTCGGCGTGCACGTGTGCGGGATGTGTATATATATTGACCCCCCCTGCCACAGTCTGGATGTCATGGTTAAGACATGTCACACTCCACTACAGTGTTCCATCCTTTCCTTCCCTGTGGTACATGTAAGTTACTCTTAGGCTATCCATCTTGTTGCCAGCCAGTTTTTGTTTTGATTTTTAACCATCGGTATTGTCTCTGCAGCTTCTTACATATTTGCACACCAGACCTTATCATGTCTTGGGTGTGATTGTACTCTTATGTCACCTTTTGTTATCTGCACAGACGTCCGTTTTGCAATACCATCGTTTAACTAGATATTCTACCCCCTCTTTTTCAACGGAAGTAATATATTTTTCATATATATTTTTTTTTTTTTTTTTTTTTTTTCCTTTTTTTCAATTTTTATTTTCCCTTTCCAACCCAGCATGATTGATACATTGATTATGCATTTTTTATTTTTGTTTTTATTATTTATATATTTTTATTATTATTATTCTCATTTTCATTTTAGGTGGCCATTACTGGCTCACTACCTGGTCCTACCATGAATACCAGCAACCTGGGTCCCTGTGTCCAGGGGTGGTTTTTGCACGTCCCGCCTGCACGCTACCCCAGAATACCTCAGCTCCCGGGTCGGACATTTTCTGGTCCCTGTTTCCATACCCGCTACACCCCAATGTACTGACTATATGTAAGTACCTAGGGTGGGCTTGCCTGCCCTTCCCTAGCAAGACATGCCATACTTAGACTAATCACTTCTTACCATATTTTCCAGACGTCCCCATGTCATCGCCCCTGATGAGTGTCCTTCACACGAAACGCGTCGGGCATTTTGGGATTCAGACATATGTCTATAATAAATTAGACCTTCACCTCAGAATATTTTCCATGTTTTCATCCACATTTTATTGTCTATACCTTCATCTCCGGTGCAAGTGCTGCTGTAACACCACATGTATACATATGAGATTTTTGTTTTGGTTGTATAATTTTATTAATTGTGACTACTATATGGCACCATGTGGGTATATATTTGATGTACTCTTGATGTCTGTATTACGTGTGCACATACATATGTGCTTGTAAATACTTATGAAATGATATTTATTGCAATGTCTTTTATATATGTAGTCTATCATTTTGATATGATTGTGCATTCGATCACGAATAAATATGCAATTTTCCAATCAGTCGTTTCCACGGTGTCCATGACCTCATTTTAAAGTCCCAACTTTCCCAATTTAGTTTTGATTCTATTAATACTATAGTCAGGCAGCTAGACTATTTACAGTTATTGTAGTGCGTCCTCCTCACAGTGTTCAGCTAAAGCTACAAGTTAGTGTAGTGCGTCCTCCTCACAGTGTTCAGCTAAAGCCACAAGTTAGTGTAGTGTGACCTCTGCACAGTGTTCAGCTAAAGCCACAAGTTAGTGTAGTGCGTCCTCTGAACAGTGTTCAGCTAAAGGTACAAGTTAGTGTAGTGCGTCCTCCTCACAGTGTTCAGCTAAAGCTACAAGTTAGTGTAGTGCATCCTCCTCACAGTGTTCAGCTAAAGCTACAAGTTAGTGTAGTGCGTCCTCCTCACAGTGTTCAGCTAAAGCTACAAGTTAGTTTAGTGTGACCTCTGCACAGTGTTCAGCTAAAGCTACAAGTTAGTGTAGTGCGACCTCTGCACCTCTCTCCTCCACCCCCTCCTCTTCTTCTTCCTCCATGGCCTCTTCCTGTGCTTTGTCCTCGGAACCAGCGGTGCTCCGTGGGCGTTCAAGGGGCTACGCAAGTACGCAGGCCAAAAGATGCCATGCGGTGCTTGAGCTGGTGTGCTTGGGGGACAGGAGCCACACTGGGGCAGAGGTTCTGTCAGCTCTGCAGGGGCAGGTTCAGAGGTGGTTGACGCCACGCCAACTTAATGGCACCAACCTCCTCTCCACCCTCCGACAGGAAAAACTGACCCATGTGCCCTGTTTGGCTCACGTCCTTAACTTGGTGGTGCAGCGGTTCTTGGGCAGGTACCCGGGCTTACAGGATGTCCTGAGGCAGGCCAGGAAAGTCTGTGTGCATTTCCGCTGGTCATATAATGCCAGTGCTCGGCTGGCAGACCTCCAAAAGGAGTTTAACCTGCCCAAGAACCGCCTAATCTGTGACATGCCCACCAGGTGGAACTCAATGTTGGCCATGCTGCAGCAGCTGCACACGCAGCAGGGGGCCATCAATGAGTACCTGTGCGACTATGGCACCAGGACAGGGTCAGGGGAGCTTGTTTTTTTTTCCCCACGCCAGTGGGCCATGATCAGGGATGCATGCACTGTCCTGTCACCATTTGAGGAGGCCACGAGGATGGTGAGGAGTGACAGTGCATGCATCAGTGACACTGTCCCCCTTGTCCACCTGTTGGAGCACATGCTGCGTGGAATAATGGACAGGGAACTTGAGGCAGAACAGAGGCAGGAAGAGGAGGACTTCCTTAGCTCTCAAGGCCCCCTTTATCCAGACAGTGTTCCTGCGTGCCCGCCGATCACACAGGAAGAGGACGAGGAGGAGGAGGAGGAGGAGGAGGAAGATTGTGTCAGTATGGAGGTGGAGCCTGGCACTCAGCATCAGCAGCAGTCTTTAAGGGATCAGTCCCAAGAAACACATGGACTTGTACGTGGCTGGGAGGAGGTGGCTGCGGATCATGTTGTCCTTAGTGACCCAGAGGACTCCGGACCGAATGCCTCAGCAAACCTACGCTGCATGGCCTCCCTGATCCTGCAAAGCCTGCGTAAGGATCCTCGTATTCGTGGTATCAAAGGAAAAGGACCAATGCTGGCTGGCAACCCTCCTTGATCCACGTTACAAGAGTAAGGTTGCGGACCTTATCTTGCCGTCACAGAGGGAGCAGAGGATGAAACATCTTCGGGAGACCTTGCAGAAAGGTCTGTGCAACGTGTTCCCAGAGACTGGGAGGTTACAAACTGCTGTTCATGGACAATGTGTTGCTGAGACTTTGGTCAGTCAAAGAAGGAGCGGTGGAGAAGGTGGCCGTCTGACCGATGCGTTCAGACAATTTTTTACTCCGCAGCCCCAAGGTATGATCGGTTCCAGCAACCATCGGCAGCGTCTGTTTTACATGGTGCAGGAATACCTAGGGGCAAGATCTGACTTGGACACCTTTCCCACTGAAAATCCTCTGGGTTACTGGGTCTGGAGGATGGATCACTGGCCAGAGCTTTGCACAGTATGCAATTGAGCTACTGGCCTGTCCTGCATCCAGCGTTCATTCGGAACGCACATTCAGTGCTGCTGGAGGCTTTGTAACCGATCACAGGGTGTGTCTGTCCACCGACTCGGTCAATCGACTGACCTTCATAAAAATGAATCAGTCTTGGATCACCACCAGCTACCAAGCACCTGATGCTGATGTAACCGAATAATATTTTTTGAAATCTCAGATCCCTTCAAAGACTGCCTATGCTGATGCTGAGTGACTATCCTGAGTAAATATCCTCTTCCTCCTCAATCATCACGCTGATAGCTTGTAAGAACATTTTTGGTTCTGGGCGCCGCCACCAGTGCCTAAGGCCCAATTTTTCAGCCCCTGTTTAACAGGGGCGTGTGATTACAATTTTTGATGCAATTCTTTTGCAGCAGGGCTAGTTCCTTCACTCCAAATAGAGTATCTGTGAGGGGTTGCAGTGTTGTGGCACCAGCACCAGTGCCTAAGGCACAATTTTTCAGCCCCTGATCAACAGGGGCATGTAATTACAAATCTTGATCTAATATTTCACAGCAGGGCGCTGTGAGGGCTTACAGTGTTAAGGCCACAACAACACCTAAGGCCCAATTTCTGCTGAGTATATAGGGCAGGCCCCTACTTTCAAACGTCCAACTTACAAACGACTCCTACTTGCAAACGGAAGGAGACAACAGGAAGTGAGATGAAATCTACCCCTAGGAAGGGAAATTCTCTCCTGTAAGAGTTAATATGGGAAAAACGTGTCTCCTCTTCACTGATGCTTTATCACCAATCCTTGTTTCACAAAAAACCCAAAATTTTCAAAAAACATTTGTCATTGGGACAAAAAATGAGGTGAAATCTTCTGAAGAGGAGCACAGACAGCAAAACAAATGTCACAGGGGTCATAACCCTTCCCTATGTTTTCCAAAAAGCTAAAAATAGATTTTTTGGCTGGAGCTAAACACATTAAAAATGTACCCGTTCAAAATTACAAACAGATTCTACTTAACAACAAACCTACAGTCCCTGTCTTGTTTGCACCGCCTGTATACTGCTGTTCAGAGTACAGAGCCTGTATACTGCTGTTTCCTTTTTTAATACGGGTGCGGGGTTCCCCTTAATATCCATACAAGACCCAAAGGGCCTGGTAATGGACTGGGGGGTACCCATGCCGTTTGTCTCACTGATTTTCATCCATATTGTAATATTTCATTACATTAAAGCCGCAAGCAGTTTTAAATGACTTTTTTTCCTTTAAAAATTACATTTTGTGCAGGGACTGTTCTAAGCACGGGAGACACGCCCCACTTTACAGGCATACTATAGACACCCCCCAGGTACGATATTTAAAGGAATATTTCACTTTTTTTTTGTTTACTTTAAGCATCATTAAAATCACTACTCCCGAAAAAACGGCCGTTTTTAAAAGTTTTTTTTGCATTGATACATGTCCCCTGGTGCAGGACCCGGGTCCCCAAACACTTTTTTTAGGACAATACCATGAACATTAGCCTTTAAAATGAGCACTTTTGGTTTCGAACGTTCGAGTCCCATAGACGTCAATTCAGTCCAACGTTCGTGCGAATTTTCGGTCCGTTCGCAGGTTCTGGTGCGAACCGAACTGGGGGGTGTTCGGCTCATCCCTAGTCAAGAATGGTAAAAAAGACAAGAGACAGCTTGGGACAAGTCCTTTATTAAAAAATAAAAAAATAAAAATGTCCCACCATGTAAATTCACGCCGCCTAATGCACAGAAAAATAAAAATAAAAAGACCACAACCGTTCTGCCTCCATGGGAGGCTCCCGCCAAGGGACGCTTCTTCTGGGTGACAGATCGTATATAGCTGAGGGCGGGGCCACCCGGTGATGTAAACAGGTGACCCTGCCCCCTCTGATGCCAAGGGGAAGCCCCCGGAGGGGCGGCATCTGGGGGTCCCCTTGTTAAAGGGGGCTTCCAGATTCTGATAAGCCCCCCGCCCGCATACCCCCACAACCACTGGGCAAGGGCTGTGGGGATGAGGCCCTTGCCCCCATTAAAGCACCCTCCCCATGTTGAGGGCATGTGGCCTGGTACAGTTCAGGAGGGGGGCCACTCTCTCGTCCCCCCTCCTGAACTGTACCAGGCCACATGCCCTCAACATGGGGAGGGTGCTTTCCTGTGGCCTGCCAGGTTGCGTACTTGGATAAGGGTCTGGTATGGATATTGGGGGGACCCCTACGCCATTTTTTAAACATTTTTCGTGCAGGGTTCCCCCTTATAATAGATACCAGAACTGAAGGGGTCTGGTATGGATTTTGGGGGGGACCCCTACGCCATTTAAAAAAAAAAATTGTGCAGGGTTATATCACCCACAGTCTTTGATTTCAGAAATATGTTTACAGTAAGAATTCGACTTGAGTCCGGTGTAAAACTCGAATCGAATTTAAATTCAAATTTCAGAAATTCAAATAAATTTTGTTTTGTTATTTGCAGCATTCGATAAATTTTGTTTATACTGTAATTCGAGTATTCGGATCTATCCAAATCTCCGAATATTTATTCAGAGCGAAACAGCACATGTCTACTATTTGTCCCAATGTTTGGTTGCCGTCTCAAACTACAACTCCCAGGATTCTCAGCACTCTGCATATAAGTCTACTATGGGATTGTTTGTCTTTAGCTCTCCCCCTGCTGGTTGGAGAAGAATAGTGCAGCATTACAACAATATCTAAATAGAGGGAGAGAAGAATGAAAGGAAATGGGGTTGATTTACTAAAACTGGAAAGTGTAAAATCTGCTTCTAACTTCAGCTTCTTCAATTAAGCTATGACGAAAAAAAAAATCTGGAAGCTGGTTGGTTTCTATGTAGCATGTTGTCTTTTTTTTGTAATTTAATGGTTATGTGATGTATTTTATTTTATTTACTTGCTGTTTATTTACTTTGTTGTTATCTTTGTAAGGCGACCTTGGGTGCTCGCCTATAAATAAAATGTATTATTATTATTATTTTTATTAATAATGGAGGATCCAGGGGGAAAGGCTACTTTAACTGGTAATTGCGCAGTCAAGCAACGCAGAACTCAAACTAAGTTTTCTTTTGGTGACATTTGATCACCACTGTGTTTTTTTTTCCGCTATATAAACAAAACAAAAAAAGATGGAGAATTTTGAAAAAAAAAAAAAAAGTACTTTCTGCAATAAAACCCATCCAATAAAGAAAAGGTCAAATTTCTTCAAAATTTTAGGCCAAAATGTATTCTGCAATGTCTTTGGTAAAAAAAAAAAAAAAAAAAAAAATATATATATATATATATATATATATATATATATATATATATAAAACTTTCTGCAACAAAACAAAATATATATATATAAAACTTTCTGTAACAAAAATAAAAATAAAAATATATATATATATATATATATATATATATATATATATATATATATATATATATATATATATATATATATATATATATATATATCTTATATATAAACAAATATAAACAAAAAAAAAAGACGGAAATTTAAAAACAAAAAAAAACTTTCTGCAATGAAACCTATCCAATAAAAAAAGTCAAATTTCTTTAAAATTTTAGGCCAAAATGTATTCTGCTATGTCTTTAGTAAAAAAAAAAAAAAAAATCCCAAGTAAGTTTATATCGATTGGTTTATGTGAAAGTTATGGCGTCCACAAACTATGGTATATATAGTGGATTTTTATTTTTATACTACTAATGGTGGTGATCGACGACTTATGATGGGACTGTGATAGTGTGGCTGGAAATCTGGCACTAACTGACACTGGGAGGGTGGGAACTAAATAACTGACATCACCAGTGACATCAATACAGTGATCAGTGAAAATACTATATAAGAAAGGGTATTGTAATAGGAAGGAAATATAGGAAATTTTTAGGGTGCCATAAAAAAATCAAAACCGATATATACAAATATCAAATGTATTATACATAGATGAAATCCACAGGATATCATCAAACAATAACCGTATTGTAGATAGACAGCAGTTTTTCCTTGCTCTACATGTTTCGCCATACGATGGCTTCCTCAGGAGATAAGTACTGCATGTATGGTCACTACAAGTTGAGAACAATAGAGTCATACAAAGATCGGTACAAGATATAATATCATAATGAAAAATATAATAAAAAATGAAAAATACTATATGGTTATTGTATGATGATATCCTCTTGATTTTATCTATGTATAATAAATTTGATATTTTAATTTATCGGTTTTAATTTGTTTATGGCACCCTAAAAATCCCACTATTTCCTTCCTATTACAATATTTACAATATAGGGATGTGGTGCCTTTGACTATCCAACATCCAGCAATTAGTAATATTTTATATAGGAGAGGGTTTTTTTGGGGGGACTTTGAGTGTGGCACAAGACACGTGGCAGGAGAAATTAAGTAAATTGTTTAATTGACATAAAAACAAAAGCACACCTCATAGCATGTGATACATAATTGAACATGAGTATTTTAATCAGTATAAAAGACGATGACATACAAAAAAGGAGAATTCGTATACGGTGCCTTGCAAAAGTATTCCCCCCTTGGCCTTTTACCTATTTTGTTACATTACAACCTTTGGTTCAATGTTTTTGTTAATCTGAATTATATGTGATGGATCAGAACACAATAGTCTAAGTTGGTGAAGTAAAATTAGAAAAATATATACATAAAACTATTTTTCAGAAATAAAAAACTGATAATTGACATGTGCGTATGTATTCACCCCCTTTGTTATGAAGCCCATAAAAAGCTCTGGTGCAACCAATTACCTTCAGAAGTCACATAATTAGTGAGATGATGTCCACCTGTGTGCAATCTAAGTGTCACATGACCTGTCATTACATAGACACACCTTTTTGAAAGGCCCCAGAGGCGGCAACACCTAAGCAAGAGGCACCACTAACCAAACACTGCCATGAAGACCAAGGAACTCTCCAAACAAGTAAGGGACAATGTTGTTGAGAAGTACAAGTCAGGGTTAGGTTATAAAAAAAATATCCAAATCTTTGATGATCCCTAGGAGCACCATCAAATCTATCATAACCAAATGGAAAGAACATGGCACAACAGCAAACCTGCCAAGAGACGGCCGCACACCAAAACTCACGGAGCGGGCAAGGAGGGCATTAATCAGAGAGGAGCACAGAGACCTAAGGTAACCCTGGAGGAGCTGCAGAGTTCCACAGCAGAGACTGGAGTATCTGTACATAGGACAACAATAAGCCGTACGCTCCATAGAGTTGGGCTTTATGGCAGAGTGGCCAGAAGAAAGACATTACTTTCAGCAAAAACAAAATGGCACGTTTTGAGTTTGCGAAAAGGCATGTGGAAGACTCCCAAAATGTATGGAGGAAGGTGCTCTGGTCTGAGGAGACTAAAATTGGACTTTTTGGCCATCAAAGAAAACGCTATGTCTGGTGCAAACCCAACAAATCCCCCAAAGAACACCATCCCCACTGTGAAACATGGTGGTGGCAGCTTCATGCTGTGAGGTTGTTTTTCAGCAGTCGGGACTGGGAAACTGGTCAGAGTTGAGGGAAAGATGGATGGTGCTAAATACAGGGATATTCTTGAGCAAAACCTGTAGCAATCTGTGTGTGATTTGAGGCTAGGAGGGAGGTTCACCTTCCAGCAGGACAATGACCCCAAACACACTGCTAAAGAAACACTCGAGTGGTTTAAGGGGAAATATGTAAATGTGTTGGAATGACCTAGTCAAAGCCCAGACCTCAATCCAATAGAAAATCTGTGGTCAGACTTAAAGATTGCTGTTCACAAGGGCAAACCATCCAACTTGAAGGAGCTGGAGTAGTTTTGCAAGGACGAATGGGCAAAAATCCTTATCCTTAAAATGCTTATTTTACTAATGAATAAAAATGGGTATATGATACAGATGAATCACAGTTTAGGTCAAGCTATGTGTTGAGAACATGATGACATTGAATAGGCTTGACGCGTTTCTTTGCCAGTCGCCATTCATCAGGAGAAAACGCATACCTAATCTGAAAAAAATGAAAAACTGTACCAAACGGTACCATATTTTCCCCAGATGGGAAGAAAAAAAAGGTTTGGGGCAAGGAGAAAAAAAAAAAAGAAGGGTATCCCCCTGGAATACTTACATAAAAATGGTTCTACATAAGCAGTGTTGCAAATCAGGATCTGCAAAGCAAGTCTATAATATTATACACTGTCACTGTACTAATGACCCTGGGGCAGGAAGGGGTTAACATCTCAGGGTAATCAAGGGGTTAACTGTGTGCCTAACTATGTGTAATGTGTGCTGATTTTTTACTAAAGATCTCTTCATTTCTTCTCCCTGCTTTGCTTTGCAGGGAGAAGAAACAGAGAGATTGTTCCCCCTCTAGAGAGCCCTGTGTTGACTGTCACAGGGCTCTCGGCTGTGATTGGACACATCCGATCAGCAGGTACCGGCCAGGATTCATTGGCTGGGACCTGCTGCTGGGACCTGCTGGGGAAATACAAGGGTCATTGGCGACGTGTGTCTGCCAAGAAGTGTTTTATCGTAACTCCAAATATTCCACCAGTACAGAATGGGACATACTGACTAGGCAATTGATAGGAAAATAAAACCTTTAAAGCGGAATTGAACTCTCTCAATCAACATGAATTATGTTTAATCCTTATGCTGCTAGCATTAGTGAATAGATAGGAAGGTGAAATTATATTTACTCGCTTTACTCTTTATTTAGTTCTTATTTTTTTCTTCAGTTACTTCCTGGTTTCTGGCCTAGGCCAAAATGGTGTCATACATCCCAGGAGCCTTCTGGAGGGGAGCTTTCTTAGCTAAGCACGCCCTCTTGTCTACTTGCCTGAGCTAAGGGCAGATGGATTCCAGGAAGTAAATGCTACATGACATGAGACATCTGCCCTTACTCAAGATGGCTGCGGCTAAAAATGTTAGGGGGGTATTTTCTCAACAAAATAAAGCATGGAGACATGGATGGATGGGGAGTTTGCTGTGTTTGGTTTGTGTTGCTCAGATACGGTTAAGCACCGCTTTGAATTTGGAGGTAGCATGTTTTCCTGAGTCATGAACAGGAAAATATTTGGGATCTGCATTATTTTCCAACTGAATTCTCCTATTTTTCGACATTATGGAGTCAAATAGATTTTACTGCAATCAATTGTTCTTTATATTCTTTGTAATACATTGTTGCTGTTTTTTAACTACTTCCCGACCGACTACTACTACCATGATCCCAGTACTTTTTTTTTTCAGCCAGCGATTCTCTTATGTGAAAGTGATCCAAGCAGCTATTCAGCCGCTGGATCACTTTTATATGCAGCGGAAGGAGGTCCCATCGGGGAGCCCGGTAACAATGTGGCCTGTTCGGTCGCATTCACTGAGAAGAGTAGCAGGAACGTTCCCGCCCCTCTTCTGTGACATCAGAAACTGGAAGCAACAAGGGTTTTTGGCACCGATCATCAGTGCCCTGATAATCAGTGCCACCTATCAGTGCCCATCAGTGCAGACTCATCAGCGCCTCCTCATCAGTGCCCATTATGGCCCATCAGTGCAGCTACTCAGTGCCCATCAGTGCCACCTCATCAGTGCTCATCAGTGCAGCCTCACCAGTGCTCATCAGTGCAGCCTCATTAGTGCACATCAGTGAAGGTTCATCAGTGCAGCCTTAACAGTGCCCATCAGTGCAGCCTATTAGTGCTCATCAGTGCAGCCTCATCAGTGCCTCCTCATCAGTGCCCATTATGGCCCATCAGTGCAGCTACTCAGTGCCCATCAGTGCAGCTACTCAGTGCCCATCAGTGCAGCTACTCAGTGCCCATCAGTGCAGCCTCATCAGTGCCCATCAGTGCAGCCTCATCAGTGCCCATCAGTGCAGCCTCATCAGTGCCCATCAGTGCAGCCTCATCAGTGCCCATCAGTGCAGCCTCATCAGTGCCCATCAGTGCAGGCTCATCAGTGCCCATCAGTGCAGCCTCATCAGTGCCCTTCAGTGCTCATCAGTAAAGAAGAAAATGACATATTTGCTAGTTTTTATAACAGAAACTAAGAAAAATATTTTTGTTTTTCAAACATTTCAGCCTTTTTTCATTTATTTAGAAAAAAATGAAAACGCCAGTGGTGATTAATTACCACCAAAAGAAATCTCTATCTGAGGGAAAAAAATAGTTAAGATTTAATTTGGGTACGGTGTTGCATGACCGCGCTGAAAGCTGAAAATTGGACGGTGCACCGCTTCTGCATGCGGTGGCTTCCGGGCTCTCTAATTTCCCCTGGGGAGTCTGGGAACGTGGCAGATGGCTGGGACGCCTTCCCACAGAGGAGATGAAGGCACATCCACCCCCCCCCCATCTCCTCTGTGACAAATGAACCAGGAAGTGATGAGGATTTTGTCACTTCCAGTTTCAGAGCCGTCATTTCCCGACTGTTAGCAGCTAGAGAAGCTACTAACTGAGCATGGTCTGTCCATAGTTAGCTGCTTTGGAGGGCAGGGGCAACATCAGAGGCATAGGTGTGCGCAGCCTATTGCATTAGGGTGTGCACCCCAAAGTTCACACACACATATATAGGGCAGTAGAGCAATGGACGATGTTGGTAGAGCAGAGGATGGTGTCAGTAGGGCAGTGGATGATGTCAGTAGAGCAGAGGATGGTGTCAGTAGAGCAGTGGACGATGTCAGTAGAGCAGAGGATGGTGTCAGTAGAGCAGTGGACGTTGTCAGTAGAGCAGAGGATGGTGTCGTTAGGGCAGTGGACGGTGTCAGTAGAGCAGTGGACGATGTCGGTAGAGCAGTGGACGGTGTCAGTAGAGCAGTGGACGATGTTGGTAGAGCAGTGGACTTTGTCAGTAGAGCAGTGGACTTTGTCAGTAGAGCAGTGGACGATGTCGGTAGAGCAGTGGATGGTGTCAGTAGAGCAGTGAACGGTGTCAGTAGAGCAGAGGACGATGTCGGTAAAGCAGTGGATGGTGTCGGTAGAGCAGTTGACGATGTCGGTAGAGCAGTGGACTGTGTCAGTAGAGCAGTGGACGGTGTCAGTAGAGCAGTGGACGGTGTCAGTAGAGCAGTGGATGGTGTTGGTAGAGCAGTGGACTGTGTCAGTAGAGCAGTGGACGATGTCGGTAGAGCAGTGGACTGTGTCAGTAGAGCAGTGGACGGTGTCAGTAGAGCAGTGGACGGTGTCAGTAGGCAGTGGATGATGTCGGTAGAGCAGTGGTTGGTGTCAGTAGAGCAGTGGACGGTGTCAGTAGCGCAGTGGACATTGTCAGTAGAGCAGAGGACGTTGTCAGTAGAGCAGTGGACGATGTCAGTAGAGCAGTGGACGGTGTCAGTAGAGCAGTGGACATTATCAGTAGAGCAGAGGATGGTGTCAGTAGAGCAGTGGACTTTGTCAGTAGAGCAGTGGACGATGTCGGTAGAGCAGTGGATGGTGTCGGTAGAGCAGTTGACGATGTCGGTAGAGCAGTGGATGATGTCGGTAGAGCAGTGGACGGTGTCAGTAGAGCAGTGGACGGTGTCAGTAGAGCAGTAGATGGTGTTGGTAGAGCAGTGGACTGTGTCAGTAGAGCAGTTGACGATGTCGGTAGAGCAGTGGACTGTGTCAGTAGAGCAGTGGACGGTGTCAGTAGAGCAGTGGACGGTGTCAGTAGGCAGTGGATGATGTCGGTAGAGCAGTGGACGGTGTCAGTAGGCAGTGGATGATGTCGGTAGAGCAGTGGACGGTGTCAGTAGGGCAGTGGATGGTGTCAGTAGGCAGTGGATGATGTCGGTAGAGCAGTGGTTGGTGTCAGTAGAGCAGTGGACGGTGTCAGTAGCGCAGTGGACATTGTCAGTAGAGCAGAGGACGATGTCAGTAGAGCAGTGGACGGTGTCAGTAGCGCAGTGGACATTGTCAGTAGAGCAGAGGATGATGTCAGTAGAGCAGTGGACGATGTCAGTAGAGCAGTGGACAGTGTCAGTAGAGCAGTGGACATTATCAGTAGAGCAGAGGACGGTGTCAGTAGAGCAGTGGACTTTGTCAGTAGAGCAGTGGACGATGTCAGTAGAGCAGTGGATGGTGTCGGTAGAGCAGTGGACGGTGTCGGTAGAGCAGTTGACGATGTCGGTAGAGCAGGGGACGGTGTCAGTAGAGCAGTGGACAGTGTCAGTAGAGCAGAGGACGGTGTCAGTAGAGCAGTGGACAGTGTCAGTAGGGCAGTGGATGATTTCGGTAGAGCAGTGGACTTTGTCAGTAGAGCAGTGGATGGTGTCGGTAGAGCAGTGGACGGTGTCGGTAGAGCAGTTGACGATGTCGGTAGAGCAGTGGACAGTGTCAGTAGGGCAGTGGACGGTGTCAGTAGGCAGTGGATGATGTCGGTAGAGCAGTGGACGGTGTCAGTAGGGCAGTGGACGGTGTCAGTAGGCAGTGGATGATGTCGGTAGAGCAGTGG
Source organism: Lithobates clamitans (assembly GCA_037952925.1). Lineage (NCBI taxonomy): Eukaryota > Metazoa > Chordata > Amphibia > Anura > Ranidae > Lithobates > Lithobates clamitans. The sequence goes on along the minus strand of JBBGZY010000009.1, from coordinate 679,032 downwards.
TTGGTGTCAGTAGAGCAGTGGACGGTGTCAGTAGGGCAGTGGACAGTGTCAGTAGGCAGTGGATGATGTCGGTAGAGCAGTGGTTGGTGTCAGTAGAGCAGTGGACGGTGTCAGTAGGGCAGTGGATGATGTCAGTAGAGCAGTGGACGGTGTCAGTAGGGCAGTGGATGATTTCGGTAGAGCAGTGGACTTTGTCAGTAGAGCAGTGGACGATGTCGGTAGAGCAGTGGATGGTGTCGGTAGAGCAGTGGACGGTGTCGGTAGAGCAGTTGACGTTGTCGGTAGAGCAGTGGACGGTGTCAGTAGAGCAGTGGACGATGTCGGTAGAGCAGTGGATGGTGTCGGTAGAGCAGTTGACGTTGTCGGTAGAGCAGTGGACGGTGTCAGTAGAGCAGTGGACAGTGTCAGTAGGGCAGTGGATGATGTCAGTAGAGCAGTGGACGGTGTCAGTAGAGCAGTGGACGGTGTCAGTAGAGCAGTGGACGATGTCGGTAGAGCAGTGGACGGTGTCGGTAGAGCAGTTGACGTTGTCGGTAGAGCAGTGGACGGTGTCAGTAGAGCAGTGGACAGTGTCAGTAGGGCAGTGGACGGTGTCAGTAGGCAGTGGATGATGACGGTAGAGCAGTGGTTGGTGTCAGTAGAGCAGAGGACGGTGTCAGTAGAGCAGTGGATGATTTCGGTAGAGCAGTGGATGGTGTGGGGGGGGGGCTGAATAGACCCCTGATGTCTCACTTTGAGACAGAGAAAGGGACTAAGGACAGAGATTCCCCAGTTCCTTTCTTTGCAGCCAAGCGTCAGGGGGGAATCTGCCCAGCAGGGGCTGATTAGGGTGTGCCCAGGCACACCTGACACGACCTGTGCGCACGCCTATGATCAGAGGTCTAATAGATCCCGGATGTCCTCATAAAAGAGTAGCTGCCACCTGTCCAAAGCTATCACAAGGGAAACTTTGAGATGGTGCTTGACTTTATTCTATTTTGTCTTTTGAGATTCTCCTCAGGAGAAAAATATAATGATTACAGTTTAGATTCCACCATTTCCACCATCAGCAGCCTCCACAGTACATCTACGTCATATAATATGCGCAGTGAAATTTGCCGCGCTGGAACCAAACGAAATCTAATCTCACACCGCCAAATCGTATACTGAATGAAGAGAAATGGTGTCATCATATTATACAGAGATGCTCAGGTAATAAACCGCGTCACAAAATGATTTCCAAAGGTTGCTGTGTGAATAAAACCGTGAAAATATTCAAATATTGGAAATAGTGAAAAGTCCTTCTTCCCGATAAAGAAACAAGTGTGAACCTCTACCACCAACCCACCCGGTGCTCATACACACTGACCCACCCGGGGCTCATACACACCGACCCACCCGGTGCTCATACACACCGACCCACCCAGGGCTCATACACACCGACCCACCCGGGGCTCATACACACCGACCCACCCGGTGCTCATACACACTGACCCACCCGGGGCTCATACACAGCGACCCACCCGGGCTCATACACACCGACCCACCCGGGGCTCATACACAGCGACCCACCCGGGGCTCATACACACTGACCCACCCGGGGCTCATACACAGCGACCCACCCGGGGCTCATACACACTGACCCACCCGGGGCTCATACACAGCGACCCACCCGATGCTCATACACACTGACCCACCCGGTGCTCATACACACTGACCCACCCGGTGCTCATACACACTGACCCACCCGGGACTCATACACAGTGACCCACCCGGGGCTCATACACACTGACCCACTCGGGGCTCATACACAGCAACCCACCCGGGGCTCATACACACCAACCCACACGGGGCTCATACACAGCGACCCACCCGGGGCTCATATATAACAACCCACCCGGGGCTCATACACACCGACCCACCCAGTGCTCATACACACCGACCCACCCGGGGCTCATATACACCGACCCACCTGGGGCTCATACATAACAACCCACCCGGGGCTCATACATAACAACCCACCCGGGGCTCATACACACCGACCCACCCGGGGCTCATACACACTGACCCACCCGGGGCTCATACACAGTGACCCACCCAGGGCTCATACACACCGACCCACCGGGGGCTCATACACAACAACCCACCCGTGGCTCATACACAACAACCCACCCATGGCTCATACACACCGACCCACCCAAGGCTCATACACACCGACCCGCCTGGAGCTCATACACACTGACCCGTCCGGGGCTCATACACAGCGACCCGCCCAGGGCTCATACACAGCGACCCGCCCGGGGCTCATACACACCGACCCGCCCGGGGCTCATACACACCGACCCGCCCGGGGCTCATACACACCGACCCGCCCGGGGCTCATACACACCGACCCGCCCGGGGCTCATACACACCGACCCGCCCGGGGCTCATACACACCGACCCGCCCGGGGCTCATACACACCGACCCGCCCAGGGCTTATACACAGGGACCCGCCCGGGGCTCATACACACCGACCCGCCCGGGGCTCATATACAGGGACCTGCCCAGGGCTTATACACACCAACCCGCCCGGGGCTCATATACAGGGACCTGCCTGGGGCTCATACACACCGACCCGCCCGGGGCTCATACACACCGACCTGCCCGGGGCTCATACACACCGACCCGCCCGGGGCTCATACACACTGACCCGCCCGGGGCTCATACACACCGACCCGCCCGGGGCTCATACACACCGACCCGCCCAGGGCTTATACACAGGGACCCGCCCGGGGCTCATACACACCGACCCGCCCGGGGCTCATATACAGGGACCTGCCCAGGGCTTATACACACCGACCCGCCCGGGGCTCATACACAGGACCTAACCTTTTAATGTGGACTAAAAATCTGCACGACGGGAAAACTAATTTTGTTTCATTTCGATTCATTTGTTGAGTAAATCATTTTGGATTTGTTCATTCGTTGTTCCCGAATTGATTCGTATTTTTCAGGAAGTTTTTTCGGGAGATTGGCTACATTTGTTATAACTTTGTAATTCTTTATTTCGGGAAGATTACTTATGCGAGTCATCCCTGCTAGTCCAACCCACAAAGGGAAATGGAATGAGCTGATTGGACGATATCGTCCGTTCCGAAAGTAAGGAATGGACGAATTACAGATTCATTCCTTATGTTATGATTCGGAGATTCCGATGGATCCACTTTCCATCCAACCCAAACACACAATAAGTAGAATTCATCGTCTTATTTCACTTTTCTACCTTCCTGTATTTATTGCAATAGGTTTTCCATTTAATATTTAGTGCATTTTTCATAATAATGAGACGTGCGATTCAAATTTGTTACGAATCAAAATTTAGACGAAACATTCGTTATTTGGAGATTCGTATGTATCTGAATTTCCGAATCACCATGGTAACGCATTTCAATGAATCAGAAAAAAATTATAACAAAACAAATCATTTGAATTCAAAATACAGTTGAATATGAAAATTAATTTAAATTCAAATCTGAAAATGTATTAGACATGTGCACTGCCGAAAAACGAGTTTGTTTTACTTTTAGCTTCATTTGCTTTTTGTTTGTTTTTTTGTTTTTTGGGTCATTTGTTATGAACGCAATTCATAAATTCTAAAATTCGTAAATTTGAAGAATTCCAAAATCTGAAAATCTTAAAGAATAACTAACTAATTAACTAATAATAACTAACTATTAAATGAAAGGTATTGGAATTTCCTTTCAAATTTGGCTGTTTAGTGAACGTAACGAATACGAATTTATCCGAAGTTACTAATTACCTGAAATGACGAATGCCGCATCTAAACAAATGAAACAGAACGAATGAATAATAAATAATAATAATACTAATAAAAAGGTTTCATTATTATAGCTGTTATTTATTATTATTAATATTGTTACGTTCCATTTGTTTAGATGCGGCATTCATTATTTGGGATAATTCGTAACTTCAGATGAATTTGTATTCGTTGCGTTCACTAACAGCCAAATTTGAAAGGAAATTCCAATACCTATCATTTAATAGTAATAGTTCATTCAATATTAGTTAGATAATATTTAGAATTTTAGGGTTTTTGGATTTTCAAATTTTTCGAATTTACGAATATTTTGAAAAATTTGTTAAACGGGTTTTACGTTAATTTCTAAACGAATTGCACATGTCAAAAAGTAATTTGAATTCAAAATGGAAACATATGGCAATAAATACAGTAAGGTATACAAGTGAAATGATTCCTACTTAGGCTTCTTTATAAAATAGAAAAGAATAGAATAAAATAAAACACAATAGAATGGAATAAAATAGAATAGGATAGAATAAAACAGAATAGAATATAAAAGAATAAAATAGATTGTAAGCTCTAATGAGCAGGGCCCTCTGATTCCTCCTGTATTAAACCGTATTGTAATTGGAGAGTCCGCCCTTATTTTGTAAAGTGCTGCGCAAACTGTTGGCACCATATAAACCCTGTATAATAATATAAAGGAATAGAAAATAACAGAATAAAATACAATAGAATAGAATAGGACATAAAAGAATGGAATATAATAAAAAAAATAACAGAATAGACTAGAAAATAAAGGAATAGAAGAGAGCAGAATAGAATAGAATAGAAAAAATAGATACAGTGCCTTAAAAAAAGTATTCATACCCCTTGAAATCTTCCACATTTTCATGTTACAACCAAAAACGTAAATGTATTTTATTGGGATTTTATGTGATAGACCAACACAAAGTGTCACATAATTGTGAAGTGGAAAATGATAAATGATACAAAAAAAGTGTGGGGTACATTTGTATGGCGCCCCCCGGAGTCAATACTTTGTAGAACCCCCTTTCACTGCAATTACAGCTGCAAGTCTTTTTGGGGATGTCTCTACCAGCTTTGCACATCTAGAGAGGACATTTCTGCCCATTCTTCTTCTTTGCAAAATATCTCAAGCTCTGTCAGATTGGATGGAGAGCGTCTGTGATCAGCAATTTTCAAGTCTTGCCACAGATTCTCAATGGGATTTGGGTCTGGACTGTGACTGGGCCATTCTAACACATGAATATGCTTTGATCTAAACCAGGGGTCTCCAAACTTTAGCCCTCCAGTTGTTCAGGAACTACAATTCCCATCATGCCTAGTCATGTCTGTGAATGTCAGAGTTTTACAATGCCTCAAGGGACGTGTAGTTCCGCAACAGCTGGAGGGACATAGTTTGGAGATCCCTGATGTAAACCATTCCATTGTAGCTCTGGCTGTATGTTTCGGGTCGTTGTCCTGCTAGAAGGTGAACCTCCCCCCCAGTCTCAAGTCTTTTGCAGGTTCTAACATGTTTTCTTCTAAGATTGTCCTGTATTTGGCTCCATCCATCTTCCCATCAACTCTGACCAGCTTCCCTGTCCCTGCTGAAGAAAACCATCCCCACCACATGATGCTGCCACCACCATGTTTCACGGTGGGGATGGTGTGTTCAGGGTGATGTGCAGTGTTAGTTTTCCCCACACATAGCGTTTTGCTTTTAGGCCATAAAGTTGAATTTTGGTCTCATGTGACCAGATCACCTTCTTCCATATGTTTGCTGTGTCCTCCACATGGCTTCTCACAAACTACAAACAGGACTTCTTATGACTTTCTTTCTCCAATGTCTTTCTTCTTGTCACTCTTCCATAAAGGGAAGATTTGTGGAGAACACGACTAATAGTTGTCCTGTGGACAGATTCTCCCACCTGAGCTGTGGATCTCTGCAGCTCCTCCAGAGTTACCATGGACCTCTTGGCTCTTCTCTGATGAATGCTCTCCTTGCCCGGCCGGTCAGTTTAGGTGGACGGCCATGTCTTGGTAGGTTTGCAGTTGTGCCATACTCTTTCCATTTTCCGATGATGGATTGAACAGAGCTCCGTGAGATGTTCAAAGCTTGGGAGATTCTTTTATAACCTAACCCTGCTTTATACTTCTCCACAACTTTATCCCTGACCTGTCTGGTGTGTTCCTTGGCCTTCATGATGCTGTTTGTTCACTAAGGTTCTCTAACAAACCTCTGAGGACTTCACTGAACATCTGTATTTATACTGAGATTAAATGACACACAGGTGGACTCTATTTACTAATTAGATGACTTCTGAAGGCAATTGGTTCCACTAGATTTTAGTTAGGGGTATCAGAGTAAAGGGGGCTGAGTACAAATGTACCCCCCCACACACACTTTTCACATATTTATTTGTAAAACATTTCAAAAAACATTTATCATTTTCCTTCCACTTCACAATTATGTGCCACTTTGTGTTGGTCTATCACATAAAATCCCAATAAAATACATTTACGTTTTTGGTTGTAACATAACAAAATGTGGAACATTTCAAGGGGTATGAATACTTTGTTAAGGCGCTGTAGAATAGAATAAAAGAATTGAATGGAAAATAATTGAAAATAAAAGAATAAATAGAATAGAATAGAAAAGAATAGAACAAAGTAGACTAGAATAGGATAGAAACAAACAGAATAAAATAGAAAAAAAAATAGAACAAATATAGCCGTCTTTCAAATTTCGAATGTCAAAATTCGAATCGATTTGAAAATAATGAATTATACAAAATGAATCCTAATATACAAAACAAATCCTGAAAACAAATCATTCTAACATAACTAATATGACGAAAATGAAATGATTAACTTAACGAACAAATCCGAAAAGAAATTGAACAAATTTTTCCACCGTGCACATCTCTAAATGTAACATAAAAACTTAATGGATCCAAATCAATTCGGATAATTCGTTATGTCATTAACGTTATTGCGGATGTTTGAAACATTAACAAAAGGCCCAAACCATCGAACGATGTCATCCGAATGAAACGAACGAATGCAAATTAATTAGTTGTTTCTTTATCATTTATTTCGATTCGTTGAAGTTTGTTACTATTGTAATTCGGAGATTCGGATATATCCAGATCTCCAAACAATACAAATTTTGTCTGAATTTTAATGAGGACATTCAGATAATAGGAGGTCCAAACAACACTCACTCCCTTTATAAGCTGGGATAAGCTACGATGCCGGATCACTGGTTCTTAGCTTTAAACTGCTTAGCTCCAAAATGATAAATCCGGCCATAAAATAGGATACAAAAAAACAAGAACATAGTGCTCTCTGTATAAAGCCATGAATCCCTTTATTATTTACAAGCAAGGTATAATAAGAGGCAAAGTGGGATGTATCTCACAGCTCGCTGCTCTCCGTATGTATGTATAGTATCTATGTATGTACATATGGGATGGTGATGTGTGGACAGTATATAGACACAATGAAGGAAGACGCCTTGGATTGAAGTCTGAGATGACCAGTGGCGGCCCGTCAATTAGGGGTGCACAGGCACCGCCCCCCCTATCCATGAGTTTGGCCCCCTGATCTACATGCAGGGCGCCGGACACATAGATCCCAATGAGGGATTTTTTTTTTTTGAAGCATGTGATTAGAGCCCAAGGCTCTAATAGGCTTCAAAAAAGGGTGGGCTTGGGGCGCAGAGCATTGCACCCTGAGCCCACCCAATTGTGTTGCAACCAGGGCTGGTGCAAGGATTTTTGACACCCTAGGCAAAACCTAATTTTGCCGTCCCCACCATTGGCTCCACCCTTGACTGCACCCCATTTGTCTTGCCCATGTATACCCCACCTTTTTGGTGCTGCGCCCATCAATTGCAGCCCACCAACGTCCATCAAATGCAGCCTTACCAGCGCCCATCAATGCAGCCTACCGGCGCCCATCTGTGGAGCCTCACCAGCGCCCATCAATGCAGCCTCACCAGCGCCCTTCAAATGTAGCCTCACCAGCGCCCTTCAAATGCAACCTACCAGCGCCCATCAATGTAGCCTACCAGTGCCCATCAATGCAGCCTACCAGCGCCCATCAATGCAGCCTACCGGCGCCCATCAATGTAGCCTACCAGTGCCCATCAATGCAGCCTACCAGCGCCCATCAATGCAGCCTCACCAGCGCCCTTCAAATGTAGCCTCACCAGCGCCCTTCAAATGTAACCTCACCAGCGCCCATCAATGCAGCCTCACCAGCGCCCATCAATGCAGCCTCACCAGTGCCCTTCAAATGTAGCCTCACCAGTGCCCTTCAAATGTAGCCTCACCAGCGCCCATCAATGCAACCTACCAGCGCCCATCAATGTAGCCTACCAGGACCCATCAATGCAGCCTACCAGCGCCCATCAATGTAGCCTACCAGGACCCATCAATGCAGCCTACCAGCGTCCATCAATGTAGCCTACCAGCGCCCATCAATGCAGCCTACCAGCGCCCATCAATGCAGCCTACCAGGACCCATCAATGCAGCCTACCAGCGTCCATCAATGCAGCCTACCAGCGCCCATCAATGCAGCCTACCAGCGCCCATCAATGCAGCCTACCAGGACCCATCAATGCAGCCTACCAGCGCCCATCAATGCAGTCTACCAGCGCCCATCAATGCAGCCTACCAGGACCCATCAATGCAGCCTACCAGCGCCCATCAATGCAGCCTACCAGCGCCCATCAATGCAGCCTCACCAGTGCTTATTAAATGCAGCCTCACCAGCGCCCATCAAATGCAGCCTCACCAGCGCCCTTCAAATGCGGCCTTCCAGTGCCCATCAATGAATGTTTGCTTGCTTCCATTCTTTCGGGAGTTGGAACACAGACACAGTCCTCCGCCACCACTGCGCCTCTGACACTGTGTGCGAACGAAGTGGCGGCTGCCTGCTGATTCTGAGACTTAGTTGCTTGCTGTAGATAGAGGAGATTAGGAACACCGGTGGCCGGGCATCCTAGGCAGCAGTGGTAGCACCGGCCCTGGTTGCAACAGCGAATGAGTATTCTTTATTGTCACACTGATTCTCCTCCCGTTTCTCGATTGGCTTGGAAGGAAAAGCGATGCTATTGGCCTAGGAGCAGGAGGAAGGAGGAGACGCATGGCCGGAGGAGACGCACGGGAAGCCCAACCGACCAACCCGCCAGCCACCACTGTGACTCCAGGGATGCCTCAGCCATCCAACATCCGACTCGGACAGGGGAGGGAGGAGGGGAGGGAGGAGTCTCCCGTGGGGGGGGCCCGGGGGGGGGGTTGTTGCTGGTGTTCCAGGTGCCCCCCCCATCCTCCCCATTATTGTGCACCAGCCGCCACTGCCACTGGAGATGACACCTGAAGATGGGTACCTAGGGGTCATTATTACAATGTTAGTACAATCAGTAAGCTTTGTGTCCATGGAGCTGAACATGAATGCCAAATTGAATGATGTGAGGACACATCCGGTATAGAAATTGTTGCCTATTTTGGGCAGAACCCATAATAAACAACCAGAATATGGGAGCTGATAGTTATGGAACACAAATAATGCATGAATTCATTAACAGCACATCCCCATCCTTCCCAGCTGAGCGTTCACCGACACCGAGATCAGTAAATATCATCTAAATTCATTGGTCATGTGGATTCTTCTGGAATCTCGGTGCGCTTTGTGTATTTCCTCCAGATCTGTGCAGTAATCCAGTGTGAGACTTCCTGTAATAAAGACCAATCACTGCTGCTCTCTGTCCTTGTGCAGGGAGACTGGTCTTGTCTCCGCCCCCTCCTGTAGACAGCTTGTAGTGGGTGGAGCCTTCTGGATCCCTCCCACAGCTCTGCTTTCTCTCCTTGTGCAGGGTGACTGGTCTTGTCTCCAATCCTTCCTGTAGACAGCTTGTAGTGGGTGGAACCTTTTGGGTTCCTCCCACAGCTCTGCTTTCTTTCCTTCTGCAGGGTGACTGGTCTTGTCTCCGCCCCTCCTGTAGTTTTCTGCAGGCTGTAGTGGGTGGAGCCTGCTGGGACCCTCCCACAGCTCTGCTCTCTTTCCTTGTGCAGGGTGACTGGTCTTGTCTCCGCCCCCTCCTGTAGTTTTCTGCAGGCAACCTGTAGTAGGAGGAGATGACTGAGTCCATTCCACAGCTCTGCTTTCTCTCCTTGTGCAGGGGGACTGGTCATTTCTCCACCCCTCCTGTATGGTTTCTGGGGGGCAGCATGTAGTGGGTGGAGCCTGCTAGGTCCCTCCAACAGCCCTGCTCACTCTCCTTGTGCAGGAAGACTGGTCTTGTCTCCGACCCTTCCTGTAGACAGCTTGTAGTGAGTGGAGACTTCAGGGACCCTCCCACAGCTCTGCTCTCTCTCCTTGTGCAGGGTGACTGCTCTTGTCTCCGCCCCCTCCTGTAGTTATCTCCCGGCAGCCTGTAGTAGGAGGAGCTGACTGAGTCCATCCCACAGCTCTGCTTTCTCTCCTTGTGCAGGGTGACTGGTCTTGTCTCCGCCCCCTCCTGTAGTTTTCTGCAGGCAGCCCTTAGTGGGTGGAGTCTGCTGGGACCCTACCACAGCTCTGCTCTCTTTCCTTGTGCAGGGTGACTGGTCTTGTCTCCGCCCCCTCCTGTAGTTTTCTCCCGGCAGCCTGTAGTAGGAGGAGCTGACTGAGTCCATCCCACAGCTCTGCTTTCTCTCCTTGTGCAGGGGGAGTGGTCATTTCTCCACCCCTCCTGTATGGTTTCTGCTGGCAGCATGTAGTGGGTGGAGCCTGCTAGGTACCTCCCACAGCTCTCTCACTCTCCTTGTGCAGGGTGAGTGATCTTATCTCCGCCCCCTCCTGTAGCTTTCTGCAGGCAGCCTGTAGTAGGTGGAGTCTGCTGGGCCCCTCCCACAGCTCTGCTCTCTGCATAGACAATGTACAGTGCAGTGATGAGGTCACTGCTACTTTTACAAGGTAATATCGGGGTTTGTGAAGGAATTTGGTGCCTTTATAGGTGGAATAATAACCTCTTTAACTCCTGAGGAATATATTTAAATTACATTTTTCTGTGCCCAGAGTTCCACTTTAAATACAGTAGAGTATCTATTCTCTGAAATGTAATTCAGCGTCCAGTTTTCAGCCCACACATTCCCCCAAGACCCACCAATAATATCGTGGCCGGTGTCATTCGACGAGCCCACACCGGAGAATAATCTTCATTCATGGCTGCCCTGGTTTAATCATCGATCGAGTCCTCGCAATCACAAAGCACACTCATAGCACTCCAACGTATTTGTGTCTTCCAGCCCCGTCTCCGGCCTGCCCGCTCCTCGGTGACTTGCGTTGTGTATTCTATGAGTTTTCCGGCGTTGGCAGAAGCCTTTTCTGCTCCCCGCCCTCCGTTGTTGTCTGATCCTCGAGCTCTGCGCTGACATTTCCAGTTTTTTGAGCGAAAAAAACCTTCCACCGCGTCAAGTCACTTCACAGCTCTCTTCGTAATTGCTTTGGCCTTCTTTGGCAGCCGTTCCATGAGATTGAAAACATTCCCCATTGAATGTAGGGCTCGTTCTCAGCGCCTTCCATCGCATTTATTCCTTATAAACAGGGAACATGACGAATCTGGTTATTCTTCTCATGGGGTGTATAATAGATACCACACGTTCAGTAATTTGCTGTTCTATTGTACGCCGATTCTTTACATGAAGCTTCCAGAAGCCAAGTGAGCTTGTGTTCGCCCGGCACCTACACCCGCTGTCAGCTGGTTGCTCATTCATTTAAGCAAGTGGTATGTCAGAGCCACGTGAATTATTTCCATGCCGGAGTGCTCGGAGGAATAAATATTTAAGTCACTTACAACCTATTTCAGTTAACAGTTAAAAAAGAAACATTAAAGCCGTCTTCACAGAAGGCTGGTAATCAGGCATAGTGTTGCCAACCTACCAGATTGAAATTTACTGACAGGACACCCAAAATTTACTGGCACAGCCACGTTTTTACTGGCATTTCCAAAAGTTACAAAATGACAGTTTTTAAGTACAAATTTCACTATTTAGGCTACAATATATAATTAACAATGTGATTTCAGGTAGATAATAAGGCAAAAAACATATTTCTTATTTTATTTTCGATATAGTAAGTAAGTGGCTCAGGGACAGGACTGAGGAGGGCAAGAAAGTAGAATGGGCGGCACACACACACATGAAATGGACTCTCACAGTGATACTGACAGCCAGGGGCGTTGCTAGGTCTACAAAAGATCTGGGGCTAGAGCCCATAGCAGTGTAGTAAATAAAGTCATGTGCTTGGGCGGGCATACACATGTATATACAGTAATATACGTGTGTGTGTGTGTGTATATGCCCAGAGAGCCCCACACTTACATCAGGGTCCCCAGAGAGCCCCTCTCTACATCAGGGTCCCCAGAGAGCCCCTCTCTACATCAGGGTCCCCAGAGAGCCCCCACCTACATCAGGGTCCCCAGAGAGCCTCCTCCTTACATCAGAGTCCCCAGAGAGTCTCCCCTTACATCAGGGTCCCCAGAGAGCCCCTCTCTACATCAGGGTCCCCAGAGAGCCCCCCTTACATCAGAGTCCCCAGAGAGTCTCCCCCTTGCATCAGGGTCCCCAGAGAGCCCCCCACTTACATCAGGGTTCCCAGAGACCCCCCTTTACATTAGGGTCCCCAGAGAGTCTCCCCCTTGCATCAGGGTCCCCAGAGAGCCCCCCACTTACATGAGGGTTCCCAGAGAGCCCCCCTTACATCAGGGTCCCCAGAGAGCCCCTCTCTACATCAGGGTCCCCAGAGAGCCCCCCCTTACATCAGAGTCCCCAGAGAGTCTCCCCCTTGCATCAGGGTCCCCAGAGAGCCCCCCACTTACATCAGGGTTCCCAGAGACCCCCTTTACATTAGGGTCCCCAGAGAGCCTCCCCCTTAAATCAGGGTCCCCAGAGAGCCCCCCACTTACATCAGGGTCCCCAGAGAGCCCCCACTTACATCAAGGTTCCCAGAGAGCCTCCTCCTTACATCAGAGTCCCCAGAGAGTCTCCCCCTTGCATCAGGGTCCCCAGAGAGCCCCCCACTTACATCAGGGTTCCCAGAGAGCCCTCCTTACATTAGGGTCCCCAGAGAGCCTCCCCTCTTAAAATCAGGGTCCCCAGAGAGCCCCCCACTTACATCAGGGTCCCCAGAGAGTCTCCCTTCTCCTTGGGGTCCCCTGCAGAGACTCGGGGCTATGGGCCCCAGATTCTGGGCTATAGCCCCAAAAGCCACCCCCCTAGCGATGCCACTGCTGACAGCAGTGTGCAGTAGTACAGATTACCGACATGACACGTCCCCTCCAGAGTCACAGTGACAGTCTCTCTCCAAGCCAAGTGGTCCCTCCAGTCCAAACAGCACTGATGGTCCCGCTCCTGGCCTGCCTTGCTCTTATCCCCGCAAACCCACACACAAGGCTCTGTCCGCTGTGCTTGGCTCCCTTGCACCATGACATCACAGGACATGCTCAGGCACCGCCCTCCACCAGAGCCGCCCAAACACACTGAAGCAAGCACTCATATAGTCTGGGCTGGCTCCAGGCCGAGCGTCACAGCCATATTTTTTACTGGCAACCTTTTCTTTTTACTGGCATTTACTGGCAGGAGAAAATCGCCTGTTTTTTACTGGCTGGCAGTAAAAATACAGACGGTTGGCAACAATGATCAGGCACAGTGAGATGGTCTCACTATGTAATAGCTAACGCGTATAGAGAGATGTGGGTAGCCTCTATAGCAATAGGGTAATAAAGGAAAAGTAAACCATTTGTACCATCATCCAGGAACTAGAGATAAAGCGATCGGATGCTTGGTCCCCAACCAAGCCTCCTTTGGAAAAACGGGGAGGCAATTGAACTATCTCAGTACAGTATAGGAGGGGAAATCCAGATGTATAGACAAATATGTGAAAAATCTATTGATATAAAAGTTTATTGATACAAAATTAACCACTTCAGCTCCGGAAGATTTGTCTGCTGAATGACCGGGCTTTTTTTTTTTGCGATACGGCACTGCGTCGCTTTAACTGATAATTGCGCGGTCGTGCGACGTTGTACCCAAACAAAATTGACGTCCTTTTTTTCCCACAAGTAGAGATTTCTTTTGGTGGCATTTGATCACCTCTGCAGTTTTTATTTTTTGCGCTATAAACAAAAAAAGAGCAACAATTTTGAAAAAAAAAAAAGCATTATTTTTTACTTTTTGCTATATTAAATATCCCCCCAAAATATATAAAAAAAACAATTTTTTTCCTCAGTTTAGGCCGATATGTATTCTTCTAAATATTTTTGGTAAAAAAAAAAAAATCTCAATAAGCGTATATTGATTGGTTTGCGCAAAAGTTATAGACTCTACAAAATAGGGGATAGTTTTATGGCATTTTTAAAAATTATTTTCTTTTTATTAGTAATGGCGGCGATCTGCAACATTATGGCGGACACATCGGACAATTTTGAAGCTATGTTGGGACCATTGGCATTTATACAGCGATCAGTGCAATAAAAATGCACTGATTACTGTAAAAATGGGAAGGGGTTAAACACTAGGGGGGCGATCAAGGGGTTAAGTGTGTCCTAGGGAGTGATTCTAACTGTAGGGGGGAGGGGCTACCACTCACATGACAGCGATCACTGCTCCCGATCACAGATAGAAGTAGATCTCTGTCATTACACAAGGCAGAACAGGGAAATGCCTTGTTTACATAGGCATCTCCCCATTCTACCTCTCCACACCGCAATCGTGGGGCGCCGGAGAACATCGAGTTCTCCCGTGGCATGAGGCAGGCACACGCGCGCCCGAAAAGTGGCAAATTTAAAGTGACGTGCCTGTACGCCCATTTGCCTGCCTGTGCCATTCTGCCGACGTACATCTGTGTGCGTTGGTTGGCAAGTGGTTAATAACACATAATGAAAAATCAAATACAAATTAAAAGCATGGTAACGATCCATGTGTATCACCAAGATAGTGATCCCCGGGCGGGGAAGATCACAGTGGGATTGCTGATCACGGATAGCATCTCAACTAGTTTCGCGGCCTAATGCATCGGGAGGATATCTGTTATTTGATTGACAAGCGATCAATAACAATACGCTTAACCAAAATGGTAACAACATTAAATAAGGTACTATCAATGACAATGTTATATAAAAAGGGGGGGGGGCAGAGCTGCTTTCCCAGAACCCTGGCATGCACAAGGTGCAGGACGTAACCAGAGAGGTCCCCCGCGGCGACTAGGGGGGGATTTACAGGACACTGGACTGGTATCTAAAAAGATTGGGGTAAAGCAGATGGTATGGGTCCACTATGTATTGAGGGGGAAGAACTAGGAGTCAAGGGTTGTGACTGGAATGGGTGTGTTGGGGAGGGGATAAATTAGTGAGGAAATGTGAGTGAAAAAATGGGGGGGGTTTGGGAAAACGAGGGGGAGAAAAAATGGGAGGGTGAGGGGAGGGGGGGAAAGAAACAACAATTTGGAAGGGGAAAAAAAGGGGGGGGGGTTGGTGTGGAAGGAGGTGGTGGGCAGGAGGGAGGTGTGTGTTCAGGGATAGAGATTGGCCAAACACTCCCCCCCCCCCGTTTTGGTTCACGCCAGAACTCCCGAATATTGCAAACATTTGGACCAGAACCGTGAACCCTATTAAGAGTCTATGGGACCCGAACTTGAAAAATCAAAAGTGCCCATTGTGAAGGCTTATATGCAAGTTATTGGCCATAAAAAGGGTATGGAGGCCCGGGTACTGCCCCAAGGGTCATGTATCAATGCAAAAAAAACTTTGAAAAAAGATTGTCCTTACCCGCTTAAGGACCGCCCCACGTACATATACTGTGACAGGGCGGCCCTTTAGCGCAAAATCACGTACCTGTACGTGACTTTTTCTTTGGGGTCTGGGGCACAGCGATCCTGCTACCGATGTGATTGGACACAGCAGGAGCCAATCAATGGGTCCAGTGGACCCGATGTCTGCCGGGACCCGCCGATCGTTCCCGAGGCAGACAGAACAGCGGTCTGCCTATGTTAACAAGACAGATCACCATTCTGTGACAGAAGACAGAGATCTTGTGTTTCTGCTAAGCAGGAACACGGATCACTGTCTTCTTACAGTACAAGCACCTCCCCCACAGTTAGAAAGCACTCCCAGGGAACACATTTAACCATTTGATTGCCCCTGATGTTAACCCCTAACCTGCCAGTGTCATTAGTACAGTGATAGTGCATATTATTTAGAACTGATCACTGTATTGATTTCACTGTTCCACAAAAAAGTGTCAAAAGTGTCCGATTTGCCGCAATGTCGCAGTTCTTCTATAACTTGCTGATTGCCACCATTACTAGTAAGGAAAAAAAAAATCCATAAAGATATCCCATAGTTTGTAGAGTCTATAACTTTTGCACAAACTAATCAATATACACTTATTGGGATTTTTTTTTTACCAAAAATATGTAGCAGAATACACATTGGCCTAAATTGATGAAGAAATTGGATTTTTTACATTTTTTTAATGGGTGTGTTTCATAGCAGAAAGTTAAAAAATATTGTTTTTTTTTTTTCAAAATTGTCAATATTTTTTTGCTTATAGCGCAAAAAATAAAAATAGCAGAGCTATTTGTGGGGAAAAAAGGACATAAATTTCATTTGGGTAAAGCGTCGCACGCAATTGTCAGTTAAAATAATGCAGTACCGTATCGCAAAAAATGGCCTGGTCATGAAGGGGGTAAAATCTTCTGGGGCTGAAGTGGTTAAAGGAGCAGTGATTTTAATGATTTTAATGATGCCTAAAGTGAAAAAATGAAAAATTCCTTTAACTATAGTTAGTGCCTGGGGTGGGGCGGGTCCCCTTAGTCTGCCTGTAAAGTGACACATCTCTACCATGTATAGAACCTGTTGCAGCAAAACTGATGTTTATAAAGTAAAAAAAAAAAAGATATTTAAATTGATTTTCCCTGCAAGCTTTCTTCATTTTATAAGAAATGGCTCGGGATTCCAGTCTGTATGATGAGGCTACAATTTAGGAACAAGATTAGAGATTTTTTGGATACATTCTGATGTCTCTTTGGCAGACTTTGGATGGAAATAACAAAGTGAGCAGGCCTTATGTGAAGAAGGCAAGTTACAGTACACTCAGGCCAAGATTAACAATTTTTTTTTAGATAAGGTCTGGTGTCTGTTTCACAGACCTTGGATAGAAGTAACAGGTGCTTTGGGTGTCGGTGGCGCCTTTGCACCGTAACCTTCTAGAGGTACTCTTGATGAAAGCAAGAATTGGCCTTGCTGTAATAAATTGAAATTCGGGGTGTTTACCAAATGAGCAAACAGGCGATGTTCAGGCCAAACTTTTGCTCAGCACGAACCATTCTCCTAACACTCTTCAGGGATAGCTAGAGCATAGTTATTTATATTTGGAGACCACTTGTCATATGATGACCAATGAATACCGCAATGAATAACCCAACAAATACCTAAAATGAATAACCCAGTGCATAGCCTAACGAATAACTTAATGAATAACCCAACAAATACTCCAATGAATACCCCAACAAATATTCTAAAGAATAGCCCAACAAATAACCCAAAGAATAACCCATCAAACACCCCAATGAATAACCCAGTGCATAGCCTAATATATAACCCAATGAATAACCCAGCAAACATCCCAATGAATAACCCAACTAATGACCCAATGAATAACCCAACTAAAAACCTACAGAACAACCCAACAAATAACCCAACAAATACTCCAATGAATAACCCAACAAATATCGCAAAAAATAACTAAAAAAATAACCCAAAAAATTACCAAACAAATACTCCAATGAATTACCCAACAAATATCCCAAATAAAAACCCAACTAATAACCCAATGCATAACCCAACAAATAACCCAACAAATAACCCAATGAACAACCCAACAAATATCCAAAAGAGTTAACTCAAAACAATCCAAAATAATAACCCAACAAATAACCCAACAAATACTCCAATGAATAACCCAACTAATATCACAAAAAATAACTCAAAAAATAACCCAAAAAATTACCAAACAAATACTCCAATGAATTACCCAACAAATATCCCAAATACAAACCCAACTAATAACCCAATGCATAACCCAACAAATAACCCAATGAACAACCCAACAAATATCCGAGTTAACCCAAAACAATCCAAAATAATAACCCAACAAATAACTCAATGCATAACCCAACAAATAAGCCAATGTACTGTATAACCTGACAAACAACTCAATGAACAACCCAAAACATATTCCAAAGAATTGTTCAACAAATATCCCAATGAATAACCCAACAAATATCCAAAAGAATTAACCAAAAAAATCCCAAATAATAACCCAACAAATAACTCAATGAATAACCCAACAAATATCCCAAACAATAACCCAACAAATAACCCAATACATAACCTAAAAAAAAAGCTTACATATAACCCAACAAAACACCTTAAGAATAACCCAACAAATACTGTAATTTAATGATTAACTCAATGAGTAACCCAACAACTAACTCAATGAATAACTCAGCAAATAATCCAATGAGTACCCCAACAAAAAACTCAATATAATCCAAACAATGCATAACTCAGTGAGGTCAGCAGGCAGAATCTTAGTCAACAATCCAGGCCAGGGTTGGTAATCAGAATCAGTAGCAGACTTAAGCAGGCAACGGGAATCCAAAGAGCCAGTCTTTCAGGAACACAATTCACAGGGTAAAGCTGAAGACCATCCAACAATGATACTAGGCAGGCCTCTGGTTTAAATAGGCAGCTGGGTGCCAGAATCTGTGGCTGCACTCGAGCGTACACGTGTGTGCCGTGGCGCCTGCCTGTGTGTGTGAACATGCACATTCTCCTTCTTGCATGTCCAGTTCTACATCTATGTTCTACGCTAGAAATGCTAGGGGGTGTTTTTCAAAGTGATTTCTCAACAAAATAAAGCATTGAGGCATGGATGGATGGGGGAGTTTGTTTCAAAAATAGAAATCAAGTAGCTACTGATTGACTGATTGAACATACTTTTGGTCTTCTCAGCGCCCCTGTTCTGAATTTGTTTTAGATATAATTTTGTTTTTACTGGTCGCTTCTTGACCCCTGCAGCCACACTACGGTGGTGTCGGGTCACCACCCTCAGGGCGGACCCCATGCCAACTCTGCCAGCGGGGTATACTGGGAGCTATCTCTTAACACCGGTCACGTCCTATTCCCCTGAGGAAGCCAATGTCTTGGCGAAACATGTAGGGAAGACTTGACCCGCAATTATATACAGACCTATACCATTCTGGGCAATAGTAAATTAGATGTGCTCCCTTTCTTTTAACAAAAATATTAATTCCTTGTCTGTGTATATTATCTGTTTTTGATACTATATAATAAAATGTATTATTTTAACAATTTTGGATTGAGTTGCTCTGGCACTGCAATAATCCCCATCCTCTCTACTTCCCTTTTTTAACAATTATTGGGATGTGGTGCATTATCTAATACGGACATATCTGCCACTTTCTCCAATTTTTTTTCCCTGACTTATGTGAATGTCACAAACTTCCTAATTCAGAGCTCTTTCGATAACGTCAGATTAAAAAATGTTTTATGCCCTACATACAAGGAAGAATTATTATTATCTTATTACTAAACCCAACTCAGACCCACATTAATATGTGGCTAAGTGGGAGATGGATCTTGGGTTTTCGTTGGAAGCAGCCGATTGGGATAAGATTTGGATCATAACTAAGTCATCCTCACAAAATATAGCTGCCTTAGAGACAAATTACAAAGTACTCACGTGTTGGTATTTGGTCCCTGTCAGAATTGCGAAATATGCTCCAAATTATTCTCCATCTTGTTTTCGTGGCTGTGGTGACCTAGGATCACATCTTCATACTTGGTGGGATTGCCCGGTAGCACAAAAATTCTGGAAAGATGTATTTCTTATGGTTTCAACACTGTTTGAAATCCCCATCAATCCTGATCCTACAATAGCACTTTTAAACTTAAAAGCGGCCACTCTCTCCTACCGCCAATTCAAACTCCTATTACAGATCACTACAGCCGCAAAACAAACAATTGCCAAAGCTTGGAAATCCCCGTCCTTAATAATAATTGCTGAAACTAAAAATAGAGTCAATCAAGCAATGATCTATGCCAAAACGGAGGCTTTAACTCAAGATAAAATATCCAACTTTGAGAATATATGGAATTCCTGGGTGACTCACTTTTTGCCTTCCAATTTTGATGCTTCCCTACTAAGACCTATCGGTAATCTCCATTTATACTTCCATTCTCTGCATTCATAGTGTGTGTTTATTACCAATTACTGCCCCGGGGACCCCGACTACCTCTCATTTCTTTCTTCCCCATCTATTTTTTCTCCTACCCAAGATGACTTTTTCTTTTATCTTCTTTCTCTCTTCTACTCCCCCCCCCCATTTTCTCTCTCTCTCCTCTTTCGATTTACTCTTTATATAGTTCTGGTAGCAAAACCTTTATTTCCTTTGTTATCATTATACCAATTGTACATAGTTCCAGTATGTAGTATAAGATTTTAGATTCTATAATAAATTATTATTTTTTTTTTAATAATTTTTTTATTTTTAAAAACTATACTCTTGATAATAGTTTAGACCTTTTTTTTTTTTTTTTAATCTGAGGTCATCTTATATTAACCTGGTCTAAGTCGGCTTTAACTCCTATCTATACAATTTATGCTGGAACTACAAGTCAATATTATTACCATATATATGATCTTTTCTTTTGGTGCCACCATATGTACTCTTATATGCTAATTGTTGAAATTCAATAAACAAATTTGACAAGATAAAATTGAGTTGTTCACTAATTATAAGATTCACCTCATGCGGAATGGTCCGGGATGTGTCAATATTCGTTCTGTCCCTCCCACCCTTGGTGCCGGGGCTTTTAAAATTCCTCTGGTCCGTCCTTGTCACATGACTTGACAATGCGCAGGCGCGTGAAACATGTCGTCATTGTGACAGGACCATTGGTTACAGCTTGCTGTCCAGGCGGTTGAGGTGTGCGGTTCACCAGCGGCTTCCCCCCCCTCGGTTCTTCCGGCTTAGCGCGTGACGTCACCGCCTAGAGGTCGGACAAGGACGCCTTCCTCCCCTCGAATCACGGCTTGGCAACAGACCTTCTCCTGGTTCCGGTACCTATGTGTCCCCACAATCCAGCAGATCAGCTCCCCCCCGGTTTTCGGGCAGTCACCATCTGGTCAGTTGATTCTCACCATCCCTGATATCCATCCCTATTGAGACACATCCCGGACCACTCTCAGCGCAGTGCAGGTTAGCTGCTGCTATATACACCTCTGGCACTGGCATTACTCAAACTTTTTACTTTTTATCAATAAACAATAAGCTTATACAAATGACCATGTGTGGTTCGCATTAGTATTGGCATAGGGTGTGCACCCCAAAGCTCATATGTATGCATATACTGTATTTATAGGGAAGTAGGGCCATGGACAGTGTCGGTAGAGCAGGGGACGGTGTCAGAAAGGCAGAGATTGGTGTCAGTAGTTTTTTATATATTTGTTTATTATTACTTTTTTACAATTTTATAATTTCTTACAAAAATTTTTTTACAATTTTGTTATTACTTTTTTTTACTATTTTTTTAGGAGCTCCACTTGTGGGCTTTGGTGAAATATCATGGGTCTAAACAGAACCCTGATGCCTCACTTTTGACAAGGACAGATATTCCCCAGTCCCTTTCTCTGCAGCCAAGCAGCAGGGGAAATGTGCCCAGCACAGGGTGATTAGGGTGTGCCCAGGCACACCTGGCACACCCGGTGCGGACGCCTATTAGTACTGGCTGCACACGAGTACTGGTTTCACCATTGACCGCATGCTTTATTGAGATAACATTGTGGATCTAAGCGCTTTAGGAATTATTGCTGCTCTTTATAGCTCTTTACTCTCCCAGGAGTGTTTTCCCCATCAGCTGTGACAGGGGCGGATCCAGAGTCTAGTCTCGGGAGGGGCACTGCCAGAAAATGTTTTTTTGTGGGCAATTTATCGGGGTAATGGCTGGTGTAGGCGCTTTCATCATCACGGCACCATGGTTGTTATGGTGTCAGGATGATTGAAGCGCATTATTTCTATTATTTATATATTATTTATATAACATAAAATGAAATGGTTCAACTCACCATAATGCAGAATCAGTGGGAGCCCTGATCGTGTCACTTGCCACGTCGACCTGCCTTCCAATGCAGCTTATCACTTGCCTGCCGCCAGATGCTGATTGTCACTTGCCACGTCACCTGCCACATGTTGTTGATTGTCACTTGCACATGGGGCACATTCAGGGCACATCAGGCACATGTGGTACATCAGGGCACATCAGGGCACATGGGGTACATCAGGGCACATGGGGTACATCAGGGCACATCAGGCACATGGGGTACATCAGGGCACATTCAGGGCACATGGGGTACATCAGGGCACATTCAGGGCACATTAGACACATGGGGTACATCAGGGTACATCAGGGCACATTCAGGGCACATCAGGCACATTCAGGGCACATGGGGTACATTCAGGGCACATTCAGGGCACATGGGGTGCAATCAGGGCACATGGGATAAATTCAGGGCACATCAGGCACATGGGGTACATCAGGGTACATTCAGGGCACATCTGGGCACATGGGGTACATCAGGGCACATTCAGGGCACATGGGGTACATTCAGGGCACATTTAGGGCACATGGGGTACAATCAGGGCACATGGGATGAATTCAGGGCACATCAGGGGACATTCAGGGCTCATAGGGTACAATAAGGGCACATTGTTTACTTGTTTTCTTCATATGCAGAGTAGTGCAGGCAGCCTCTGTAGTAAGTTCTCTCTCATGTCACGCTGCTGCTGCTCTCCCCGGCGGCCCCTCCTCCTCCTCTTCCTCTCTTCTTGTCCATCCCAGATGATGTCACAAGCAACATCTCTGGACTGGCCGGTTTCTCCGCTCACCTGCGGACCGGACCGCCCCCTCTCTCGATGTCTGTCCTGCTGCTCCTGAATGCCCGCAGACTCACCTGTCAACCCCCCCCTACTCATCCGCCGACCTGCTGCTCAGGCTCTCTCTCACCTGCCGACCCCCGCTGACTGGCCCGCCCGCTCGTTTACGTTAACCCACACACTCGTCCTCTGGCTCCCGCCCGCTCACTCATTCACTGACTGGCCTGCCAATCATGAATTTCTCGGAGGGGGCAATTGCCCTGTTGCTCCCCCCCTGGATCCGCCCCTGAGCTGTGATCTACAATTCATATTGACTTATGCTCTTCATACAGTAATTGCTGCTCGTCAGCAGGCGCCAGATTTCTATTGCTGCTTCTTTTTCAGTGTTGCCAGAAGAAACTACCCCAGGGTAGGCCTCCCATGTGACCCTTGCTTGGCGTCCAACGAGGATGAAAACATGGAGGATGTGGCGACCATGCCAGCAACCTACTCTTGCAAGCGTTTTATCAGAAACCATGAAATCAGGCCGAGACAGAAGTACAGTTAAATCGCACTTGTTTAATAACAAAAGTAAAAAGAACAAACGTAGTCAAAACATAGCCAGAGTTCAGTAACCGGAACGGATAGTCAGCCAAGCCAGAAGTCAGGGATCAATGTAGTGGAACAGCAAGCAGGATCTGGAGCCAGAAGGGATGTCAGCAAAGCAAGTCTTGAACAGGATCGCAGGAGATAGTTTTTGTGATGTTGACCAAGGCGAAGGCAGAGAACCTCTGGGCTGAACAACTTAAGTAGGCAGGTTTGACGAGCAGGAAATCATCAACAGCTGAGTAACTGTGAAGATATAGGAGCTGGCAAATAGCCGACAGCTCTGAGAAGGAAGGGCTGAGCCCAGCCCTGGCACGTTTCCAGTTTGTGGTGCTCAGATACAGTTCCACTTTAAGCGCTTGCCAACCAGCCACGGTCATTGTACTGCGGCAGGTTGGCACGGCTGCGCTAATCGCCGTAGGTGTCCGTCGGTCGCTTTAAGAGCTCTGGGGGGCGCGCATCCTCGGCGCGACACCACAGCCGATTCCCGTGATCAGGAACAGCAATCTCTTTCTACTCCCAGCCACTACACTCCCCCCGGGCACGTACACGGCGATCTGTGGGCGCGTGCCCTTTCGCTAGTGGGGGGAGTCAATCAGCGGGTCCGGCGCACTTGATGTCTGCCGGCCACCGGCGATTGCTCCGCGGAAAGTCAGAACGGGGATCTGTCAATGTAAACAAAGCAGATCCCCGTTCTGTCAGGGGAGTAGACCGATTGTCTGTTCCTAGTGATCAGGAACAGCGATCTCTTTCTATTTCCCATCAGCCCCCTCCCCCACACAGTTAGAAACACCTCCCAGGGAACACATTTAACCCCTTGATTGCCCCCCTAGTGTTAACCCCTTCCCTGCCAGTGACATTTATACAGTAATCAGTGGCTATTTTTAGCTCTGATCGCTGTATGAATGTCATTGGTCCCAAAAAAGAGTCAAAAGTGTCCGATCTGTCCTCCGCAATGTCGCAGTCCCGCTAAAAATCACAGATCACCGCCATTACTAGTAAAAAAAAAAAAAAATAATAAAAATGCCATAAATCTATTTTGTAGACGCTATAACTTTTGGGCAAACCAAACAATATACGCTTATTGCGATTTTTTTTACAAAAAATATGTAGAAGAATAGATATCGGCCTAAATTGATGAAGAAATTTGTTTTTTTGTTTTTGTTTTTTGGGATATTTATTATAGCAAACAGTAACAAATATTTTTTTCCCCCTAAATTGTCACTTTTTCTCAAAGAATAAAAACCGCCAAAAGAAAGCTCAGTGGAATTGTGGAATTCAGAACTGCAGATAGAATGTTATATTTTTGGATGAAAGGCAAAATACTATGATCAGTCTGTTCTCAGGGGCTGCAGAGATGCCCCCCACTATCCCGACTCCCACCGCTATTTGCCAATGGCAGTGAACAACTCGCTGAATAATTCATTCAGGACGCAGAAGCTCTCTGTTCTCTTCTGTACTTTTTTTTTTTTTTTAACCGCTTCAGCCCCGGAAAAATTTATCCCCCTTCCTGACCAGAGCACTTTTTGCGATACTGCACTGCGTCGCTTTAACTGACAATTGCGCGGTCGTGCGATGTTGCACCCAAACAAAATTGACGTCCATTTTTTTCCCCACAAATAGAGCTTTCTTTTGGTGGTATTTGATCACCTCTGCGGTTTTTATTTTTTGCGCTATAAACAAAAAAAAAAGCGACAGCTTTGAAAAAAAAAAGCAATATTTTATACTTTTTGCTATAATACATATCCCTAAAAAATATATAAAAAAAACAATTTTTTTTCCTCAGTTTAGGCCGATATATATTCTTCTACATATTTTTGGTTAAAAAAAAAATCACAATAAGCGTATATTGATTGGTTTGCGCAAAAGTTATAGCGTCTACAAAATAGGGCGTAGATTTATGGCATTTTTATTATTCAATTTTTTTTATTAGTAATGGCGGCGATCTGCGATTTTTTATCGTGACTGTGACATTATGGTGGACACATCGGACACTATTTTGGGGACATTGTCATTTATACGACGATCAGTGCTATAAAGATGCACTGATTACTTGTCTAAACGACACTGGCAGGGAAGGGGTTAAACACTAGGGGGTGAGCAAGGGGTTAAGTGTGTCGCGGGCAAGGTCACGGAGCACGCGGCGGGCGCAAGCGTGCCCACAATGCCGTACCTAAATGGAGACGTACCTAAATGCCCATTTGCGCATCCGTGCCATTGTGCCGACGTATAACGTCGTGCGCTGGTCGGCAAGTGGTAAAAAGTGGACCTGTTACGCCACCATTTTTTGTTTTTTTTTGCCGTTTAGAGAAGTTGTTCTTTTTTGTTGTGCGCTCTTAAGAAAGCTAAAATGTGGTATTGCCCATTGAGCAGTAATAACTGCGCTCATGGGAACGCGTTATCTCCCGCTCTAATTTTTCCCTCTCACTTTTGACATTATTTTGGGACCATTGTCATTTATACAGCGATCAGTGCTTTAAAAATGCACTGATTACTTGTATAAACGACACTGGCAGGGAAGGGATTAAACACTAGGGGGCAATCAAGGGGTTAAGTGTGTCCTAGGGAGTGATTCTAACTGTGTGGGGGGAGGGGCTACCTAGCACATGACAGCGATCACTGCTCCCGATGACAGGGAACAGTAGATCTCTTGTCTTGTCACTAGGCAGAACGGGGAAATGCCTTGTTTACATAGTCATCTCCCCGTTCTGCCGTTCCGTGACACGATCGCGGGACACCGGTGGACATCGAGTCCGCGGGTCCAGCGGTCACGGAGCACGCGGCGGGCGCACGTGCGCCCCACAATGCTGCTTCTTAAAGGGGACGTACCTGTACGCCCATTTGCACAGCCGTGCCATTGTGCCGACGTATATCGTCGTGCGCTGGTCGGCAAGCGGTTAAAGTGGACCTGTTACGCCACCAATTTTTTTTTTTGCCGTTTAGAGAAGTCGTTCTTTTTTGTTGCGCGCTTCAGAAAGCTAAATTTTGGTATTGCCCATTGAGCAGTAATAACTGCGCCCATGGGAACGCGTTGTCTCCCGCTCTAATTTCTTTCCTCCTCACTTTCGATGAGTTGAAATGATTGCTCTCCTCCGGCACATTGTTTCAATAACTTCATACTCAGATTTTTCAAGTGACTTTTGCATTTGGAAGTCTCGGAGGAAAGATAGAAAAATAAGAAGGGTTGAGTCAGAAATAATCGAGTCCGTATTAAATCTAATTGGGCTGAGCATATTGTTAATGAACATAAAGTGGTAGAAGATTTCCTCGGCAGATCCCTCGGTATTTGCTTCTTTCGTTGTGTCTGTAGCATTAAATCCTTGTACACATCACCAGAACTGAATTATAGAAGCGGGATTAGTGAGACAAACACTCATCACAAATGTCAGTTTACAGGGAGATTCCATTAACACTGAACACCGGCGCGGCTTGAGAACGCCGAGCGGAGGCATCGCTGATCCTAAATTGGCACGTTCGCCGCCATGCAGTATCATTTGCTGTAATTGCGCAGGTGGATAATGTTACCGATAACACGGAAAGAGTTTTATTCCGCACTTTCCAGTAACCTTTTTTTATAATCTCTGTCATCCCGCCAGTCATCAACGCCTGGAAGCCAAGAAATGAAGGTTTCTACTGCAACTAAACAGAACAAAATAAATATTAAAGAGAACTCCAGGGAATACATAGGAGAGAGTGCAGAGGCCTAACTAGAAACTTCAGGGCCACGGTGCAAGAAACCATGAAGGGCCCCCCAACAGGATAGGGGGGGGTGACAGGAGAGTGGCAGTGCGACAGGAGGGGGGAGCATTGTGACATATCCCCCTTATGTATTTATACATGGAGATTATATCCTCCCCCTTATGTATTTATACATGGAGATCATATCCCCCCTTATGTATTTATACATGGAGATCATATCTCCCCCCTTATCTATTTATACATGGAGATCATATCTCCCCCCTTATCTATTTATACATGGAGATCATATCCCCCCTTATGTATTTATACATGGTGATCATATCCCCCCTTATGTATTTATACATGGAGATCATATCTCCCCCCTTATCTATTTATACATGGAGATCATATCTCCCCCCTTATCTATTTATACATGGAGATCATATCCCCCCTTATGTATTTATACATGGAGATCATATCCCCCTTATGTATTTATACATGGTGATCACATCCCTCCCTTATGTATTTATACATGGAGATCATATCCCCCTTATGTATTTATACATGGAGATCATATCCCCCCTTATGTATTTATACATGGAGATCATATCCCCCCTTATGTATTTATACATGGAGATCATATCCCCCTTATGTATTTATACATGGAGATCATATCCCCCCTTATGTATTTATACATGGAGATTATATCCCCCTTATGTATTTATACATGGTGATCATATCCCCCCTTATGTATTTATACATGGAGATCATATCCCCCTTATGTATTTATACATGGAGATCATATCCCCCTTATGTATTTATACATGGAGATCATATCCCCCCCTTATGTATTTATACATGGAGATCATATCCCCCCCTTATGTATTTATACATGGAGATCATATCCCCCCCTTATGTATTTATACATGGAGATTATATCCCCCCTTAATCTCCTCTTCTCAGTAGAGAATAAATTCACTTCCTCTAATCTCTCCTCATAGCTGTCCTCCTCCATGCCTCTTATCAGTTGGGTTTTCCTTCTCTTTCACTTTCTCCAGTTCTCTGATATCCCAAAACTGAACTCCATATTCCGGATGAGGTCTTACTAATGGTTTGTAATGTGTCCATATGAGGTCAATGACATCATGAGGGTCCCCACCTCTTTGTATACGGGCAGTTGCAGGGTGGGGAATGCCCCGGCTGCCTCTGATTGGACGGCGGGGGTGTGATCATGTGACAGCTTCTTACGGGTTCTGAATTGGGCTTTACTTGAGTTCAGAGCAAACACAGATCATCCCGAATCTATTCTACAGACATTCCATAGGATTTGCAGGTGGAATAATAATACAAATCCACATATAGGTAACATATATATATAGGTAACATTCTATACTGATCAAGATAAGAATTTCTAGTTTTTGCCTTTAGTTCTCTTTTTGCCGTTGTCTTGTTTCAGCACCATGGACAGAAGAGGCTTCATTATCATTATCCCGGCCATAGAGCATTCTCTGCACTTTTCTGTAGTTATCACCAATTTATTTCTCTTCTCATTATTTCTCGCCGTCGCCGGGTATTTTGCCGATTGTCAATGTTCAGGAAAGCTGTCACAATTTACTCTTCTATTCTTCCCAGTGGCTCGGGGATGTTAACATTGCAATTATCACATAAACGGGCTCGCGGACTTTAAGCCGTGTCAGTTTTAAGGTCTATTAAGTAATGAAGACCGAAGTTAATGAACAAAACTGGAAAAGACTTGGATCCCAAAGGGTCTCGAATGCCTGAATATAAATGACTGTAAAAATGAACTGCTGCCAATCGCTCACTGTGTTCATTCAGGAAGGGGCTGGTAATCATGACATACTTCCCAGCACTCCCCCCTCCTCCAGTCTCCATCCTGAACACTGCACTCATCTATCGCCCCACCAACTGCTGCTGGTGAGGGAGAAGCTGGCTGGAGGGAGATGGGAAATCAGTGCTATAGTAGGGGGGCAATGGGGGATGGGGGGTCTGAGAGTCATGGGGGGGCGGATATACACTATATTGCCAAAAGTATTGGGACACCTGCCTTTACACGCACATAAACTTTAATGGCATCCCAGTCTTAGTCCGGAGGGTTCAATATTGAGTTGGCTCCACCCTTTGCAGCTATAACAGCTTCAACTCTTCTGGGAAGGCCGTCCACAAGGTTTAGGAGGGTGTCTATGGGAATGTTTGACCATTCTTCCAGAAGAGCATTTGTGAGGTCAGGCACTGATGTTGGATGAGAAGGCCTGGCTCGCAGTCTCCGCTCTAATTCATCCCAAAGGTGTTCTATCGGGTTGAGGTCAGGACTCTGTGCATGCCAGTCAAGTTCCTCCCCCACAAACTCGCTCATCCATGTCTTTATGGTCCTTGCTTTGTGCATTTGTCCAAATCATTTGGCGGAGGGAGATTATGGTGTGGGGTTGTTTTTCAGGGGTTGGGCTTGGCCCATTAGTTCCAGTGAAGGGAACTCTTAAGGCGTCAGTATACCAAGACATTTTGGACAATTTCATGCTGCCAACTTTGTGGGAACAGTTTGAGGATGGCCCCTTCCTGTGCACAAAGCAAGGTCCATAAAGACATGGATGGGCGAGTTTGGGAGGTATGTGGAGAACTCTATTCCCCCTGAGGCTCCCCTGAAGAAGCTGAAGTCCGCCTCCCTATAACACCTTTACTGCATCTTTACAGGACATATACTGCATCAGTGGTGGCTGTTTTTATTTTTTTGGGGGGGGCAGCAAACAACCATCCCCCCCAGTTGGTCGGTCAGCAGAACCCCGCCTACCCCACCACTTACCCCATTGGTGGCAGGCAGCCAGCGGCTCCTACAGGGGGCGGGCAACGGCCGGGTTGCGGGCTCCTACGGGCAGGTTGCTGGCTCCTACGGGCGGTGGGTTGTGGGCTCCTGTGTCCTCTCTGCATCACGATCGGCTTCCACTGTGTGGTTCCTTCCTCCTCCTAGGCATCCAATAGGATCTCCTGTCCTTTCAGCCGATTTTTGCTGCAGTATGTTCTATACATGGTGCAGGCAGACTAAAGGGACCCCCCTAGGCACTATATTTAAAAGGAAATTCATTTTTATTAAAGTCATTTTTATTGTTGCACTTTAAGAATCATTAAAATCACTGCTCCTGAAAAAAACGATTTTTTTTTTCTTTTACATTTGCATTGATACGATGTTGATTGATGTCCCCCAGGGCAGTACATGGACCCCATACCCCTTTTATGGCCAATTACTTGCATAAAAGCCTTCAAAATGGGGGCTTTTGATTTCTCCTGTTCAGCTCCCATAGACTTCAATGGGGTTTGCCGTTCAGGTTAGAACTTTTCCTCTGTTTGGGAGTTCCTGCTGCAAACCGAAAAAGGAGGTGCTCGGCCCATATCTACTGGTGAGGGGAATGGGGAAGAGATGAGCCACTCTGCGGCTGCACGTCGGAGGAATTCTGTCCCCCTCTCTGCTGCCAACTTCTGAGACAACGTGGGGGGGGGGGGGCGGGAATGAAGGGGCGCCTCAAGGGAAGAGATGTAAGGGCCACATGAAATAGCCTGGGGGGGGCAAATCCGGCCCGCCGGCCTTGTGTTTGACACGTGTGCTATAGAGGGGTATGCTTTGTTCATTATGGAAGAGTGCCATAGCAATAATAGTTTTAAATGTGGTACCTTCGTCCCAAAAGTATAAAGTGCAGTTTGGGAAGGGGAGGCTATAATGAACTTTAATGGTGCCGTATACCAACTGACAATAGACAGTAAGGGGGTGTAAGTGCCCGGTATTGAAGCAGTTGGTGGTGCCGTATACCAACTGACAATAGACAGGAAGGGGGTGTAAGTGCCCGGTATTGAAGCAGTTGGTGGTGCCGTATACCAACTGACAATAGACAGGAAGGGGGTGTAAGTGCCCGGTATTGAAGCAGTTGGTGGTGCCGTATACCAACTGACAATAGACAGCCCTAAATAAAATGTTGAAAAAAGTTTAACACAAAAGTATAAATATATAAGATTTGGCCTTTAAATATTAAAACCAATAGTGATCATCAAGCAAAGCCTGCAGCGCGTCATTTGAATAGCGGCCTAGCATCATGTCTCGCCCCGGCGGGTATGCGGCCCTGAAGGGGGGGGCTTGAGCATCGCCTTTGTGGCTTTGCTCGAGTCCCGCTGTCTTGACGGCGGCGCACACTCACGTTGTGATGTACGACACCGCCGTCTTTTAACGGCGCGCATGCACCGATTTGGCGCATGCGCACTTCGGGTCCGGTGACGTCAGACGCCTGGAGCGCCGTGGGCGTCGCCAGACAGGAGCCCAATTGTGCACAGGCACTTAAATAGAGAGGATGGCATGGTCATCCTCTCTGTGTTCGTTTGGGGCAGCGCTAGGCGATACAGGCGACCAGGTAGGCACAATATACTCGTGATTCACAGCTCCTACCAGTGGCGTCGCTAGGGGGTGGCTTTTGGGGCTATAGCCCTGAATCTGGGGCCCATAGCCCCGAGTCTCTGCAGGGGTCCCTAAGTGAAGGGGAGGCTCTCTGGGGACCCCGCTGTAAGTAGGGGGGGCACTCTGGGGACCCTGATGCAAGGGGGAGGCTCTCTGGGGACCCTGATTTTAAGGGGGAGGCTCTCTGCGGACCCTGATTTTAAGGGGGAGGCTCTCTGGGGACCCTGATTTTAAGGGGAAGGCTCTGTGGGGACCCTAATGTAAGGGGGGCTCTCTGGGGACCCTGATGTAAGGAGGAGGCTCTGGGGACCCTGATGTAAGGGGGGGCTCTCTGGGGACCCTGATGTAAGGGGGGGCTCTCTGGGGACCCTGATGTAAGGAGGAGGCTCTGGGGACCCTGATGTAAGGGGGGTCTCTGGGGACCCTGATGTAGGGGCCCTCTGAGGATATACACACACGTATATTACTATATATACATGTGTATGCCCAAGCGTATGACTTTCTTTACTACGCTGTTATGGGCCCTAGCCCCAGATCTTTTGTAGACCTAGCAACGCCCCTGGCTCCTACCTTGAATTTTTTTCTCTCTAACCATACTGGGTGACCTGTACTCACTATATGTATGCTATGCTTTATCTCTGGGGGGGCTAAGACTTCCTCTCAGATTGTTGATGGGTACATATGTCATCTGCCGCCCTGCTTTATATAGTCCCCCTGGGTGTTACTAATAATAACAGAATTTCTAAGATGACATAGCATGATTTTTTTGCAACATAGGAATGCACATGGCGCACATTGTGTGCACAGATTTGTGTGTATATATATATATATATAATTTATTTAAACATATATGCATATACAGTATATACTTTTGTGGCCGTATTCTATCTTCTTTATAGGTCTTGATCTCTGGCTATTTTGAACAATTTCACTCTGAATGTAGCCATCTGCTGCATCTTCAATCTAGATGCACCTGATCTTTTCGGTATAGTATATGTATTACATGGTATATGGGGATATGTACACATGTGGGTGTCTTTGCTCTCCCTCTCGCATATATCTAAGATGCAATATGACACTACATTTGTCTTTACCTTATAGATATATATCACCCCATGGTGTTTCTTCAATCACCCTGAAGCCTCTATGGTTAAGCCGCCTGGCCCTTCATGGTACGAAAAAATGTTTTACGACTTTTGATCAACTCTCTAATTTTTACATTTACCACTCTGGCATAGACTGGTTCTGAGTATGTTTTTTTATATATTTTTTAATAGACCAATATCTTTGTACCCTGTGCCTTCTAGGGGGCTCCCGTGCCCTCCGGGGTGGGTCATCCTCTCTGGGGTCCCTGACGCTCTGGGTAAGACAGCTGATCACGAGGGTACTCATAGCAGAAGTTTTATTTACACCAGTATAATTTGCCATTATGGTAAAAATCTATGTTTTTTTAGTCTTGCGACTAATATATATTCTCTTTACCTCATAGTTATGTGATAATCAGCTTTTAATCACCACCTAACTGTATAATAAAGCCCCCCGAAGAAGCGGTTAATGGGGTCCGCGAAACATGTAGAGCAACCAGTATACAGATGGTATCCATGTTATAGTTGTCACATTGTAGTGCGACTGTAGAAGTGAAACTAATATTTGCTTGATGATCACTATTGGTTTTAGTATGTAAAGGCCGAATCTTATATATGTATACTTTTGTACTAAACTTTTTTCAACATTTTATTTACGACTGTCTATTGTCAGTTGGTATACGGCACCACCAACTGCTTCAGTACTGGGCACTTACACCCCCTTCCTGCCCAGGCCAATTTTCACCTTTCAGCGCTGTCGCTGTTTAAATGACAATTGCGCGGTCATAATACAACACTGTACCCAAACAGAATTTTTATCATTTTGTTCCCACAAATAGAGCTTTCTTTTGGTGGTATTTGATCACCTCTGCGTTTTTTTATTTGTTGCTAAACAAATAAAAAAAGACCTAAAATTTTGAAAAAAAAAAAAAGTTTTTATTTTGTTTCTGTTATAAAATTTTGTAAATAAGCACGTTTTCTCCTTCACTGATGGGCACCGATGAGGTGGCACCAATGACGGGGCACTGACGGGCACTGGTAGGCGGCACTGATGGGTGGCACTGATATGCAGCACTGATGGGCATTGATAGGCGGCACTGATGGGCACTCATGGGTGGCACTGGTGGGCATTGATGGGCACCGATAGGTGACACTGATGGCCACTGAAAGTCTGCACTGATGGGTACTTACGGGTGGGACTGATAGGCGGCACTGTTGGGCACTGATACGTGGCACTGATGGGCACTGATATGCGGCATCTATAGATGGCATTGATAGGCATCACTGATGGCACTGGCAGTCATTGGGGATGGGCACTGATTGGCAGCTGCCTGGGCACTGATTGGCATTTCCCTGGTGGTCTAGGGTGGCATACTTGGTGGTCCTGGGTGGGCACCTGAGGGGGCGCTGCACTGATAAACAATCAGCACAGACCCCCCCCCCCTGTCAGGAGAGCCATCGATCGGCTCTCCTCTACTCATGTCTGTCAGACGCGAGTGAAGAAAAGCATCAGAGGCTCTTTACCGAGATCAGTGTAGGGGTGTGTCAGACTGAGACACTGCACCACCGATCGCTGCGATGCGCGCCCCCCCCCCACACGTTTTTTTGTTTGTTTTGTTTTTTAATTTTTTGTCCTTTTTAAAAAAAATTTAGCAAAAAATAAAAAAAACCCAGGAATGATTAAATACCACCAAAAGAAAGCTCTATGTGTATGAAGAAAATTATAAAAATGTCCTATGTGTACAGTGTTGTATGAACGCGTAGTGTATATACTCGAGTATAAGTCGAGTTTTTCAGCACATTTTTTTGTGCTGAAAGTGCCCCCCT
The DNA here is from genome assembly GCA_037952925.1 of Lithobates clamitans. Lineage (NCBI taxonomy): Eukaryota > Metazoa > Chordata > Amphibia > Anura > Ranidae > Lithobates > Lithobates clamitans. The sequence continues at coordinate 644,610 of JBBGZY010000009.1, read as the reverse complement.
CGACTTATACTCGAGTCAAGTACTTTTCGTATCTCAGGGCCACTTTGTGCTAGGAACCCCAAATTTGGTGTGCAAACCCAGTGGAACTGATACCATAACATATCCAAAGCTGGGGTTCCTAGGACCCGAGATACGGGGCCCCAAAGCTAGTTCAGAAAATGTCATTCTCTGCTGCAGAAAAGTGCTTGACATTTTCTGAACCGATTTTTGGGGCCCTGTATCTCGGGGACACTTGGTGCTAAAAACCCCAGCTTTGGATATTTTATGGTGCTAGTTCCACTGAGTTTGCACATCAAATTTGGGGTTCCTAGCACTAAGTGGCCCCAAGATATGTGGCCCCAAAGTTGGTCAACTGTGTCCATCTGCAGCAATGTCATTTCGGGACCATTGGGTTCAGAGACCCCAAATTTTGGCTGCAGCTAGGGGGCATCTAGGAACCCTTAACTACCGAGTTTGAAGTTCTGGGATCCTATGGCTGCAAATTGGCACAGTGAGGCTGCAAATGGGCATTGTTGACCCTCTTTTCCACTTACAGTAGCTGTGCATTTCTCACCCTAGTCTTATACTCGGGTCACTAAGTTTTTCCCATTTTTTTTGTGGTAAATTAGGGCCTCGACTTATACTCGGAACGACTTATACTCGGAACGACTTATACTCGGAATGACTTATACTCGAGTATATACGGTAATTGTCATTCAAAGGGTGAGAGCGCTGAAAGCTGAAAATTGGCACCTGGGCAGGAATGGGGTTTAAGTGCCCCGGTATCGAAGGGGTTAAATGTAACAAGTTGTGGTTTAAAAAACTTTTTGAGGTTTTCTGTAATATTCAAGACCATTACAGTAATTACACTCCCTCCTAATTGGCAGGAAAAAAAAACAGAGACAATGTAAATGAATAAAGAAGATTGGTAATTGCATAAAACCGCACTGCGTGTTGACAAGATAGGGAGAGAATAAACCTCTCACTTTATTTCAAAGCTCTAAAAGGTTTTAGTCTAATAAGCTAAAGTAATGCGCTTTCCTAATGAGCTAATGGGAACACATCACTCGGGGAGCTTCATTACAGACAGGTACCGCAGTGCTTTATATAACATTAGATATAACATTACTGGCACACCAGAACAGAAAACATTCCGACTTCAGAGACTTTTTAGGAAAACACGACTTCTCGGAGTATAAAGGTTGAAGGTTTGGCCATCCAATCCAGTGACAGATGGGATCTGACCATAGATCTGTCAAGCCTTCGGGCTCCGGGAATGATGGGTCAATCAGTATAAAGTTATATTTTGTAGCTGTACTTGTGTTGAGCGAGGTTTTTTTCTTGCCCTTCACCTTTGTGGTAGTATGCGTTTCATTGACGACGTATCGGCCGAGTCCACTGCAAAACAGAAATTCTGCCGTTGTGCCCGCTACAAATGTACCTCATAAATAGCCGTTAAAGGGGGACATCAATTAAAAAAAAAGGGAAGATTTGCTATCCAACAGGTACAATTTCAAAGAGATGTATGTTTTCATGGTTTTATGTTTTTTTAAGATTCATACGTACACTATGTTGCCAAAAGTATTGGGACGAGAGCTCTTTTGGGGGCCCAATAGTAAGGGGGACTCTAATGGGGACCTTGATGTAAGAGAGGACTCTGATAAGGACCCTGATATAAGGGTAGGCTCTGTTGGGGACCCTGATATAAGGGGGGACTCTGATATAAGACGGCTCTGATGTGGACACTGATGTAAGGGGCGCTCTGCTGGGGACCCAGATGTAAATGGGAACTCTGATAAGGACCCTGATGTAAAGGAGGACTCTGATGGGGACCTAGATGTAAGGGTGGAATTTGTTGGAAACTCTAATGTAAGGGGAGGTCTGTTGGGAGCTCAAGGAGGACTCTAATGGGGACCTTAATGTAAGGTAGGACCCGGATAAGGACCCTGATATAAGGGGGGATTCTGATATAAGGGGCACCGATGGGGACCCTGATGTAAGGGGTACTCTGTTGGGGATCCAGATGTAAGGGGGTACTCTGTTGGGGGCATTAATGTAAAGAGGACTCTAATGGGGACCCTGATGTGAAGAGAGACTCTGTTGAGGACCCTGGTGTAAGGGGGGCTTTGATTTGGGGGGCACTGATGTAAGTGATACTCTGCTGGGGACCCAGATGTAAAGGGAACTCTGTTGGGGGCCCTAATGTAAGGAGAACGCTAATAGGGACCCTGATGTAAGGGGGGTCCTATTTCCACCTGCAAGTATTTGCTAAATATACAATGTAGCCCTCGTACTGAAAAGCTTGGAGACCCCTGATCTAAAGCACTGCTCTAAACGCTAGTTTAATTGGAGATTCGGAGTGAGATTTGGTGAGCACACTGTTCTGCTGCTTGCTGGAGAGGAAGTCGTACCTGAGGACTTGCAATGCAAGGATCTCCCTGCTTTTGCTTTATTCTTTTTTAGGCTCTGTGGGGTTGATTTACTAAACTGGAAAGTGCAAAATCTGGTGCAGATCTGCATGATAGGATCTGATTGGCTAACTTCAGTTTGTTCAATTAAGCTTTGACGAAAACGCCTTGAAGCTGATTGTCTTTCATGAATCCATTCTGTCTGTTGCTTAAAAATATTTTTTTTTCCAGCAAGAACTCGTCTATGTGATCTTTTTTTAACCAATCACTGACCCGCTCATGCCGATATACCTCAGCAAAGTGACATGTTCACTGCAAATCGCCGTACAGGTAAGTCTTCCCCTTTAAGAGCCGCCAGAGGCACAAATCCCTGTTCTGTCAGGGGAGAGAGGAGACATATCGTTTGTTCCTAGTAAGTAGGAACAACGATATGTCTCCTCCCCCAGTCAGTCCCATTCCCCCCCCATACAGTTAGAAACACTAACTAGGGAACACATTTAAGCCCTTGATCGCCCCCTAGTGTTAACCCCTTCCCTGCCAGTGAAGTTTACGTAGTAATCAGTGCATTTTTATAGCTCTGATCGCTGTATAAATGTCAGTGGTCCCAAAAATGTGTCAAAAGTGTCCGATCTGTCCGCCGCAATGTCGCAGTACAGCTAAAAATCTCAGATTACTAGTAAAATATAAATAAATAATAAAAATGGCATAAAAACGCCATAAATCTTTCCCATAGTTTGTAAACGCCACAACCCATAGTTTGTAAACGCGCAAACCAATCAATAAACGCTTATTGCGATTTTTTTTTTTTTAAACAAAAATATGTAGAAGAATATATATATCGGCCTAAACTGATGAAGAAATTTTGTTTTTTAAAATGTTAAAATTTTTGAGGATATTTATTATAGCAAAAAGTAAAAAATATTGTTTTTTTTTCAAAATTGTTGCTCTTTTTTTGTTTATAGCGCAAAAAATAAAACCGCAGAGGTGATCAAATACCACCAAAAGAAAGCTCTAATTGTGGGGAAAAAAAGATCGTAAATTTTGTTTGGGTAAAACGTCGCACGACCGCGTAATTGTCAGTTAAAGCGACGCAGTGCCGTATCGCAGAAAATGGCCTGGTCATTGGCCACTTCAGCCCAGAAGAATTTACCCCCTTCCTGACCAGAGCACTTTTTGCGATTCGGCACTGCGTCGTTTTAAATGACAAATGCGCGGTCGTGCAGCGTTGCACCCAAACAAAATTGACGTCCTATTTTTTACCCACAAATAGAGCTTTCTGTTGGTGGTATTTGATCACCTTTGCGGTTTTTATTTTTTGCGATATAAACAAAAAAAAGTGACAATTTTTTGAAATTTTTTTTTACTTTTTGCTATAATAAATATCCCCCAAAAATATATAAAAATACTAATTCTTTTCCTCAGTTTAGGCCGATGTGTATTCTTCTACATATTTTTGGTAAAAAAAAAAAAAAATCGCAATAAGCGTATATTGATTGGTTTGCGCAAAATTTATAGCGTCTACAAAATAGGGGATAGATTTATAGCATTTTTATTATTCATTTTATTATTATTAATGGCGGCGATCTGCGATTATTTTTTTTTTACATTATGGCGGACACATCGGACACTTTTGACACTATTTTGGGACCATTGTCATTCATCGATCAGTGCTATAAAATGCACTGATTACTGTATAAATGACACTGGCAGGGAAGGGGTTAAACACTAGGGGGCGATCAAGGGGTTAAGTGTGTCCTGGGGAGTGATTCAAACTGTGGGGGGGATGGGCTACCTAGGACAGGACAGAGATCACCGCTCCCGATCGCAGGGAGCAGTGGATCTCTGTCATGTTGCTAGGCAGAACGGGGAAATGCCTTGTTTACATAGTCATCTCCCCGTTCTGCCTCTCCGTGACACGATCGCCGGGACACCGGCGGATATCGGGTCCCGCGGGCACGGTCACGAAGCACGTGGCAGGCGCGCTCGCAATGCCGCTTCTTAAAGGGGACGTACCTGTATGCCCATTTGTGCAGCCTTGCCATTGTGCCGACGTACATCGTCGCGCACTAGCGGTTAAGCAGCCAAATCTTCCGGTCTGTAAGCAGTTAAACTCTCCACTATCTTCCTGACTATATAAGTTACACTAACAGATCTATAGTTATTTGGTGAAGACTCTGATCCCTTTTTAAATATGGGCACCACGTTGGCCTTACGCCAAGACAGTTTTTTCGTTTCCGATATAAAGCTTTTACATCACATGGTAACTGGACTTGGCTCCTGTTTAGTGCGTCCTACAGAATCATTGAGTTGTACTTTGATACAATTGTATTTTCTTTTCTTTTTTGATGGTAATGCTGCCCCCCCAGGCACTGGGAGAGAAAGGGGAAAGACGAGGGTGAAATGATGGCGGTGAACTGGAATTGTAGCTTGTTGCTCCTGGATAACTGGCAGCCAACCGTACCGCGGGTCCCAGCCGTAGTTCCTTTTTTAATTGGACCCGTATATGAGTCAAAGCACAGAAAATCTTTGAAGTTCTAGCTCTGCATTCATCATTGTCTGCATTCCAGAAACCTGCAGCTCCGGATTTACTGCTCACCGCGGTCTATAGAAAGACAGAACTTCCCAGGTGCGTCGGAATCATTTCTTGGATTGGAACAACTGTTTTTTATATAAGAAGGTTTGGAAAATGCATTGAAGAGAAATGAGCCTTTCGGGGTCATCCCAGCACATGATTGAGCATGATTTATATCATCCGCGGGGGCAAGGTTCATTATTTAAACTGGTGTTTGGAAATAAAAGGAAATTCTGACTGCTTTAAATTGGACTGTTAATTGGCCAAGAGTACAGAATGCAGCTGGGTCCACGTGTATTCATCAGTAGAAAGACAATCGATCAACAAAGAAATGTTCCTGGCCCCATGGATACAAACATTTCAAACCATCCAAAATCAGCGTGGCTTCGTTCTCTTCTTATTTATTTACCAGCTGAAGCAAAATAAGCTTTTCTTTAGGATAAGCAGTAAATTGCAGGGACTAATAATCCCCGCGCTCTGGTCTCTGAGACCAGCTTACAATATTAAAAGAGAAGTAGGGGTTTTTTTTGTTTTCTAATTATACTTACCTCGGTGGATGGAGCATCAGACCGATGGTGCAACTGTCCCCCGGCGTCTCTGCACTGAGAACCAAGCCACCAAACACCGCCCAATCGCCGATGGCTCGGTCCTCACTCCTCCCTGGGCAGAGCCATGCTGACTGTCAGTAGGCATTGCTCCTGGTCTGCTTCTCCACGCTCATTGGAGTGATGAGCTGTGGAGGGGCGGGGAGCGGCCTGCTGAGACCGCCATCAATCAAGGCAGCTGGCGGATTCAGACTTGGGAAGTCGGGATGACGCGGTGCCTGGACTGATGGCGGTGATGTCAGCAGAGAGCGGACTTCAGACCACACTCCGCTGAAAACGGGTCACAGGAATGCAAAACTAATTACACTTCTGTGACCCGGAGGAGAAGCCCAGCCTAAAAAGCTCAGGCTGGACTTCTCCTTTAACCACTTGAGCTCCAGAAGATTTTACCCACTTCTGATCAATGTTCATCAACAATGTTACTTTATACAGTGGGGCAAAAAAGTATTTAGTCACCACCAATTGTGCAAGTTCTCCCACTTAAAAAGATGAGAGAGGCCTGTAATTGACATCATAGGTATAACCTAAACTATGAGAGACAAAATGTGGAAACAAATCCAATCACATTGTCTGATTTTCGAAAGAATTTATTTGCAAATTATGGTGGAAAATAAGTATTTGGTCTCCTACAAACAAGCGAGATTTCTGGCTCTCACAGACCTGTATCTTCTTCTTTAAGAGGCTCCTCTGTCCTCCACTCATTACCTGTATTAATGGCACCTGTTTGAACTTGTTATCAGTATAAAAGACACCTGTCCACAACCTCAAACAGTCACACTCCAAACTCCACAATGGTGAAGACCAAAGAGCTGTCGAAGGACACCAGAAACAAAATTGTAGACCTGCACCAGGCTGGGAAGACTGAATCTGCAATAGGCAAGCAGCTTGGTGTGAAGAAATCAACGGTGGGAGCAATAATTAGAAAATGAAAGACATACAAGATCACTGATAATCTCCCTCGATCTGGGGCTCCATGCAAGATCTCACCCCGTGGGGTCAAAATGATCACAAGAACGGTGAGCAAAAATCCCAGAACCACACGGGGGGACCTAGTGAATGACCTGCAGAGAGCTGGGACCAACGTAACAAAGGCTACCATCAGTAACACACTATGCCACCAGGGACTCAGATCCTGCAGTGCCAGACGTGTCCCCCTGCTTAAGCCAGTACATGTCCGGGCCCGTCTGAGGTTTGCTAGAGAGCATTTGGATGATCCAGAAGAGGATTGGGAGAATGTCATATCGTCAGATGAAACCAAAGTAGAACTGTTTGGTAGAAACACAACTCGTCGTGTTTGGAGGAGAGAGAATGCTGAGTTGCAACCAAAGAACACCATACCTACTGTGAAGCATGGGGGTGGCAACATCATGCTTTGGGGCTGTTTCTCTGCAAAGAGAACAGGGCGACTGATCCGTGTACATAAAAGAATGAATGGGGCCGTGTATTGTGAGACTTTGAGTGCAAACCTCCTCCCATCAGCAAGGGCATTGAAGATGAAACGTGGCTGGGTCTTTCAGCATGGCAATGATCCCAAACCCACACCGCTCGGGCAACGAAGGAGGGGCTTCGTAAGAAGCATTTCAAGGTCCTGGAGTGGCCTAGCCAGTCTCCAGATCTCAACCCCATAGAAAACCTTTGGAGGGAGTTGAAAGTCCGTGTTGCCCAGCGACAGTCCCAAAACATCACTGCTCTAGAGGAGATCTGCATGGAGGAATGGGCCAACATACCAGCAACAGTGTGTGACAACCTTGTGAAAACTTACAGAAAACGTTTGACCTCTGTCATTGCCAACAAAGGATATATAACAAAGTATTGAGATGAACTTTTGATACTCACCAAATACTTATTTTCCACCATAATTAGCAAATACATTGTTTCAAAAATCAAACAATGTGATTGTCTGGATTTGTTTCCACATTTTGTCTCTCATAGTTGAGGTATACCTATGATGACAATTACAGGCCTCTCTCATCTTTTTAAGTGGGAGAAACTTGCACAATTGGTGGCTGACTAAATACTTTTTTGCCCCACTGTATCTCTCCATCTCCCGTCTGATCAATGTTTATAAACAATGTTACTTTGTATCTCTCCATCTCACGTCTGATCAATGTTTATAAACAATGTTACTTTGCATCTCTCCATCTCCCGTCAGAGAGATACAAAGTAACATTGTTTATAAACATTATCAGAAAGGAGATGGAGAGATACAAAGTAACATTGTTTATAAACATTATCAGACAGGAGATGGAGAGATACAAAGTAACATTGTTTATAAAAAATGATCAGATGGGAGATAGAGAAATACAAAGAAACATTTGTTTATAAACATTGATCAGACAGGAGATAGAAAGATACATAGTAACATGTTTATAAACATTATCAATCTCCTGTCTGATCAATGTTTATAAACAATGTTTCTTTGTATTTCTCTATCTTCTGTCTGATCATTTTTTATAAACAGTGTTACTTTGTATCTCACCATCTCCAGCCTGATCAATGTTTATAAACAATGTTACTTTGTATCTCTCTATCTCCTATCTGAACAAGGTTTAACCACTTGGGCTCCGGAAGATTTTACCCCCTTCATGATTCAGCACTGCGCTACTTTAACTGGTAAGTGCTCAGTCATGCAACACTGTAACCAAACTAAATTGATATAATTTTTTTTCACACAAATAGAGCTTTCTTTTGGTGGTATCTGATCTCCCCAGGACCCTGCATTCACTATATCTGATCTCCCCAGGACTCTGCATTCACTATATCTGCCCTCCCTAGGAGCCTGCATTCACTATATCTGATCTCCCCAGGACTCTGCATTCACTATATCTGGTCTCCCCAGGACTCTGCATTCACTATATCTGATCTCCTCAGGAGCCTGCATTCACTATATCTGGTCTCTCCAGGACCCTGCATTCACTATATCTGATCTCCCCAGGACTCTACATTCACTATATCTGATCTCCCCAGAAGCCTGCATTCACTATATCTGATCTCCCCAGGAGCCTGTATTTACTATATCTGATCTCCCCAGAAGCCTGCATTCACTATATCTGATCTCCCCAGGACTCTGCATTCACTATATCTGATCTCCCCAGGACTCTGCATTCACTATATCTGATCTCCCCAGGACTCTGCATTCACTATATCTGATCTCCCCAGGAGCCTGCACTAACTATATCTGATCTCCCCAGGAGCCTGCACTAACTATATCTGATCTCCCCAGGACTCTACATTCACTATATCTGATCTCCCCAGGAGCCTGCATTCACTATATCCGATCTCCCCAGGAATCTGCATTCACTATATCTGGTCTCCCCAGGAGCCTGCATTCACTATATCTGATCTCCCCAGGACCCTGCATTTACTATATCCGATCTCCCCAGGAATCTGCATTCACTAATATCTTGGCTCCCCAGGAGCCTGCATTCACTATATCTGCCCTCCCCAGGAGCCTGCAGTCACTATATCAGCTGCCCCCAGGACTCTGCAGTCACTATATCTGCTCTCCCACAGTACACAGAACATGGAAATGCAATTATTTTAGTCATTATAAACTGCTAAATATCTTCTCTTATCAGTAATATATAGCAGCCTTGTGACTTCTATGAGTGTCTGGTTAAAGCTTGTAGGAGCAGTTTTCAGTCTGCACTGACTGTCCTATGAGGCTGCATGTCTCCTGACTTTCTGTCTCGACAGTGCTGATTGGCCCTCTGCTGATCACATGCACTCTCCCAAGAAAAAAAAAAAAACTCTCTAGGGATACACACCAAACTCAGCATGTGCAGCTTGTCAAACAGAAAACAAAAACTTCTGCGCACAGGTGGATCACCATATAGAGATGCGTCAACACAGGCCTTGCTGCCCTCAAGGACGGGAAACCCTAGTGCAAACCGAGACAAAAGAAAAACAGGGGCGCACCAGCCTAGTGTATTAACTTTTATAAAAGGATTTATTTAAAAATGATTAAAAGAAACAACTCACAAGCAATGGATGGAAGAGGCACAACACGAAGTGTACCGACAGCCAGCATGCGACTATAGGATGAGCGTGCCCCAGACGACGTCAGAGTGTGACGAAACGTACGTCGGGCGTGCTGACGTGCTGACGTGCTGCATTTACCGTCTACAGTCTACAGGACGGGCGTTCGCTTTCTAGCCGGCCGGCTCTATTGTTTTATTGTTATCCTTTACATGTAAGTGCATTTCTTTTTGATTTTATTAAAAGTGGAAGCAGGATTACGCTATGTTGCTTTCCTTCTTTCTCTGGTATACCTCCTCGGAGGTTTATCCCTAGCCTGGGGTCACATCTCCATTTAGAGTGGTAACTGGAAGAACAGTGTGCCTAATTCAAACCAAGTGGTGTGTCTCTCCCTGATGGTTTCACCTTGAAAGGCCCCAACCGGGTTAAGGTCGCAAGCGCTTCCAAGCTTGCCATTTGGTAAGCGCACAATTTTATTATCACAGTGGTGTGGTGAAGGATTCATTGATTCCCATATTCACGTCTCGTATTTACCATCAAGATTGGTTCCTAATAGGACAGTCCAGTTGTTTATATAACCTATGAACTTGGAGCCTATCCCAATTTTTGGTTTTTTACCTATGTACTGATTCTGTTCATCATATGGAACATTTCTCACAGCGCTGCTCCCCTTTTACCTAATTTTGTTATGTGTGTATCTCACGTTTTAGCAGCTGCTTTATATTTGATCACTGATTTGTCACATCAGATTGGGTTTAATTTATATTTTATTTTATTTGTCAATAGGTGGTTTTGCATTACTTAGTTTAAATATAGCGCGGTGATTTGTCCTGTTTTTTTTATAGGATGAGCGATGCCTTCCAAAAATCGTAGAGAAATGCATACATATCACAACAGCTTACGCGTTTCGAAGGGAAAATCCCTTCTTCATCAGAGCTATGCAATAGCATAGCTCTGATGAAGATTCCTGATTATAGAGAGCCAGGGGACAAGCTGCACACTGAGACAAAAGAAAAATAGGGGCGCACCAGCCTAGTGTATTAACTTTTATAAAAGGATTTATTTAAAAATGTTTAAAAGAAACAACTCACAAGCAATGGATGGAAGAGGCACAACACGAAGTGTACCGACAGCCAGCATGCGACTATAGGATGAGCGATGCCTTCCAAAAATCGTAGAGAAATGCATACATATCACAACAGCTTACGTGTTTCGAAGGGAAAATCCCTTCTTCATCAGAGCTATGCTATGCTATAGCTATGCTATATTGCATCAGAGCTATGCTATGCTATAGCTATGCTATATTGCATAGCTCTGATGAAGAAGGGATTTTCCCTTCGAAACGCGTAAACTGTTGTGATATGTATGCATTTCTCTACGATTTTTGGAAGGCATCGCTCATCCTATAGTCGCATGCTGGCTGTCGGTACACTTCGTGTTGTGCCTCTTCCATCCATTGCTTGTGAGTTGTTTCTTTTAAACATTTTTAAATAAATCCTTTTATAAAAGTTAATACACTAGGCTGGTGCGCCCCTGTTTTTCTTTTGTCTCGGTGTGCAGCTTGTCCCCTGGCTCTATTATCAGGAAATATAGGAAGGAATATATAGAAGGGGAGGATCTGAGAAGACAGGATCAAACAGCCTTTTTACACATTTCAGAGTATTAACCCCTTAGGTTCCACAGTGAGTATAACAAGCATGCTTTTTTAACAAAGACATGTAACAGATTACATTTTGGGCCAAAAATTATGAAGAGATGTGATTATTTTTATTTATTTATTTATTGGAAATATTTTGTAGCAAAAAGTAACATTTTTTTTTTTTTAAACAAAATTTTCCTTTTTTTTTTTTTTGCTTATATCACAAAAATCATTCTCCCAGAGGCCAGGCCTACCATATTAATAGTGAATGCAGGCTCCTGGGGAGATCAGATATAGGGAATGCAGGCTCCTGGGGAGACCAGATATAGTGAATGCAGAGTCCTGGGGAGATCAGATATAGTGAATGCAGAGTCCTGGGGAGACCAGATATAGTGAATGCAGGCTCCTGGGGAGATCAGATATAGTGACTGCAGGCTCCTGGGGAGATCAGATATAGTGAGTGCAGGCTCCTGGGGAGATCAGATATAGTGAATGCAGAGTCCTGGGGAGATCAGATATAGTGAATGCAGGGTCCTGGGGAGATCAGATATAGTGAATGCAGAGTCCTGGGGAGACCAGATATAGTGAATGCAGGTTCCTGGGGAGATCAGATATAGTGAATGCAGAGTCCTGGGGAGATCAGATATAGTGAATGCAGGGTCCTGGGGAGATCAGATATAGTGAATGCAGAGTCCTGGGGAGACCAGATATAGTGAATGCAGGTTCCTGAGGAGATCAGATATAGTGAATGCAGAGTCCTGGGGAGACCAGATATAGTGAATGCAGGCTCCTTGGGAGACCAGATATAGTGAATGCAGGCTCCTGGGGAGACCAGATATAGTGAATGCAGGCTCCTGGGGAGATCAGATATAGTGAATGCAGAGTCCTGGGGAGACCAGATATAGTGAATGCAGGCTCCTGGGGAGACCAGATATAGTGAATGCAGGCTCCTGGGGAGAGCAGATATAGTAAATGCAGAGTCCTGGGGAGATCAGATATAGTGAATGCAGGGTCCTGGGGAGATCAGATATAGTGAATGCAGAGTCCTGGGGAGACCAGATATAGTGAATGCAGGCTCCTGGGGAGACCAGATATAGTGAATGCAGGGTCCTGGGGAGACCAGATATAGTGAATGCAGGGTCCTGGGGAGACCGGATATAGTGAATGCAGGCTCCTGGGGAGAGCAGATATAGTGAATGTAGGGTCCTGGGGAGAGCAGATATAGTGAATGCAGGCTCCTGGGGAGATCAAATATAGTGAATGCAGGCTCCTGGGGAGATCATATATAGTGAATGCAGAGTCCTGGGGAGATCAGATATAGTGACTGCAGGCTTCTGGGGAGAGCAGATATAGTGAATGCAGAGTCCTGGGGAGACCAGATATAGTGAATGCAGGCTCCTAGGGAGACCAGATATAGTGAATGCAGGCTCCTGGGGAGACCAGATATAGTGAATGCAGAGTCCTGGGGAGATCAGATATAGTGAATGCAGGGTCCTGGGGAGATCAGATATAGTGAACGCAGAGTCCTGGGGAGACCAGATATAGTGAATGCAGGTTCCTGGGGAGATCAGATATAGTGAATGCAGGCTCCTGGGGAGATCAGATATAGTAAATACAGGCTCCTGGGGAGATCAGATTTAGTGAATGCAGGGTCCTGGGGAGATCAGATATAGTGAACGCAGAGTCCTGGGGAGACCAGATATAGTGAATGCAGGCTCTTGGGGAGATCAGATATAGTGAATGCAGGCTCCTGGGGAGAGCAGATATAGTGAATACAGGCTCCTGGGGAGAGCAGATATAGTGAATGCAGAGTCCTGGGGAGATCAGATATAGTGAATGCAGAGTCCTGGGGAGATCAGATATAGTGAATGCAGAGTCCTGGGGAGATCAGATATAGTGACTGCAGGGTCCTGGGGAGATCTGATATAGTGAATGCAGAGTCCTGGGGAGATCAGATATAGTGAATGCAGAGTCCTGGGGAGATCAGATATAGTGAATGCAGGCTCCTGGGGAGATCAGATATAGTGAAAGCAGGCTCCTGGGGAGATCAGATATAGTGAATGCAGGGTCCTGGGGAGATCAGATATAGTGACTGCAGGGTCCTGGGGAGATCAGATATAGTGAATGCAGAGTCCTGGGGAGATCAGATATAGTGAAAGCAGGCTCCTGGGGAGATCAGATATAGTGAATGCAGGGTCCTGGGGAGATCAGATATAGTGAATGCAGGCTCCTGGGGAGATAAGATATAGTGAATGCAGAGTCCTGGGGAGATCAGATATAGTGAATGCAGAGTCCTGGGGAGATCAGATATAGTGAATGCAGGCTCCTGGGGAGATCAGATATAGTGAATGCAGAGTTCTGGGGAGATCAGATATAGTGAATGCAGAGTCCTGGGGAGACCAGATATAGTGAATGCAGGCTCCTGGGGAGATCAGATATAGTGAATGCAGGCTCAATGTAGGTTTAGTAACACTTTAATTGGTTTGGGTGAAAGCGCCTACAAACTATGGTATATATACTGTATTTTTTTATTTTATACTACTAATGGTGGTGATTAGCGACCTAATGGTACTGCGAAAGCACAGTGGGCAATCTAAAACTAATTGACGCTTGGGGGGGTGGATTTAATAACTGCCACTGAGATCACCAGTGACACTAATTCAGTGATCGGTGATAATACTATACACTGTCACTGTACTAATGACACTGGTTGGGAAGGGGTTAACATCTAGGGAGATCAAGGGATTAAATGTGTACCTAACAAATGTGTATTTTGTATAATGTGTGTTGATTTTTACTACAGATCTTTTTGTAGAGATAAGAAACAGAGAGACTGTCAACACAGGGCTCTGAGCTGTGATTGGACACAGATGATCAGTAGGTCCCGGCCGGGACTTGCTGACAGACACCCACTGTGTGCAATCATAACGGGTGTCGGCAGGGGGCGCACATGCTTGTGCCCTAAACCTGGAAGCAGGCAGTGTCGTACGGGTACATCCTTCCTTCACCTGGAGATCCCTCTAATGATATAAAGATCTATATAGAGGAATCAGGACCTCCTTCCTCCTGCTGGTGATCCCTCTAGTGATATAAAGATATACCGTATATAGTCAGGACCAGGGGCGGACTGATAACTCATGGGGCCCCCGGGCAATAGGAGATTATGGGGCCCCCAGGCAATCAGAGATTATGGGGCCACACAGTATACACACACACAGTATACAATCACACAGTATACACATACACATACATGTACATACAGTATACACAGACAGATGTAAAAAAAACACAGATTTATACATACTGTCCCTGGTTTTACTGAGGCTGGCAACCCTGATAGGGCCCCCTAGTGGCCCAGGGCCCTCGGGCAGTGCCCGAGTGGCTCAATGGTCAGTCCGCCCCTGGTCAGGACCTCCTTCCTCCTGCTGGTGACAATAAAGATCTCTATAGAGGAATCAGGATCTTCTTCCTTCTGCCGTTGACCCCTCTAGTGATATAAAGATCTATATAGAGGAGTCAGGACCTCCTTCCTCCTGCTGGTGACCCCTCTAGTGATATAAAGATCTATATAGAGGAATCGGGACCTCCTTCCTCCTGCTGGTGACAATAAAGATATATATAGAGGAATCGGGACCTCCTTCCTCCTGCTGGTGACAATAAAGATATATATATAGGAATCAGGATCTTCTTCCTTCTGCCGTTGACCCCTCTAGTGATATAAAGATCTATATAGAGGAATCGGAACCTCCTTCCTCCTGCTGGTGACAATAAAGATATATATATAGGAATCAGGATCTTCTTCCTCCAGCTGGTGACCCCTCTAGTGATATAAAGATCTATATAGAGGAATCGGGACCTCCTTCCTCCTGCTGGAGATCCCTCTAGTGATATAAAGATCTATATACAGGAATCAGGACCTCCTTCCTCCTGCTGGTGATCCCTCTAGTGATATAAAGATCTATATAGAGGAATTGGGCCCTCCTTGCTCCTGCCGGTTTACCTCTCTTGATCTTTTGAGTTGCATTAACTTTTCCCGCTGCTTGGTCACACTGTTTGCTCATTTTGCATTCATTTGAAATAAGCACCCCAAAAACATTTCCCCCTGTCGTTCTTGCCAACACTGTATCCTCTACTTTGTATTCTATCAAGTGGTTCCTTTTCTATTACATTTAGAAATATTGAACTGCAGTTTCCACTGCTTTGTTTAATTTCCCAGCACTGCCAAGTCATGTTGAGGGATGTTGTACAACACAGGGGCCGTTGGCATTGGCTGCCCTCTTTCTGATCCTGTATAGGGGAGTTTGCGGGATACCAAAGCAGAAGAACTTTTTTGAATTTTGCACACTTGCTGTATTTACTGCATAGCATTAATAATTCACCAAAAGATTTCCCTCTCTGGCTAGAATTGCTCTTTAAAAAAAAAATATTAATAGTGTCATCAATGCAGATTTATCATAAATTAGAACACATTGAAGAACGTTTATTGAGCTCGTATCGTATTCTTATAATGTTCCTAACTCATTCTTAATGTCTTTTGCAATCCACTTCACACATTACTTATGAAGCTCGGCAACATAAAACCAATTACTTTCCCGTTGTACATTATTCCAGCATTACAGCCCCTGTATGGGGGAGAGCAATATTATATTCAACGAGAGGATTACACAGCAGGAAGAATAAGACAAAATGTAACATAACAAGAGAAGGAGAGAAAGATATCATTAACAGCAAGTTCGGCAACAATATTGCAATCAATTATGTTTTGCCAGACTGGAGATGAAGTTAGAGTGAAATCAATATAGATCAACAGAATGTGTAAAATTACAGATCTTCTCGGAGATGGACGGAAATAGTGTTTGTTTAATTATAAGTATGGAAAACTGATGTGTGGGTGGGGAATAACATGTAGGGGAACCAAGTGCAAGCTCCGCTACTGTTAACGCTTCCTAATCCATGGACAAACTACTACACTCTTGACACTAATGCACTACGAACACAACTTCTGTTTGTGTTCAGGACTCTCTAGGTGTGCAGCATTTCCGAGTTGGTACCCAGGAGCTGGTACCGGTCTCCACCAACCCAGCAGTCCCGTCACCTCACTCCCAGTGACCATGTGCCATATGTTGCTACTACTCCATCAACCCATGCTTGTTCTTCTCCTGGGGCCCCTACTACAACTCTGGTGACCCTCAGACTACGTCCCTAGGTACTCTTTTTCCCACAAGGCCATTCCCAGTATGTGGGGCACTGGTCGCTAGTGAAGGGGCCAATAATAATATCCCTTGACTACCAGAGCCTCCATCTCCCTTGCCATGTCACCCGCTTCCTGTCTGAATGGCTACTTATACATGTGACACAAGTACGGTAGTTATTAACAAAACAGTGGGAGACTCAGCACACGGAGAGGGAAGGAGACCCTGAGGTATGGTACAATCAACCTAAATAATATGTAGTTCTGACCATGTGGAATGGTCGGGTATCAGGAAGGTGGTGCCTACAGATGTAGTGAGCCCAATGTACGCAGTGAGGGTGTGCAGCCGGTGCTTGGATCCGGGCGGCCTTCTCTTGCTGTTGCTGCAGTAGAGGTGCGGGGAGGAGGACGATGACAAGGTGGCATTGATGATGCTGGATCTGGGGTAGGGCTCCTGGAAGAGGCTGTTGCTGCCCCACCGCCCCTTCACCTGCAGCTTGTGGAGGGAAGAGCCTGGGCCTCGCTTCTCCCTCTGGCCTAAGAGGAAGTGGGTCCTGAGAACCGATTTCCAAGGGGTCCTAGGACTCCCTGCCCAATCGGGTCAAGGACCCACTTCCTGATTGGCCAGGAGGAGAAGCAGGAAGACATTAACGACTATTAATTTGTTAATGTTACACAGCTGGGTGGGCTTGGGGCGCAGTGCTTTGCACACCGTACCCACCCTTTTTGAAGCCAATTAGAGCCTCAGGCTCTAATCATGTGGTTAAAAAAAGAACCCCATTGAAATCCATGCATCTGGCACCCTGCATGGAGATTAGGGGCCGGGCGCATGGATTAGGGTGGGCGGAGCCCCTGCTCCCCTTATGAGCGGGCCGCCACTGGTGCCACTGGGTGTAACTTTAACACTTGTAACACTAATGGGCAGACCCGTAAGTGGCATCAAACACGTTGCTTTTTGGGTCAGCAACAAAGAGGGTAGGAGAGTGAGCGTGAGTCTGCTTTGCTCAGTCCCTTCTATCCGGTGGCTCCCGCTATGTCGGCCCCGGGCCTGCAGATGAGCACCAAGGAGCCCCTATTGATATGGTACGACCTCCTGAAAACAGAGGGGAAACCTGGTCACCAGTGTTAACCCTTTCTTCTCATGATCCACCAGGTCAACCAAGGACAACAGTACAATAAACCTACATTGTAGCAAATGGTTCTTACACACAAATACAGTAAAATCTTGGTTTGAGAGTAACTTGGTTTGAGAGCGTTTTGCAAGACAAGCTATATTTTTTAATACATTTTGACTTGATATTCAAGCGATGTCTTGATATACAAGTAGCGTCATGTCACAACCGAGTGTAAAAGAGAAGAAGAGAGGCGCCTCTAATGCCTCGTACACACGATCGGACTTTCCGACAACAAAACAGTGGGATTTATGTTCGAAGGTTGTTGGCTCCATCTTGTCTTGCATACACACGGTCACACAAATGTTGGCCAACAATTACAACGTAGTGACGTACAAGACGTACGGCGAGCCGAGAGAGAAAAGGAAGTTCTATAGTCATGTGATATCTCCATTACGAGCGCTAGTTTTACAAGACCAATCGCTTGTACTTGATTCCGAGCATGCGTGAACTTTTGTGCCACGGACTTGTGTACCTACGATCGGAAAGTCCGACAACAAAGTTTTGTTGGCTGAAAATCTGAGAACCTGCTAGCCAACATTTGTTTGGCGGAAAGTCCGACCAACAAATGTGCGATGGAGCATACACACAGTCGGGCTTTCAGCCAACAAGCTCACATCCAACATTTCTCGTCGGAAAAGTCCGATCGCGTGTATGCGGCATTAGTGTAGCAATATGGTTACATTTAATGAAGGTACAACATTTAGCAACATATTGCTACACTTAGAGGCGCCTCTCTTCTCTTTTATACTCTGGAGCTCCTGCTGGATTTGGCTTCTAATCCCCTTGTGGAGGCCGCCATTTGTGGATGGACATTTTATGGTTACACAACCAATCACATCGCTATAATCTTTTTATATGGACTATAAACGGAAGGATTTATGAATAAATGTTTGTGGAACGAATCATTTGAGTTCCCATTATTTCTTATGGGGAAATTCGCTTTGATATACAAGTGCTTTGGATTACAAGCATGTTTCTGGAACGAATTATGCTCACCATCCAAGGCTTTA
Source organism: Lithobates clamitans (assembly GCA_037952925.1). Classification (NCBI taxonomy): domain Eukaryota; kingdom Metazoa; phylum Chordata; class Amphibia; order Anura; family Ranidae; genus Lithobates; species Lithobates clamitans. Next base: position 626,053 of record JBBGZY010000009.1, on the reverse strand, counting down.
CTGTACAGTCAGAATAACCAGACCCAGAGCTTGTAATCATGGGAAAAAACAAAAAACTTTTAACACAAGGAAGCTCCTGCTTATGGATATAATCCTGGCTACAAGACGCTACATGTGGATGGGGATTTTGTATTTCAGGATCAGGATTTGTAACGTTAAAAGTGACCAAGTAGAATCCTTTAAATGCCTGGGTACCCAAACCTCGTGCAATTGAGATTATATCACTATAGTGATGACAAACATTTTTTAGAATAGCATAAAGGTCTAGTTATACAAATTAGGCCAATCCACTTGTTCAGCAAATCTGCATGTACAGTACATTTATTGTGTGCAAATAAGGCAAAACACATTTTCTATAAAAAGTTCATATCCTTAGGCTGTTTTTAACCCCTTCAATGCTGGGCACTTTCACCCCCTTTCTTGCCCAGGATAATTTTCAGCGCTGTCACACTTTGAATGACAATTGCGCGGTCATGCAGCACTGTACACAAACACAGTTTTTCTCATTTTTTTTTTTAGACAGATAGAGCTTTCTTTTATTGGTATTTAATCACCGCTGAGTTTTTTTTTTTTTGCTAAACAAATGAAAAAAGACCGAACATTTTGAAGGAAAAAAAAAAGATTTTAACGGGCACTGATGACGAGGCACTAATATGCAGCACTGCTGGGCACTAATAGGCTGCACCAGGGCCGATCCTAGGGTCACAGGCGCCTGGGTGCAGAAATATTTCTGGTGCCCCCGCGTGGGCGTGGTCATCTTACTAACTCCTCCCCTTTACAAATGTTTCTATGGCAATGACTCAAACACAGAGATGCTCCCCCAAGGAGTCTTCGTTACCCTGGCATCCTCCCATGATCTCTTAACAATAAATAAAATACAGGAAGAGAATACACCAATGGGACCTGGAGGGGGTTTTCTCTAATAGACACAGAGAGGGCTTCTGTTAGAGAGTCTGTTAGAGCCCCCAGACATACTGCAGGCATGCTACAGGAGATGGTCAGAGATTGCAGACATGATGCAAGAGATGGTCAGAGATTGTAAACATAGTACAGGAGATGGTCGGAGACTGCAGATATATACTACAGGAGTTGGTCAGAGACTGCAGACATAGTACAGGAGATGGTCGGAGACTGCAGACATAATACAGGAGAGGGTCAGAGACTGCAGACATAGTACAGGAGATGATCAGAGACTGCAGACATAGTACAGGAGATGGTCAGAGACTGCAGACATAGTACAGGAGATGGTCAGAGACTGCAGACATAGTACAGGAGATGGTCAGAGACTGCAGACATAGTACAGGAGATGGTCAGAGACTGCAGACATGATACAGGAGATGGTCAGAGACTGCAGACATAGTACAGGAGATGGTCAGAGACTGCAGACATGGTACAGGAGATGGTCAGAGACTGCAGACATGGTACAGGAGATGGTCAGAGACTGCAGACATGGTACAGGAGATGGTCAGAGACTGCAGACATAATACAAGAGATGGTCAGAGACTGCAGACATGATTCAGGAGATGGTCAGAGACTGCAGACATGATACAGGAGAAGGTCAGAGACTGCAGACATAGTACAGGAGATGGTCAGAGACTGCAGACATGATTCAGGAGATGGTCAGAGACTGCAGACATGATTCAGGAGATGGTCAGAGACTGCAGACATAGTACAGGAGATGGTCAGAGACTGCAGACATAGTACAGGAGATGGTCAGAGACTGGAGACATGATACAAGAGATGGTCAGGAGACTGCTGTGCAGGTAGAGCATGACACTCTTTCTCTCTGGTGGTTGGGCACAGCGTGACTTTCTGGTGGTGCTGGGCATTGTGGCTCCCTTTCTGGTGGTGCTGGGCAGTGTGGCTCCCTTTCTGGTGGTGCTTGGCAGCAGCATGACTCTCCCTCTCTGGTGGTGCTGGGCAGCAGCGTGGCTCTCTCTCTGGTGGTGCTGGACAGCAGCGTGGCTCTCTCTGGTGTCACTGGGCAACAGCGTGGCTCCCTCTGGTGGTGCTGGTGCAGCGTAGCTCTCTCTTTGGTGGTGCAGGTACAGTTTGACGCTCTCTCTCTCTGGTGGTACGGGTACAGCGTGGCTCTCTCTCTGATGGCGCTCACTCTGGCTTCCCCCAGCCTTGTCCTCTCTATTTCCTGTATCACTCACTCACACAGCTTCTTCCTGGGTTCCATTCTCTCAATCTTTACCCCAGCAGAGTGCATGCTGGGGTCTGAAGTCTGTTGCCTGTGGACAACAATGGGGCTGACAATCTTCCGGGACTACATGTTTCATGATGCTCCACTCGCCTCTTATGATTGGACCTCCCCTCTGGCCAATGGGGAGGGAAGCAAACTGGGCACCAAGATGAGAGATGCTCTCTCTTCTACACTGCTGACAGGAGAAAGAGGGGGCGCGAGTGGGGGAGATACACTGGCATCCCACGGCTCGCCTCTCTCCTGTCACAGCATGGCGGCTTGTGCTCACTGGCAGACTGCACCGCCCGACCCCCCCATAGCGACGCCACTGCACACAAGGAGAGGAAGAGGGAGGGAAGCACTCTGGCACTGAGGCGCCCCCCCCTGCGGCACCTGGGTGTGGTGCACCCCACGCACACGCCCAGGATTCGCCCTGGGCTGCACTGATATGCAGCACTGATGGGCACACTGATGGGCAGCACTGGTGAGGAGGCACTGAGAAGCATCACCGAAGGGTGCTGAAAGGCAGCACTGATGTGCATTAATTGGCATCACTGGTGGGCGCTGGTGGGTATCACTGGTGGGCACTGTTAGGCGGCAATGATTGGCACTGATGGGTAGACTGTATGAGCAATGATAGGTGGCATGATGTGCACTGATGGGCACTGATGGGTGGCACTGATAGGCAGCATTGATAGGCGGCACTGATGAGGCATTGCTGATGGGCACTGAAAGGCAGCACTGATGGGCACTGGTGGGTATCACTGGTGGGCACTGGCAGGCATCGCTGATGGGGCTGCACTAACAATCATTGCACTGATCAGTGCAGATCTCCCCTGTGAGGAAAGCAGGGCTCTCCTCTACTCATGCGTTGGCAGCGTGAATAGAAAACCAGCTGTGATTGGAAACAGCTAATCACATGGTAAAGAGCCTATGTCATAGGCTCTTTACCATGATCGGAGAGCGCGCATGAGCGGCTATTTCTGAAGAAGGTTGTATGACATCCAGTCAGGATGGGAATGCCACTGCCCGACCATCATTTTGCTATAGGCAAAGGCGGGAAGTGGTTAACAACTTGCCGACCGGCTCACGCCGATATACCTCGGCAAAGTGGCACATGTGTGCAAAACAACGTACCTGTGGCACAGAGGGGCCGAACGGGTAGATGTCTATGTAAACAAGGCATTTTCCTGTTCTGCCTAGCAACATGACAGAGATCTACTCCTCCCAGTGATCAGGAGCAATGATCTCTGTCATGCTGTAGTCAGCCCATCCTCCCTACAGTTAGAACATGCTGAGGGAACACAGTTAACCCCTTGATCGCCCCCTAGTGTTAACCCCTTCACTGCCAGTGACATTTACACAGTAATCAGTGCATTTTTATAGCACTGATCGCTTTATAAATGCCAGTGGTCCCGAGATAGTGTCAAAAGTGTCCGATCTGTCCACCGCAATGTCGCAGTCACGATAAAAATCGCAGATTATTTACATTACTAATAAAAAAAAAATATTAATAAAAATGCCATAAATCTATTCCCTATTTTGTAGATGAGATAACTTTTGCGCAAACCAATCAATATACTGTACTCGTATTGCGATTTTTTTTTTTTAACCAAAAGTATGTAGAAGAATACGTATCGGCCTAATCTGTGGAAGAAATTTTTTTTTTATATATTTTTTGGGGATATTTATTATAGCAGAAAGTAAAAATATATATATATTTTTTTAATTTTCCCTCTTTTTTTGTTTATAGCGCAAAAAATAAAAACCGCAAAGGCGACAAAATACCCCCAAAAGAAATTTCTATTTGTGGGAAAAAAAGGACGTCAATTTTGTTTGGGTGCAACGTCCCACGACCGTGCAATTGTCAGTTAAAGCGACGCAATGACGTATCGCAAAAAAGGGCTTGGTCAGAAAGGGGGTAAATCCTTCCGGGGGGCTGAAGTGGTTAAAGTGTCCTGGATTTGAATTGGGGTAAAACAAGCCCGTGGTTACAGCTGCAGCCAATGAGCTCGGTGTCATTTTTTTTTCAGCCAGCCAATCGGCTGTTCAGAGAAAAGCGATCCGGGAGTCTGTACAGCGGGAGGTTCCTGGGCTCCCCCATTCCTCCAGCGGTAACTGAGGTGATTGGGAAACATCCATTCGGTGATCCTCTGCCCCTTTTGACTAACGAAGCCGGAAACAAAGAGTATTTTGTCACTTCCGGGTTCACAGCTGTCATTCCCCTGCTACAGTAACTGAGAATGCAGCTAATCAAGCACGACCTGTGCTCAACTGTTTTTCAAACGCATTAAGCAAAATATGCGTTAAAGATAATTTTCGGGCACATAAACACCATGGGGGTTTATTTACTAAAACTGGAGAGTGTAAAATCTGGTGCAGTTGTGCACGGAAACCAATCAGCTTCCAGGTTTTACTGTCAAAGCTTCATTGAACAAGCTGAAGTTAAATGCTGATTGGATACCGTGCAGAGCTGCACCAGGTTTTGCACTCTCCAGTTTTAGTAAATGACCCCCTTTAAATTACCCAATTGTTGGTACTATAAAAGATGAGGTTGCATTGACTAATTTTTTTTTATAAATTCTTTATTTTTTTCACAAAAATAGTAATACAATTTTACGTGGAAGTACATCAACACAGCACATCCTCTATTTTACACTTATCATCTTCTTAGCGAGATGTAACTTATTATATTATTATTCCACATAATCAGAAATGATATTATCTTTGGGCTAACTCCTTATTAGTTCATGAATGAATGAATGAATGAAAGATTTGTATAGCGCTGCAAATGCGAACTGAATCGCCTCAAGGCGCTTGATCCGTGCTGTTAGTCCTGTTTCTTAGAAGAGGTAGGTCTTGAGTTTTTTTCTGAAGGCCCGATGATTTTCTTCCATGCTGATGTTGGCGGGTAGAGCGTTCCATAACCGTGGTCCTTGGACTGCGAATCTTCGTTCTCCCTTTGATTTGTAGCAGACTTGGGAATGAGGAGGAGGTTTTGGTTAGTTGATCGCAGACTGCGCTTAGGTGTGTAGTGTTTTCTCGCATAGGTATTGTGGAGAGTTTCCTTGAGTGCATTTATGGGTGAGGCAGAGGGTCTTGAACGTGATCCGGTCTTTTACGGTTAGCCAATGTAGGCTTCTCAGGGGTGGGGAGATGGACTCCCAGGGTTATTTTCCTGTTACCAGTCTTGCTGCCGTGTTTTTGATGGTTTTGTAGGCGTGCAATCTGGAATTTAGGTAGTCCTATGTAGAGGGAACTTGCGTAGTCGAGCTGGGAATTGATGATTGTTCCAACTACTGCTGCTTTATCTTCTTCTAGAATGAAGGGGATGAGTCTACGTAGTAGGCGAAGGAGATAGTGAGATCCACTGACTACCGATCCTATTTGTGCATCCATCGGCATTTCTGAGTCAAAGATGACTCCAAGACTTTTGGCTTTGGTGCTTAGGGAGATGGCCTGTCCAAGGATGGTGGGTGATGTCCAAGGGTTCTTAGTTTTTGTATTACGGTTTGTGTGGAGGAGAAGAAGCTATGTTTTGGATCCATTGAGTTTGAGGGAACTCGCATTTTTCTAGTTGCTGGTAGTGGTCTTTTTGATCTGTGATGCGAAAGTAGAGTTGGGTGTCATCAGCATATGAGTGGAAGCAGAGGTCCGATTTTCTAATGATTTCTAATGATTTGGAGGAGTGGACGGATGTAGATGTTGAAGAGCATTGATGATAAGGGTGAACCTTGAGGAACTCCACGAGAAGCTGCCCGAGTTTCAGAGGTGAAGGCTCCTAGTTTTACAGTCTGTGACCGATTTTGTAGGAAGGATCATACTTTCATACTTTTTGTATTACGGTTTGCGTGGAGGAGAAGAAGCTCTGTTTTGGATCCGTTGAGTTTGAGGGAACTTGTGGTCATCCAGTTGTCTATCAATGTGAGGCATTTTTCTAGTCGCTGGTAGTGGTCTTTTTGATGAGTGATGCGAAAGTAGAGTTGGGTGTCATCAGCATATGAGTGGAAGCAGAGGTCCGATTTTCTAATGATTTGGAGGAGTGGACGGATGTAGATGTTGAAGAGCACTGGTGATAAGGGTGAACCTTGAGGAACTCCACAAGAAGTTGCTCGAGTTTCAGAGGTGAAGGCTCCTAGTTTCACAGTCTGTGACCGATTTTGTAGGAAGGATCATACTTTCATACTTCCATATTGATAATATAAGACCACATAGTTTCTATTTTTGTTACATTTTCCTCAACCCGGGAACAACCCTGGTTTTCCTCCACACAGGAAAAAGACACCACAAAGATTCATAAGGACAGAGAAAATAGGAAAGAAAAGAAGAGAAAGGGAAAGCAAAACGAAGAACAAAAAAAAAATTAGATCCTTCTCCCCTCCTCCCCAGTTGCTATCGTTTCCTATAACATGCAGTAAAAAGTTATTTGTTGCTACAAAATTTAGGGATTTTGTTCCCTATATGTAATATAAGGGATCCATATTTCATGATACTTATCTTCTTGTTCTCTTAACATCATGGTAAGATTTTCCATTTGTTGGATTTCTGTTATTCTGGCGAGCCATTGTGATCTAATTGGAGAGACGGTACTTTTCCATAAAGCCGGGATACAGGGATCCCCAATCTATCAAGATCTAAACCGGTGCACACCCCTGAAATGGCACCAAACTAGGGTACTGAAAATCGTCCATAGGCAACGCTTTAAAAGCCTGTAGAGGTCATCAGTTTAGAGTTATACATGAATAATGGCCCTAGAATTATTGCTCTCCTCGCACTCCAGTGTGTGCGGCAATATGTAATATGTGTAGCGCTTATGTTTGAGTGAGGGGGATTACATTTTTTTATGAGCTTTATTGCTACCACATAGGGGTCTAATAGCACCCCTCTGTTTTACTATGCTACTGGTGACATGGGAGACACCAGGGGTCTAATAGACTCCTAATGTCAGTCATGGGCTCCAATGAAGCTGATCATAGACATAGCAGCCAGGAAATGACGACTCTGAACCTTGAAGTGACATAATACATGTTGCTTCCAGATCCCTTTACTGGAGGGAGGACCAGCGAATGGCTGTTTGCTGAGCGGCCTCCTCTCTATCCAGCAACACTTAAGCCTCGTACACACGATCGGATTTTCCGCAGACAACACCTCAGACTTTTGTCGGAAGGGCGTTAAACAGGAACTTGTCTTGCATACGAACGGCAAGGAATTGTCGGCCAACAAACACGAATGTAGTGACGTACTACGTGGTTTTTCAGCTCTTTAGCGCCCCCCCTTGAGCTGCCTCTGCTAATTTCATGTTAGTGGAAGTTTGGTGAGTGTTGATTTGCGCTTTTCATTTCGTGCTTTTCATTTTGCGCTTTTCAGTTAGTTTCCGAACGGCCGTTTGTCAACCAGACATGTTGCGGAATCGGAGGAGGTAATGCATTATTTAGTATTTGCCTTGGAGTTATTGCTTTGACCCAAGTCCAGTCCAGGAACAGGAGGAGGAGGAGTTCTTGGACCAAAAATTTGTTGCTTTATTAATCATGACCAATTATGTCATATGCCTTTGCTGCGGGAGCTCCAGGAGAATAATCCGGATGATTTTTGGAATTATCTTAACGGACCCCTGCTTTCACCAACCCTTGGCATTGCTGACCCCCCTATATTAAGAAGCAGGACACATGCATGAGGCTTTTATTTTTATTTTGGTTGAATAATAATGATTTGATTTGGTATATTTTCTATATGTTTGATGCATAGAATGCACTTTTTGGTTAAGTTCTATTGGCAGATATCATGTCTAATTTTATTTGTTTTCTTTTTTAATGCACAATAAAAAAAAATTGCGTAGAATAATAGAATAGGCTATGTGATTTACTTCAAATGACAGTTTGGGAGTAGGCAGTTACATTTTAAAATATACAATGTAATAAATACAATTCTTAATTAACAAGGGACACCAACATAGTTGTATCTTTGATCTTAAAAACTACAGGATAATAATAGTGTTGTGGTAACTTGCACCAAAAAAAAAAAAAAAACAAGCATAATAAAATGTATTCTTGATATCACTAGAAAAAAAAAGCCTTTGAAAATTTGTTTGCAATAACTCCATCAGTATCACCAGCAAAGCAGCTTCATTATTATCCCATTAAAGAAGAAGAGAATTGTGCGCTGCATTTCCACATTTCATAATTTGCCGCGTCACGACTGTTAATTCTCCATTACGAGCGCTAGTTTACAAGACCGACCGCTTCCGGCTCGTTCCTTGCTTCCGAGCATGCGTGTTTGTACTTTGGACTTTTGTCCGATGGACTTGTGTGCACACGCTCAAGAAATTCCGACAACAGACATTTGTCTGCAGAAAATTTTAAAGCCTGCCATCCAACATTTGTCCGTGCAAAATCCGACAACACTTGTCCGATGGATTTTCCCGCCAACAGCCTACATTACACAATTCCCGTCAGAAAATCAGATTGTGTGTACGAGGCTTTACGCTGGTCCTAGCCTCGCATGTAGGCTGATGCAGTCGACTTTCTCCACTGTAGGTGGTGCTCCTCCAGAGCGGCATTGCAGTTGGAGGGAAAGTCAAGAGGAAGATGGTTCCTCGGTGGTTTCATAGGTCACTGGGGAAGCTATCTGAGTGGATGCTGCCGTCCCATGTAACTCTAGAAGCCATCTTGGGTCAGGCAGAGCCTATGTAAGACCCTGGCTTCCAGGCTTGGTGCGCATTTCATGTGTGGGTAGTGTAGGGACAGGTCACCTGTCTGTCAGGAACAGTAATAAGTGACAGGGAGAGGTTCCAGACAAGTAGGGAAAGGATAGGGACACGCCATCCTTCCTGGGCTTCTCCCCATTTGGGTATGGATCGGTCAGGCTGCAATCGACCCCCAAGAGAGACGCTGTAGACACAACGAGACCTGCACTGCTACACATTGCTGTTGCATTCTGCGAGTGTTCCGGGTCAAACGCCTTCCCCGCTGGGCTTGTTGTAAACTGCTGAACTCTTACATTAAATACAAGTTCGTTCTCTGCAACTGGATTCTGAGTGTTTACTGCCGATGCACCACACGCAGGTGGGACAGCGGAGCTCAGGATGCATGATGGGGGTAGGGCTGCCACCTCATCCCTCTAAACCCGAACACATATTAATTACACGTTCTGAGGCTGATTTCATGCAGATAAGGCACCAAGTGAGTTTAATTTACCTCCTTAATCAGCCACAGAACCTGTGTAATTAAAACGTGTTTAGGTTTAAAGGGATGAGGTGGCAGCCCTAGATGGTGGGGTGGGGCCAGGGGGATACTTTCTGGTATTTGTGTAAGTTACATAGTTACATAGTAGGTGAGGTTGAAAAAAGACACAAGTCCATCAAGTCCAACCTATGTGTGTGATTATGTGTCAGTATTACATTGTATATCCCTGTATGTTGCGGTCGTTCAGGTGATTATCTAATAGTTTCTTGAAACTATCGATGAGATCACCGCCTGTGGAAGGGAATTCCACATCCCTGCCGCTCTTACAGTAAAGAACCCTCTACATAGTTTAAGGTTAAACCTCTTTTCTTCTAATTTTAATGAGTAGCCACAAATCTTATTAAACTCCCTTCTGCAAAAAAAGTTTTCTCCCTATTGTGGGGTCACCAGTCCGGTATTTATATATTGTGGGGTCACCAGTCCGGTATTTATATATTGTGGGGTCACCAGTCCGGTATTTATATATTGTGGGGTCACCAGTCCGGTATTTATATATTGTGGGGTCACCAGTCCGGTATTTATATATTGTGGGGTCACCAGTCCGGTATTTATATATTGTGGGGTCACCAGTCCGGTATTTATATATTGTGGGGTCACCAGTCCGGTATTTATATATTGTGGGGTCACCAGTCTGGTATTTATACAATGAAATCATATCCCCTCTCAAGCGTCTCTTCTCCAGAGAGAATAAGTTCAGAGCTCACAACCTTTCCTCATAACTAAGATCCTCCAGACCCTTTATTAGCTTTGTTGCCCTTCTTTGTACTCGCTCCATTTCCAGTACATCCTTCCTGAGGACTGGTGCCCAGAACTGGACAGCATACTCCAGGTGCGGCCGGACCAGAGTCTTGTAGAGTGGGAGAATTATCATTTTATCTCTGGAATTAATCCCCTTTAATCCCAATATTCTGTTTGCTTTATTAGCAGCAGCTTGGCATTGCATGTCATTGCTGAGCCTATCATCTACTAGGACCCCCAGGTCCTTTACCATCCTAGATCCCCCCAGAGGTTCTCCCCCCAGTGTATAGATTGTATTCATATTTTTGCCACCCAAATGCATTATTTTACATTTTTCTACATTGAACCTCATTTGCCATGTAGTCGCCCCTCCCCCATTAATTTGAAAGCGATGGGGCGGCTGTCATTTCCACCAGAAAGCTGAGAGTTGGCTTGACAAGTTCACGTGTGTGTGTAAATATCTCCGCTGCTGCCGACATGAGCCGCGGAATCAAAAAGGTTAACGGGAAAAAGGTGTGGAAAAATCAGGAACAATTTGACATTTTCATGTTCGATCAGAGAATGCGCAGCATGCTTCACAAAGCCCGCAGCATGCAATTAAACACGTATTCGATCAGAGCACAGTTGATACATCCATACAGCAAGTCAAACAATTCACCGTTTTGTTTCCATATTCACACCACCTCCAAAGATACTGAAAAAAAAAACAATAAAATGATACAATGCAAAGCACACAATACACCTCTATTGACTTAACATGCATTCTATTACAGTGAGAAAATTGCAAATACTTCCAAGTTTCAATAGTCAATCTAACTTTAATAACAAAAAGAGCAGAGAACACACTTCTGTCACACCATGAGCGACACAATAAGTGGTGGATAGTATGGATCTCATCTCATGCTTCTTTTGTCAGATGTGGATCCATAACAGGAAGACAAAACAATCCCATCTCCTATACAATATTCAACAACACGAGAAACACAAAAGCAAAAAGATAATGAAAGTTTTTACCAGACAAAGAAATCTGCTCTGCTGTCTGTAGCTAATAAACTTTTTTTTAGAGTAAATATAATAGAAAATTCTACACTTACCTGATGGTAATTTTCCTTTCCTGATGCCTAAGCATGGCAGCATGCACAAATGGGTTTAGGCCCCGCCCCTCGCCCAATCAGGGCTGGTTATACTACAGTGCCTTGCAAAAGTATTCACCCCCCTTGGCTTTTTACCTGTCTTGTTACATTACAGCCTTTAGTTCAATGTTTTTTTATTTTGTTTCATCTGAATTATATGTGATGGATCAGAACACAATAAGTCTAAGTTGGTGAAGTAAAATTAGAAAAATATATACATAAAACTATTTTTCAGAAATAAAAAACTGATAACGTGTGCGTATGTATTCACCCCCTTTGTTATGAAGCCCATAAAAAGCTCTCGTGCAACCAATTACCTTCATAGGTCACATAATTAGTGAAATGATGTCACCTGTGTGCAATCTAAGTGTCACATGATCTGTCATTACATAGACACACCTTTGTGAAAGGCCCCAGAGGCTGCAACACCTAAGCAAGAGGCACCACTAACCAAACACTGCCATGAAGACCAAGGAACTCTCCAAACAAGTAAGGGACAATGTTGTTGAGAAGTACAAGTCAGGGTTAGGTTATAAAAAAAAATATCCAAATCTTTGATGATTCCTAGGAGCACCATCAAATCTATCATAACCAAATGGAAAGAACATGGCACAACAGCCAACCTGCCAAGAGACGGCCGCACACCAAAACTCCCGGACCGGGCAAGGAGGGCATTAATCAGAGAGGAGCACAGAGACCTAAGGTAACCCTGGAGGAGCTGCAGAGTTCCACAGCAGAGACTGGAGTATCTGTACATAGGACCACAATAAGCCGTACGCTCCATAGAGTTGGGCTTTATGGCAGAGTGGCCAGAAGAAAGACATTACTTTCAGCAAAAAAACAAAATGGCACATTTTGAGTTTGCGAAAAGCCATATGGGAGACTCCCGAAATGTATGGAGGAAGGTGCTCTGGTCTGATGAGACTAAAATGGAACTTTTTGGCCATCAAAGAAAACGCAATGTCTGGGGCAAACCCAACACATCACCTCACCCAAAGAACACCATCCCCACTGTGAAACCTGGTGGTGGCAGCATCATGCTGTCTGGATGTTTTTCAGCAGTCGGGACTGGGAAACTGGTCAGAGTTGAGGGAAAGATGGATGGTGCTAAATACAGGGATATTCTTGAGCAAAACCTGTAGCACTCTGTGTGTGATTTGAGGCTAGGACGGAGGTTCACCTTCCAGCAGGACAATGACCCCAAACACACTGCTAAAGCAACACTTGAGTGGTTTAAGGAGAAACATGTAAATGTGTTGGAATGGCCTAGTCAAAGCCCAGACCTCAATCCAATAGAGAACCTGTGGTCAGACTTAAAGATTGCTGTTCACAAGCGCAAACCATCCAACTTGAAGGAGCTGGAGCAGTTTTGCAAAGAGGAATGGGCAAAAATCCCAGTGGTAAGATGTGGCAACTCATAGAGACTTATCCAAAGCGACTTGGAGCTGTGATAGCCGCAAAAGGTGGATCTACTTTTGGGGGGTGAATAGTTATGCACATTGACTTTTTCTGTTATTTTGTCCTATTTTTTGTTTGCTTCACAATAAAAAACAAAAACCATCTTCAAAGTTGTGGATGTGTTCTGTAAATTAAATGATGGAAATTCTCAGACAATCCATGGTAATTCCAGGTTGTCCAGGAGGCAACAAAACACAAAAAATGCCAAGGGGGTGAATCCTTTTGCAAGGCACTATATATATATATATATATATAAAATGAGTCCCCCCCCCCCGGCAGCATTCTCATAACCATACTCAAATGCGAAACCCATGAGGGAGGGACCTGTTTGCTGTCATGCTCATCAAGAAAGGAAAATTACCGTCAGGTAAGTATGGAATTTTCCGTTTTCCTGACACAAGCATGACAGCATACACATATGGAATGTAGCATGCCCACAAAACCCATAAGGGAGGGCCATGCTCAAGTGTTTTAACTATGACATCAATAACTGTAAATGCAAAGGACAGTGTAACTAAAACATAAATGGATCACTCATAGGCAGTATGTAAACAGTTCATAAGTCCATAGAAAGGGATGATGAGGTAATGAAGGCAGCAGATGTCCTCAGAGAAAGCCAACTCTGTATATGAAATAGAAAGGGAAAAACAAAAGGAAGCGCCACCTAAGTGCAGCCACCGGCTTTGTTCCACGCTGGTACCGGTTGTCTTCCTGGTGGCCACCGGACGCGTTGCAGACCCTTCACCAACACAGCCACGCTTGGGTGTCATACTCAGACACTAGGAGATACCTGGACCATCAGACTACAGATGAGCTCATGTTTTTACTTCATCTTGTGAGGGATTTTATGTACCTTGCCATTAAAACCCTGCTTCAATACTGCACTTAGGTGGCGCTTCCTTTGTTTTTTCCTTTTTATGAAGTGTTTTAACCAGCATATCATTAAATTCATTTAGAACTGAAGTCAATTCCCCTGCTTCCAATGCTTGATTAACTTTGCAATAGGAAAAGAATGGTTTGTAGTATACGAACCTGGTTGATATCCTGTAAAATTCTGGACCTCTGAATTTTGACCATTAGAGTACGCCACCCGTCTGGTAAAGTGATCTCTGCGCTAGATTGATGAATTCATCTTCGTTCTGTAAACCTCTCAGGCTATTTTGACCTGAGATAATGCCATTGTCCTAATGGACAGTGAAAAGTCTTCTTCTGATACCACCAGTCCTGAAGAGGCCACTGTCTGACCTTCTAGAGAAGGGCCACTTCTATGTATTTCTTCCACATAGAGTCCATTACCCCAGCTTGTGGTGCCGCAGAAATTTCAGTTTGGACATGCCGGAAGGGTGATGTCTTGACCCAGAAGCAAGGATGCAGACTAGATCTAGAGCAACTGCAGCTGCTTTATCTGATGGTTTGAGGGATTGTCCTCAATGACTCCTTATGATGTTTTTGGATCTTGATCCTTCATTCCATATCTTGCCTAAATCTGCTTTCTGACTAGGAACAATGGACCGATGGTTCCTGGTGGACATGATTTGGTAACATATGCTTAAAGCCTTGATTGCTCTAAAGAACCATAGTGGGAATTAGAGGAGTTAGAAGAATGGAAAGAAATTCCATTGACTTCCTTACTGCACAAAGTACATATTCGCCAGCACACCAGGAATCTTCCGTTGTTGTTCCAAGGTTTTGTTGCAGACAGATCACATCACAAAGACAAGTGCTGCACAGCCCCCACTGATCCTGAGGCTCCTGCCCAAATTTGCATTCATTTCTGCAATATAACACCTACTGGGCCCATTTTAGTGAAAGGGAACTTTGCTGTTCCTCGAGAGGAGCAGACTGGGGCTTAGGCGATCAAAGATGATTATGGATCTTCCAATCTCTTCTATAGCCCTTCTCAGGCCCCGTCACCAACTCTTTGTTCTGGGCCTAGGCGACTAGCCTAAGGGCTTAGTCCTTGATCTGGGACATCACTGATTCCATCTTAAATCACATTCAATTCGACATAGAAAAGGTATATGCAGTCAGTGAGTTAAGCCACAGGGTTTAACCCTTGCTCACACTAGCATTACGGTACATTTGCTGCTTCGATGTCTGCAAACAAATGGATGTGTAGGTGGCCACTCATGTCGTATTAAGGATATGTCCTAGCCAGGACTTCCAGGTATTTATTATGACCACAAACCTGCAGCTCGTATCTTGAGCCATGAGCTTACCCGGAGACCAGCCACGATCAATAAGGTGAGGGTCAGATAGGTATGCTATCCTAAAAAAAAAAAAAGAAAAAGAAAAAAAGGTAAAAAGAGTGCACGGCAGTATGGATGGTAAAACTCTCCAGCCCTTAAATACCAGCACCAATCCCCAAAGGAAAAGTGGCAACTAGTTCCTCCAGCGGTGCCAAGTCTTTTTTTCTATTCTCTGAAGAAAACTGCTATACATTCAAAGTGCTGCCAGAAGGGGCAGGCTAAAGGAATTCACAATTAAGGACCATCCTGGGCGGTATGGGGAGTGAGGTTAGCTGACGTGCCATGCCCCCCAAGATGCTATGTCAAGTTGCATATCAGGCGGCAGTAAACATAAAGGCAGATGTGCAAACTGACTGGGTGGGTCTCTAGTTGCTAACGCTCAGGTACTAAGCTAATTAAACAGCTGAGTTTGTTTTAAAGGGTACCTCTGCCTCAAAAGCAGCAGGCCGAGGAGCTTTCATCAGATTGGCCAGATGTGTCTTCATCATAGGTGTGCCCACTGGGTGTGCTGGGTGTGCCTGGGCACACTCTAATCAACCAGAGTGTCATGGCTTTTTCTTGCGGAGCTGCGTGATTCTATTCCAGCATCTCCGTCAATGGAAACTCAGACACTGGAAAGGAGCAGCCAGTATCCAGCAAGGGGGGAGAAGAAGTGTTCCGCGGACCCCCAGCCCTGGACAACTTTACCTAGAATTCAGCTTTTGCTGATGAAAAAGCCACTGAAGAAGAGGGATTCTGGTAGTAAACTCGATCCAGCCCTGCCCCCTCCCCCTTCAGAGCCTGGCCGGCAAGTGGAGAATTGTGGGACATCGGCGCTGGATCGGAGATGGAAGCTCCATGATTGGCCGATGAGCATGTTGTTTATGTACAGACGGCCGACCAGGAACAGAACTTGCAAAAGGCCAACCGCAAAGTCAGCCACAGTAATGCCGCGTACACACGAGCGGACTTTACGGCATACTTTGCCCGGCGGACTTTTCGACGGACTTTCCGACGGACTTTCCGAATGAACGGACTTGCCTACACACGATCAACCAAAGTCCAACGGATTCGTACATGATGACGTACGACCGGACTAAAACAAGGAAGTTCATAGCCAGTAGCCAATAGCTGCCCTAGCGTTGGTTTTTGTCCGTCGGACTAGCATACAGACGAGTGGACTTTTCGACCGGACTTGAGTCCGTCGGATAGATTTGAAACATGTTTCAAATCTAAGTCCGTCAAACTTTTGAGAAAACAAAGTCCGCTGGAGCCCACACACGATCGAATTGTCCGGCGAAATCCGGTACGCCGGACCAAGTATGCCGTAAAGTCCGATCGTGTGTACGCGGCATAAGAGAAACAATAACCTGAGGAGCCGGAGGGGGGGGATTCTGAGCATTCTTTGTGATCACACTGTGTATTGTGTGTGATGATCGAATGAAGGCCGGTGCCAGCATAAGACACAGTGAGAGAGAATAGTGTGTCCCCTCCACGTTCCTCCCATTCACACTGTCTGTCCTCCTTATATTAGTCTGCCCACTCCTGTAATACTGCCCAGGTACCCCCCCTGTAATACTGCCCAGGTACCCCCCCTCCTGTATTACTGCCCAGGTACCCCCCCTGTAATCCTGCCCAGGTACCCCCCTGTAATACTGCCCAGGTACCCCCCTACTGTAATCCTGCCCAGGTACCCCCCCTGTAATCCTGCCCAGGTACCCCCCTGTAATACTGCCCAGGTACCCCCCTCCTGTAATACTGCCCAGGTACCCCCCTCCTGTAATACTGCCCAGGTACCCCCCCTGTAATACTGCCCAGGTACCCCCCCTCCTGTAATACTGCGCAGGTACCCCCTCCTGTAATACTGCCCAGGTACCCCCCTCCTGTATTACTGCACAGGTACCCCCCTCCTGTAATACTGCGCAGGTACCCCCCTCCTGTAATACTGCCCAGGTACCCCCCTCTTGTAATACTGCGCAGGTACCCCCCCTCCTGTAATACTGCCCAGGTACCCCCCTCCTGTATTACTGCACAGGTACCCCCCTCCTGTAATACTGCCCAGGTACCCCCCCTGTAATACTGCCCAGGTACCCCCCCTCCTGTAATACTGCGCAGGTACCCCCTCCTGTAATACTGCCCAGGTACCCCCCTCCTGTATTACTGCACAGGTACCCCCCTCCTGTAATACTGCGCAGGTACCCCCCTCCTGTAATACTGCCCAGGTACCCCCCTCTTGTAATACTGCCCAGGTACCCCCCTCCTGTATTACTGCCCAGGTACCCCTCTCCTGTAATACTGCCCAGGTACCCCCCCTCCTGTAATACTGCCCAGGTACCCCCCTCTTGTAATACTGCCCAGGTACCCCCCTCCTGTATTACTGCCCAGGTACCCCTCTCCTGTAATACTGCCCAGGTACCCCCCCTGTAATACTGCCCAGGTACCCCCCCCTCCTGTAATATTGCGCAGGTACCCCCCTCCTGTAATACTGCGCAGGTACCCCCCTTCCTGTAATACTGCCCAGGTACCCCCCTCCTGTAATACTGCCCAGGTACCCCCCTCCTGTAATACTGCCCAGGTACCCCCCTCTTGTAATACTGCGCAGGTACCCCCCCTCCTGTAATACTGCCCAGGTACCCCCCTCTTGTAATACTGCGCAGGTACCCCCCCTCCTGTAATACTGCCCAGGTACCCCCCTCTTGTAATACTGTGCAGGTACCCCCCTCCTGTAATACTGCCCAGGTACCCCCCCTCCTGTAATACTGCCCAGGTAACCCCCTCCTGTAATACTGCCCAGGTACCCTGCTCCTGTAATACTGCCCAGGTACCCCCCTCCTGTAATACTGCGCAGGTACCCCCCCTCCTGTAATACTGCCCAGGTACCCCCCTCCTGTAATACTGCCCAGGTACCCCCCTCCTGTAATATTGCCCAGGTACCCCCCTCCTGTAATACTGCCCAGGTATCCCCCTCCTGTAATACTGCCCAGGTACCCCCCCTCCTGTAATACTGCCCAGGTACCCCCCTCCTGTAATACTGCCCAGGTACCCCCCTCCTGTAATACTGCCCAGGTACCCCCCTCCTGTAATACTGCCCAGGTACCCCCCTCCTGTAATACTGCCCAGGTATCCCCCTCCTGTAATACTGCCCAGGTACCCCCCTCCTGTAATATTGCCCAGGTACCCCCCTCCTGTAATATTGCCCAGGTATCCCCCTCCTGTAATACTGCCCAGGTACTCCCCCTCCTGTAATATTGCCCAGGTACCCCCCTCTTGTAATACTGCCCAGGTACCCCCCTCCTGTAATACTGCCCAGGTACCCCCCTTCCTGTCACACTGCCCAGGTAACCCCCTCCTGTAATATTGCCCAGGTATCCCCCCTCCTGTAATACTGCCCAGATACCCCCCTCCTGTAATACTGCCCAGATACCCCCCTCCTGTAATACTGCCCAGGTATCCCCCCTCCTGTAATACTGCCCAGGTACCCCCCCTCCTGTAATACTGCCCAGATACCCCCCTCCTGTAATACTGCCCAGATACCCCCCTCCTGTAATACTGCCCAGGTATCCCCCTTCCTGTAATACTGCCCAGATACCCCCCTCCTGTAATACTGCCCAGATACCCCCCCTCTTGTCACACTGCCCAGGTACCCCCCTCCTGTAATACTGCCCAGGTACCCCACTCCTGTAATACTGCCCAGGTACCCCCCTCCTGTAATACTGCGCAGGTACCCCCCCCTCCTGTAATACTGCCCAGGTATCCCCCTCCTGTAATACTGCCCAGGTACCCCCCTCCTGTAATACTGCCCAGGTACCCCCCTCCTGTAATACTGCCCAGGTATCCCCCTCCTGTAATACTGCGCAGATACCCCCCTCCTGTAATACTGCCCAGGTACTCCCCCTCCTGTAATACTGCCCAGGTACCCCCCTCTTGTAATACTGCCCAGGTACCCCCCTCTTGTAATACTGCCCAGGTACCCCCCTCCTGTAATACTGCCCAGATACCCCCCCTCTTGTCACACTGCCCCGGTATCCCCCCTCCTGTAATACTGCCCAGGTACCCCCCTCCTGTAATACTGCGCAGGTACCCCCCCCTCCTGTAATACTGCCCAGGTATCCCCCTCCTGTAATACTGCCCAGGTACCCCCCTCCTGTAATACTGCCCAGGTACCCCCCTCCTGTAATACTGCCCAGGTATCCCCCTCCTGTAATACTGCGCAGATACCCCCCTCCTGTAATACTGCCCAGGTACTCCCCCTCCTGTAATACTGCCCAGGTACCCCCCTCTTGTAATACTGCCCAGGTACCCCCCTCTTGTAATACTGCCCAGGTACCCCCCTCCTGTAATACTGCCCAGGTACCCCCCTTCCTGTAATACTGCCCAGGTACCCCCCCTCTTGTCACACTGCCCACCTCCTATCACAATTTTAGATCCCCCTCTCCAATTACAATGCCAAGGTGCCATCTGTGTCATAGCAAAGAGTCACCCCAATTCCTGTGCCCCATCCTTGGTGTATGCTGTGTGTTCAGCTCATACTGCACATTGGGATAGAAATCACCCTGCTAATCTTTCTGGCACCCAAAGAGAGAAGAGCGAATGTTTTACACAGGACAGTGCACAGTGTACCTATAGCAAGTCTGCACTGTACTGTAAAATATATATATATATATGTATATATATATATATATATATATATATATATATATATATATATATATATATATATATATATATATATATATATATATATATATATATATATATATATATATAAGCAGAAATGCAATAGCTTTACAATTTTTGTGAGACAACTTTGTGATCAGTGATGTGCACCTGCTGTTTATTCGTAGTCCAGCAAAAGGCATGACATTTTGTTTGAGCCGCCCTTCACCATTGACATGCAGGAATATGTAGGGGCTCATTCACATGTGAATTTTAGAGGTGGTGAGGAGGCGTTGTATCACCTCCACACTGTGTGCTTTAACTGCACGTAGTTTTGGAGAGCTTGCAGAGCGCCGGCATTCATTTGAATTTGTCACTGTCAGTGGGTACTACACCTACTAAAAGGAACAGAGGGTGTAATTGAACCTGCAGCATGTAAATGTGGAAAAAAATAAAATAAAAAATGTGTGTATATATATATAAAAAATAAATAATTGTACGCAGGGGTGTTGCTAGGGGGTGGCTTTTGGGGCTATAGCCCCGAATCTGGGGCCAATAGCCCCGAGTCTCTGCAGGGGTCCCCAATGGGGAGGGGAGGCTCTCTGGGGACCCTTATGTAAGTGGGGGCTCTCTGGGGACCCTGATGAAAGGGGGAGGCTCTCTGAGGACTCTGATGTAAGGAGGAGGCTCTCTAGGGACCCCGATGTAAGTGGGGGCTCTCTGGGGACCCTGATTTAAGGGGGAGGCTCTCTGGGGACCCTAATGTAAGGGGGGCTCTCTGGGAACCCTGATGTAAATGGGGGACCCTCTGGGTACCCTGATGAAAGGGGGAGGCTCTCTGAGGACTCTGATGTAAGGAGGAGGCTCTCTAGGGACCCCGATGTAAGTGGGGGAGGCTCTCTGGGGATATATATATATACACACGTATATTACTGTATATACATGTGTATGCCCGCCCAAGCGTATGACTTTCTTTACTACGCTGCTATGAGCTCTAGCCCCAGATCTTTTGTAGTCCTAGCAATGCCCCTGATTGTACGCACACACACATGTGTGTTTAAAGTGGTATTCCGGCCAAAATTATACTTTTTAAATAAAAATACCCCTATCATACACAAGCTTAATGTATTCTAGTAAAGTTAGTCTGTAAACTAAGGTCTGTTTTGTTAGTTTATAGCATTAGTTTTGTTATTTTATAAATTTACAGCAGGCCGTGGCCATCTTAAGTGTGGGCAATTGAAGCCAGACTGTATTTCTTCCTGGATCTCACCCTTGCAGATCTCGCACATGCTCAGTGCAGCACAAGCAGTGTAATAGGTTTCAGGTCAGGTTTCCATAGCAACGGCAGTGTCAGAGGAAGTTGCCGCCCCTTCCCAGAAGGCATTGCAAACAGGAAATGATGCGATGGGCCGCGGCCAGGGAGGAGGAAGGGAAAAATGAATACAGCAGATATACAGGAGGTGCTGAGACAAAAAAAAGTAAAAAAATCCAATTCGTTTACAGTGCAGAGTTTAGTGAGGAATGCTGAAGAGTTGTAAAAGTGGGTGGAACTCCACTTTAAGCTTTGGTTTAGGGTGCACACCCTAATGCAACAGGCTGCGCACACCTATGGTCTTCATGCTAGCAGAGGATGCAAGATCCCCTCTGTAAAGCCCAACTTTACCGCAGAGGCAGTTTGCCAACCCAAGTAATCTTCATCGGACTAGCCAGAAGTGCCAGTCTGCCAGCGGATGATGCGATGGCCTTCGCAGAGGCATGGGAGCAGCAATATGGATTTGGAAATGAAGAAGGTCTATACTACCATTAGGGAGTATTGTGTGGCCTGCGTTGGAGTTCACTTCAGTAGCCAAGGCTATTTGGTTCTCAGCAGACGAGTTGAAGGCAAACTTGGCCAGTAATGCATCTCTGTGGTGTTTGATCCATGAGTGAAATTAAAGTGACCAGCGAGGCAGTACAACCGTTATTGATGTAATAGGCTGTTCCTCTACTATTCTGTGGGGTTAGTCAAGTCCTTAAGCCTCGTACACACGATTGGACTTTTCCAATGGGAATTGTGTGAGGACAGGCTGTTGGCGGTAAATCCGACCGTTTGTACGCTCCATCGGACAATTGTTGTCGGATTTTCCGCGGACAAATGTTGGATGGCATTTATTAAAATTGTCCGCAAACAAATGTCTGTTGTCAGATTTTAGGAGCGTGTGTACACAAGTCCATCGGACAAAAGTCCAAAGTACAAAAACGCATGCTCTGAAGCAAGGAACGAGCCGGGCAGCGGTCGGTCTTGTAAACTCGCGCTCGTAATGGAGAATTGACATTCGTGACGCGGCAAATTATGAAATCTGGAAATGCAGCGCACAATTCTCTTCTTCTTTAATGCGATAATAATGAAGCTGCTTTGCTGGTGATACTGATGGAGTTATTGCAAACGAATTTTCAAAGGCTTTTTTTTTTTCTAGTGATCTCAAGAATAATATTATTTTGCTTTTTTTTTTTTTTTTTTTTTCATTTGGGCCAAGTTACCACAACACCATTATTAGTAGGTTTTAAGCTGAAAGATACAACTATGTTGGTGCCCCTTGTTAATGTTACATTGTATTTTTTTAAAATGTAACTGCCGACTCCCAAACTGTCATTTGAAGTAAAACACAAAGCCAATTATTATTCTACACAATTTTTTTATTGTGCATTAAAAAAAGAAAACAAATAAAATTAGACATGATATCTGCCAATAGAACTTCACCAAAAAGTGCATTCTATGCATCCAAAAATATAGAAAATATACCAAATCAAATCATTATTATTCAACCAAAAAAATAATGTCAAAGCAATAACTAATAACTGGGCCAATAATAAATAGCGCGTTATCTCCTCCGATTCCGCAACATGGCTGGTTGACGAACGGCCGTTCAGAAACGAACTGAAAAGCGCAAACTGAAAAGCGCGAAATGAAAAGTGCGAAATGAAAAGTGCGAATCGACACTCACCAAACTTCTACTAACATGAAAATAGCAGAAGGAGCCCAAAGGGTGGCGCTAAAGAGCTGAAAAACAACGTAGTGCGTCACCACGTTCGTAATTGTTGGCCAACAATTGTGTGGCCGTGTGTAGGCAAGACAAGTTTGGGCCAACGCCCTTCGGACAAAATTCCGCGGTTTTTTTTTTTGGCTAACAATCGCATCGTTTAGACAGAAGCAATTACAGATTGTAGTGTAATAAACAAATTACTTAAGGCACTGTAACTGAAGCAGAACACTGAATTTCACGCTGGCATTTAGGTTAATGTATCATTAATCATTAAACACATTGCACCCAAAAGGAGACCTTAAACGCATAGCAGCAACACAATGCATAGCAGTGTCATCCATACTGAAGCATCACTCTGTCATAAGCAGCACAATGAAGCGTTAATATACCTGGCAGGATCACCTACCCTAGGCCACTGACCTGTAGAGGTTAAAAACAGCAAATCCAAGCATTAGAGCAGTGATGGCGAACCTTGGCACCCCAGATGTTTTGGAACTACATTTCCCATGATGTTCAACTACACTGCAGAATGCATGAGCATCATGGGAAATGTAGCTCCAAAACATCTGGGGTGCCAAGGTTCCCCATCACTGCATTAGAGCATCGACACAGAGATCCCAAACCTGCAAAGCCAGGCCTTGCTGAGTTAATGGGAAAGACTCAACTTTGCAGCAAACACCTGATATATCTGTTCATGCATTGGTAGTCCTACGGACAAACAAAACCTGTGAGGCAAAACGAAGCAGAACTATACACAGCCGTTTAACCTACTTTGGCAGCTTGTATATTAACATCACAATGATGCAGACACACCATGGCTAGGGATGGGCCGAAGACCCCCCCCCCCGGTTTGGTTTGCACCAGAACTTGCGAACAGGCAAAAAATTCAGACGAACACGCGAACACTGTTAAAGTCTATGGGACACGAACATGAAAAATTCGAAAGTGCTCATTTTAAAGTCTTTTATGCAAGTAATTGCCATAAAAAGTGTTTGGGGACCCGGGTCCTGCCCCAGGGGACATGGATCAATGCAAAAAAAAAAAAGTTTTAAAAACTGATGTTTTTTCGGGAGTAGTGATTTTAATATTGCTGAAATAAAGTGAAACAATAAAAATGAAATATTTGTTTAAATATCATGCCTGGGGGGTGTCTAAAGTGTGCAAAGGGGCGCATGTTTCCCGTGTTTAGAACAATACCACAGCAAAATGACATTTCTAAAGGAAAAAAAGTCATTTAAAACTGCTTGCGGCTGTAATGAATTGTCGGATCCCTTCAATATAGGTAAAACTTATTGAAAAAAACGGCATGGGTTCCCCCCCCCCCCCCAGTCCATTACTAGGCTTTTTGAGTCTGGTATGAGTATTAAGGGGAACCCCTCACCGAAATTAAAAAGAAAAATTGTGTGTGGGTCCCCCCAAAATCCATACCAGGCCCTTCAGGTCTGGTATGGATATTAAGGGGAACCCTGCGCCAAATTTAAAAAAAAATGGTGTAGGGGCCCCCCTAAAATCCATACCAGACCCTTATCTGAGCATGCAACCTGGCAGGCCACAGGAAAAGAGGGGGTGACGAGAGAGCGCCCCCTTCCTGAACCGTAACCAGGCCACATGCCCTCAACATGGGGAGGATGCTTTGGAGTGGCCCCCAAAGCACCTTGTCCCCATGTTGAAGGGGACAAGGGCCTCATCCCCACAACCCTTGCGTCACGTGGCATCAGAGGGGGGTGGGGTCACCCATTTACATCACCTGGTGGCCCCTCCCCCAGCTATATAACAGCTGTCATCGAGAAGAAGCGTGCAGTGTGCGGGAGCCTCCCATGGAGGTGGAGCTGTTGCATTTTTTTTCTTTTTTCGGTTTGTTGGGCGGCGTGAGATGGATCTACATCTCGGGACATTTTTATTTTTTAATAAAGGACTTGTCCTATTTTTGACACTTTTTTGTGAATTGGTAGGGGTACAATGTACCTGTTACCAATTCACATGGGGGGGCTGGGATCTGGGGGTCCCCTTGTTAAAGGGGGCTTCCAGATTCCGATAAGCCCCCCACCCGTAGACCCCCACAACCACCGGGCAAGGGTTGTGGGGATGAGGCCCTTGTCCCCATCAACATGGGGACAAGGTGCTTTGGGGGCCATTCCAAAGCATCCTCCCCATGTTGAGGGCATGTGGCCTGGTACGGTTCTCACCCCCCCTCTTTTCCTGCGGCCTGCCAGGTTGCGTGCTTGGATAAGGGTCTGGTATAGATTTTGAGGGGACCCCTACGCCATTTTTTTTAATTTTTGGTGCAGGGTTCTTTTAACATCCATACCAGACCTGAAGGGCCTGGTATGGATTTTGGGGGGACCCCCATGCAATTTTCTTTTTAAATTTTGGTTCGGGGTTCCTTAATATTCATACCAGACCCAAAGGGCCTGGTAATGGACTGGGGGGGGACCCATGCCGTTTTTTTCAATGAGTTTTATCTATATTGAGAGGATCCGACAATTCATTACAGCCACGATCAGTTTTAAATGACAATTTTTCCTTTAGAAATGTCATTTTGCTGTGGTATTGTTCTAAACAAACTGCACCACTTTACAGGCATACTATAGACATACCCCAGGCACGATATTTAAAGGAATATTTCATTTTTTTTCCTTTCAGTTTTTAAAACTTTTGCATTGATACATGTCCCCTGGGGCAGGACCCGGGTCCTCAAACACTTTTTGTGGCAATTACTTGTCCCCATTACACAGGGTCTGATCCTGATTTAATGCAGATAAGGCTTTAAGTGAGTTTAATTACCACCTTAATCAGCCACAGAACCTGTGCAATTAATGTGTGTCCTGGATTAAAGGGATGATGTGGCAACCCTACCACCAATCCATCCCCAGGCAGCCTGGAACTCCTGGCCGTTATTACAGCGGACCAGAATTTACCCCAACATCATCTTGCTGCTCCCTGCCGACTAGAAACCCATCGGGTACCCCATCTAGACATCCATCAGGAAAGGGCAACCCGCAGTCCAGCCACAGGAAGGAGACAAGGAACCATCTTGGAGCCAGCATTTTTGGGAAACCAAACATACCCAAAGCCAGATTAACCAAATAGTGTGTGTGGGGCCACAACTCACCAGGGAGGAAAGACTGGATCAGTCCCCACCAACCACAAGGCGGACCTGTTTTACCTGTATCCAGAGACTAGTATCCCAGCCCCCCAGTATCCGGGCCTGGGGGGGAGAGGGGGTCTCCCTCGTATGGAAGTTTTACAACCGAATGGAGGGGCTTCGTCACAGGAAAGAGGCTGAACCTGTGCAGCTTGGCCAGATGAATCCGGCAAGGTGAGGGCAAAAATTAAAAATCTTCTTTGTTTCACCGCTATAACCAGTTGAGGAACAAAAAGAGAATGC